>CM043326.1:41621733-42194233 GCA_023736055.1 Quercus glauca | reverse complement strand
TAAACCCTAAACCCTAAACCCTAAACCCTAAACCCTAAACCCTAAACCCTAAACCCTAAACCCTAAACCCTAAAAACCCTAAACCCTAAACCCTAAACCCTAAAACCCTAAAACCCTAAACCCTAAACCCTAAACCCTAAACCCTAAAACCCTAAACCCTAAACCCTAAACCCTACAAAAACCCTAAAACCCTAAACCCTAAACCCTTAAACCCTAAACCCTAAACCCTAAAAACCCTAAAAACCCTAAACCCTAAACCCTAAACCCTAAACCCTATACCAGCTACCAAGTTAATACGGTATGGTCCTTCCCAGTTGGGCTTTAATTTTCCCCATGCTGGGTTTTTTTGCAATACCCACTACCTTTCTTAAGACTAAGTCTCCAGGTACTAATAGCCTCAATCTCACACTTGAGTCATACCCTTGTCTGAGCTTCTGTTGGTAGTATGCTAACTGAACTATGGCATTTTCTCTCCGTTCTTCAATCAAATCCTAACCCTTCTCCAACAATTTGTCATCGCTTTCTGGGGTGAACGAGCTTGTCCTCAACGTAGGGAATCCGATCTCTAGAGGGATCACAGCCACATCTCCATAGGTCATTGAAAGGGTGTCTCCCTTGTTGACCTACGAGGGGTAGTTTGATACGTCTAAAAAACGTGTGGCAGCTCTTACACTCATCTACCCTTTGCATCATCCAGCCTCTTCTTGAGTCCACTCACTATGACCTTATTGATAGCATCAGCCTGTCCATTCCCCTGTGGATAAGTTAGGGTGGAGTACCTATTCTTAATGCCCAAATCACAACAGTACCTCTTGAAGGCTTTGCTATCAAACTGAAGACCATTGTCTGATATGAGGGTGTGAAGGATCCCAAACCGAGTGACGATATTTTTCCGCACAAATCTCTTGGCTTCCACATCTCTAATATTTGACAGGGGCTTAGCTTCAACCCACTTGGTGAAGTAATTAGTGCCGACCAACAGTCACCTTCTATTTCCCGCGACTTTAGGGAAAGGCCCCACAATGTCCAAGTCCTACTAAGCGAAAGGCCAGAGGCTAGACAAAGGATTGAGGACACCCTCTGGTTGATGAATACTTGGGGCATACCTCTGACATTGGTCACACTTCTTCACGTATTCATGTGCTTCCTTTTGCATATTTGGCCACCAGTACCCTTGAGTAAGAGCTCTATGAGACAGTGACCTGCCTCTTATGTGACTTCCACAAATCTCCTCGTGTAACTCCTTTAAGAGTGGGTCCACTACCTTAAGATGAATGCATAGCAAACACAGCTTGGAAAAAGAACGCTTGTATAACCTTTGATCCTTAGATAACCAGAATCGATGAGCTTTTCTTCGCACTTTATCAGCCTCCTCCTTCTCATCGGGCAATACATCATCCTTAAGAAATAGCACAATAGGGTCCATCCAACTAAGCCCCACCCTAATTTGGTAAATAGGGACCCTCTTCCGTTCCATCTCAGTAGGCTTGCATAGATCTTCAACTAGGATAAACCGAGGCAAACTGTGCACCGAGGAGGTTGCAAGAGTGGTTAGAGAGTCAACGTGTGTTTTTGCTCCTCGGAATGTGTTGTAAGGAGAAAGATTCAAACCCCGATTGTAAATGCCTAACTTATTTCATATAGCGAATCTCAGCCTCATGTAATGATTTGCTCACTTAATAGACTGGTTTCTGTACCCAAACATCAACTCGTATCAGTACCAGACTCACCGCATGTGAGGCTACAGCAATGTAAGCAAACAGAACCTCCTCTTCATCGAGCTTAGACATAATAAGTGGCCGAGAAAGATATTCCTTTACTTGCTGGAAGACCGAGGAGCATTCCTCTATCCATTGAAATCCCTTCCACTTATGCAACAACTAGAAGAAAGACCTACACCTGTCTGCTGACCAGGAAATGAATCGGTTCAAAGCAGCAATCATTCTTGTCAACTTCTGGACCTCTCTGGGATTCCAAAGAGGCTGCAGGTTATTAGTTGCCCTAATTTGATTAGGGTCAACTTCAATTCTGCGATGGGTGACCATATAACCTAGAAACTTGCCAGAGCCTACGCTAAAAGAGTACTTAGCGACATTGAGGCACAATTTGTGTTTCCTTAGTATCCCGAAGATATTCCTGAGGTCATCTATATGCTCGAACTCTGCTTTACTTTTTACCACCATATCATCTATATACACCTCAATATTTTAGTCCAACTGAGGTTCAAACATCCTTGTCATCATCCTCTGGTAGGTAAAACTTGCGTTTTTCAATCCCAATGGCATTACTTTGTAGTGGTAATTCCCAGTGGGTATAAGAAAAGCAGTCTTTTCCTGCTCGTTCAGAGCTAGCAGTATCTGATGATAGCCCTGAAAGGCGTCTAGAAAGCTCATCCGAAGGTGGCCCACAGTGGCGTCCACTAATTGATCTATCCGAGGTAGAGGGAAAGGATCCTTTGGGCAAGCTTTATTTAGATCTGTAAAGTCCACGCACACTCGCCACTTCCTAGTTTTCTTCTTCACTACCACTATGTTGGCCAGCCATTCGGGGTAAAATACATCTTTTATGGTCCCAGCCTGCTTAAGCTTGAGCATTTGCCTCTTGACAATCTCAATGTTCCCTAGATGAGCACCGAGGCACGGTTGCTTCTTGGGGATGGCAGATGGATTGACGTTTAAACGATGGCAAATGAAATCTGATCCACCCTAGGGGCCTCGTAGGCTCTCCACGTAAATACATCAATATTTTTTATAAGAAAGTCTATCAGCTCCTGCCTCTCCCGAAGAGGCAGCTGAACTCCAACCTAAAAGAACTCCTCATCGTCGCCAATAACAACTTTTTCCAGCGGCTCGCACTTTGCCTCCTCCACTACTACATCCGTGGACGACACTAGCACCTTTGATTGCTTTAAATCCTGCCCGGTAAAGGTCGAGGACTCAACCCCTATTTTATGTTTAATGGCGGCCACCAAGCACTGTCTAGCCATAAACTGGCTCCTCACCAGCTCTTCAACTTAGCCTCCAAATGGATACTTCACCTTCAAATGTAGGGTGGAAGAAATAGCCTCCATGGCATGAAGCCAGGGCCTTGCCACAATGGCAGTGTAAGAGGAGTATGCATCCACCACAATGAAATCCACATCCACCACTTCTGATCCTGCCTGCAGAAGTAGTTTTATTTGACCCTTTGGGATAACGGTCTTCCCGTCGAAACCTACCAAAGGGGAGTTGTAGGAGGTTAAGTCCTCCGTTCTCAATCTAAGCCCCCTGTATAAATCAGGATACATGATTTCTACACCGCTACCTTGATCTACTAGCACCCTCTTCACATCATATCCCCCAATCCTTAAGGTGACCACTAGGGCATCATCATGTGGTTGTGAAGTTCCAACTTTGTCTTTGTCGAAAAAGCTCAAGGCTGGTCAAACCTCTACTCTGCTCCTCTTAGGATCAGGAATCAAGTGCTCGGCCAATGGCCGCTCTATGGACATCACCCCGGATGGAAAGGAGCCAGTCCTTCAAGGATCACGCTAATTGTACCCAACGGGGGTGTTGAAGAAGCATCTTTTTGTGCTCTTGAGCTGGCCTGACTGCCCTGCCCATTGGGTTGATACAGAAATTGCTTTAACTTCCTAATTTTAACCAATTGTTCCATGATATGCATGAATATATATAATAAATACTCTCATATTTGAATTTTTTTTGGCCATACTTTTAAGCTATCTTGCTAATAATTATATATTATCTTTGTTTAATAGGTGATAAAGGCTAGTACTAGGGCAGAGGGCTGAATGTATAGAGAGCTGCGGCTACCTCTTCTATGACAGTTAGTTTTATTTTATTTGTCTAGTTTAATATTTAGAATTTTATTTTTGTGTTTTTTTTCAATTACCATGAGTAGCTAAATTTATAATTAGGGTTGAGGATGAAACCTTGTTAAAGATTATTAGTAATATTTATGTGATTTGATTTTTCCCACAATAGTTTTTTCTTTAATGATTTAAATTGTTCTTACTTCATATCAATTGACTAAGATGGGATTCTAGATATGAGTTCAATAATATTTTTCTCATAATTTAGGATTTATCTTAATTAATTGAATGCTGGTTTATTAATTTTTGATTATAAAATTGGATATCGCTTGTGATTTGTCTGTCAATGGATACAATTTATGATTTGATTTTTAGAATTGGATATATCTTGTGATTTGTTTGGCAATGGATACAATTGGTGAGCTAATTTTATACTGAAGAAACGAAGAAGAGCATGCTTTTGATTTTTAAATTAAGGATTTTAATGAGAATATTTTCCATGATAGCAAGATTGATTTCTAAATTATCATGTAGTGAGTTGAGAAAAATTAATGATCGTAAATATATGCTGATATGAATTAATAAGGCGAATTCCAAAACCTTAATTCCTTTCCCTTGATTGTTTACATCTTTTGCTTAGTTTAACTATTTGCTAGTTTATTTAATTTCAAAACAACCAATTTTTATTAAACTAGATTAGGATTAATTTGGTTAAGATTTGATTTAATTTTCCTACATTCATTCAAGTCCCTGTGGGTTCGATTTCATTCTTATCAAACTATACTTTGATATGGTTCGTACACTTGCAAATACTTTAAAATTTCACAACACTCCAAATGGCCCCAAACGTTCTACAGTCTTTAGTGGTATGTGTAACAATCCAAGGAAAAGCGTTAGCCACATCTACACTATACCTCAAAAGGACTAGTCGTAGTTGAAGTTCCTTGCAATTGTTAATAAAGCCCATATTTACCTAGTAAATACCTGATGTGAGACTTATCACACACTTCACACATCACACAATCAATCAAATTGGGGCATCACAATCTCCCCCACTTAAATCCCTAACGTCCTCGTTAGGGCCCACTTTGTAGGGTAGTGTCTCCGAGCCCACACAGGCTTATCAGGCCAGTTCTAATACCATATGTAACGACCCAAGGAAAAGCGTTAGCCACATCTGCGCTATACCTCAAAAAGACTAGTCATAATTGAGACACCTTACAGTTGTTAATAAAGCCTAGATCTACCCAGTAAATACCCGATGTGGGACTTATCACACACCCACACACATCACACAATCAATTAAATTGGAACATCACAAGCAGATGTGGCTAGCACTTTTCCTTGGGTCGTTAAATATGGTATCAAAGCCGACCCGGTAACCCTGTGTGGGCTCGGAGACACTACCCCACAAAGTGGGCCCTAACGAGGATGTTAGGGATTTAAGTGGGGAGATTGTGATGCCCCAATTTAATTTATTGTGTGATATGTGTGGGTGTGTGATTAGTCCTACATCAGGTATTTACTGGGTAGATCTGAGCTTTATTAACAACTACAAGGAGTCTTAATTGTGACTAGTCCTTTTAAGGTATAGCGTAGATGTGGTTATCGCTTTTCCTTGGGTCGTTACAGTATGCCCCCGCTCTTAATGGTATTGGCAGTGAAGGCTTTAGTTGCACTTTGTGAGGCCTCCTCCCATCTTCTTTGGCCATTGAAAGTATGGCTCATTCTTATTTTTTTCAAGGATTTGGTGCACTGGCTCTCGAAACACAATACTGACTACCTGAGGAGTAGCAGATCTAGAATGCCCCGTAAAATCTCTTCGAGGTCGGTTGTTATTGTATCTATCCAACCTGAAATCCCTTCTCTCCTGAGAGACCACCTTAACCTTTCCCTTTCCTTGCTGCTGGTCCTCCTCAACCCGTTTGTACTTATCAATACGGTCCATGAGCTGACGCACACTCCTAACTGGTTTCCTGGTTAAAGACTTTCTCAGATCGTGCTTAGTGGGCAAGCCGACCTTGAAAGTCCTTATAGCCACATCATCAAAGTTCTCATCTATTTTGTTGAACATCTCCCAGTACCTATCAGAATATGTTTTCAAGGTTTCCCCCTCTCGCATGGCCATAGACAGCAAGGAGTCCAAAGGCTGAGGAACTCTACTACAAGTCACGAAACGAGAGCCAAAGGCTCGTGTAAGCTCCTTAAAGGAGTTGATAGAGCCTTCAAACTGTCAAACCATCTCATCGCCACAGACCCCAAACTGGACTAGAACACCTTGCACATCAAGGTCTCATTCTTCGAGTGATCAGTCATTCTCTAGTTGAAATGGCTAACATGTTCCACGGGGTCCGTCCGATCATTATACATGGTGAACGTTGGTTGGGTAAACCGCCGAGGAAGTCTTCTTGCTTCTATCCTACGGGTAAAATGTGACTTGGAAATCTAGTTCAGAGTCCTACTTATAGCATCATTGCCCAGGCCTTTGTAAGACAGGCTCTTTCCTCTCCTCCTATCGTAGCGCTTCCTGTCATACGAAAAATATGGTCTATTTCTTGCTACAGGCTCCTAGTCTTTTCCTCATGAGAGACATGACTCCTACCTCGAGACTGGCTCCTACTAGTTTGAGTAGTGTGTATACCGACTTCACAATCTCTCCTACGCTCAAGGTTGAGGAAATGATTTTGGCGCGGGGAGCCAGCGGATTCTTCCCGGTCAGGGTCTGGTTCCACCATAACTAAATGCTGACCTCACCGAAGCTCAAGTAATTCCCACAGACGACGCCAATTGTAATGAGACGTTTTGGTTCCTAAGCCCAAAAGGTAGAATGATTTAGGCCCAAAAAGCCCAATACAATTAATTTGTAGATGATGGGCTTGAAAACTCGACTTCAATGAATCAAACAACACACGCAGGGAATCAAAGATAGTAGGAAAGCAAAAAATGACAGGCCTTATACATAGAAATACTTCCTCGGCAAAGTCCGAGGAGAATGGCTTTTGAATACAATTCTCTTAGACTTGGATACAATTTTAGTTCTTCTTACTAAGGTGTTATTGCTAGAGATCTTTTCGATCCCCCTACCCTAGAGGATCTCTCCCATTATGTATATTCCCATTTTCCTGATCCTGGCCTTCCATTTGTTGATTATACAAGCCACTACTTGAGTGCTTATCCCATTAAACGCCCTCCCCAATTTCTTATGAGTTGCAGCAACCAAGACAGCACTTTTCAAGGGGTCTTCTCCACATAAATGCGACTAGAGGGTTTAGTGAGATGCATTAAATGTGGTGGTAGCTACCACACCTCCAATCATGTCAGGACTAACCCCTTCTCTGGAGTTCCTCCTCAACAGCATGGCCCTTCTCTGGTAATGTGCCATCGACATGGCCATGGCTTGCCCCTCTGGCTTCATCGTCCGAGAGTATGGGCTTCTCGGCACTATACCGGGCTCCTCGGCCTTGGGTATGACACGTGGCACTATTACCTTATTAAATTTTTGTACACCACAATAACAATATAAATAATACTTCAAATTATGTAAATATATTTTAATACTACAAATTAATTGAGTATAATTTATTAATTAATAAGGTTTAATATAATACTTCAAATTAATAAAATATAATTTAGCACGACAAATTAATAAAATGAAATATATTAATTAATACAAATATATTTTAATAATTAAATTTAACAAAATTAATTTAATTTAATACTTCAAACTAATTTAAAATATTTTAATTTAATACTTCAAATTAATAAAATATAATTTCTCACTACATATTACTAAAATATATTGTAATAACTAAAAAAAATGTAAGATGAGACTGGAGGACCAAAAAATTAAAATATAATTTTATAGTACTTTGGAATGACTAAAATACCCCTAAAACTAAAAGAAGGCCAACTTACCTCCATAACTGTAGAAAATGACCGAAACACCCCTACCACCCAAAAAATGGCTGAAACACCCCCAAAGCAAGAAAAATAACTGAAAAAACTTTAAAGCCTAAAAAAAGACCACAATATCCTTGAATCCTAAGAAAACACCAAAATTGGAGGAAATATAATGTATTAGTCAGTAAAAATGACTGAAATATTCCAAAGACAAAAAGAAGGCCAACCTACCCCACAAACTCAAAAAATCACTAAGACACCCCTACCACCCAAAAAATTACTGAAATAACCCCGAAACAAGAAAAATAACTGAAATACCATTGAAGCCTATAAAAAGACCACAATACCCTTGAATCATAAGAAAAAACCAAAATTGGAAGAAATATAGTTCAATATTCATTTAAAAATGACTAAAATACCCCTAAGACTAAAAGAAGGCCAACCTACCCCATAATAAACTCAAAAAATGTTTGAGACACCAAAATACCCTCAACAGCTGAAAATGAACCAAATACCCTATACACATTAAAAATGTCCACTATACACCCTAAGCCAAAAGGTGACCAAAATACCCTGAAAACTTTGAAAAGGACCAAAGTACCCCTAAACCCTAAAAATGACCAAAAATACACTCTACGACTAAAAAATTGACCCAAATACCCCCATAAACGCCAAAAAAAAAAAAAGAAAAAAAAAAGACCAAATACCCCCTATGCAATAAAAAATGTTACATACATCCTAAGCCTAAAAAATGACATAAATGCCCTTGGAACTTAAAAAATTATTAAAATGTTTAAAGGGTATGAGATCATTTCTTATGTGTTAGGGGGTATTTCGGTCATGCTATAACATTTCTCTAATTTTTCTGTCATTATAACGCTGCCTTCGTAGGTTCTTCAAGTGTAAAAAATGATCAATCATTTTTTACGCTTTAGGGGTGTATTGGTTATTTTTTAGGTTCTGAGTGTAATTCAGATAGCTCCAACTATAACGGGGTCGTTAGGGTCATTTTTTGATTTATAGGGGTATATTAGTCTTATTTTAGTCATCGAGGGGTATTTTGGTCTTTTTCAAACATAGGGGGATATTTATGGTCGGTTTCCATGTTTCGGGGGTATTTTGGTAATTTCATGTGCTTTAGGGGGGGGGGGGTGGGTTTGGTCTTTTTTTAAAGTTTCGAGAGTCTTTCGGTCATTATTTAGGTTTCAGAAGTAATTCGGTCTTTTTTTTCTTTTAATTTTTGCGGTGCATTGGTCTTTTTTTGGTATCGGGTGTATGTTGGAAATTTTTTGTGGTTACTAGGGCATTGTGGTCATTTTTTCGATTTATAGGGCTATTTTGGTATTATTTAAGTAGTCGAGGAGTTTTCCACCTTTTTCAGGCATGGGGGGTACTTTTGTCATTTTCTAGCTTTTAGGAGGTATTTCGGTCATTTCGATGTTTTGGGGGAATTTGGTCATTTTTTATGTTTTGGGGGTGTATCAGTCTTTTTCTAGGTGTCGGGTGTGTTTAGGAAATTTTGTCTTTCTGGGGGCATTTTGGTCATTTACCAGACTTATAGGGTATTTTGGTCTTATTCAAGTAATTGAGGGTATTTTGGCTTGTTTAACATAGGTGTTAAGACTGGCTTTTATGCCTATGGGTTTTTCTTGAATATATATGACTAGTGTTAAGCTACTGGCTTACTGCTAGGTGGTAAAAATAGGCATGTTTTGTGTATTGTGTTTTGCTATTTTGTCCAGATTATTTTGTTGTGTTAATTTTTGGGTAGTTAATATGTGGCTGTTTAACAAGTCACAGGTGGTGAAAATAGGATTTTGTGTGTTGTTAGTTGTGTTGTGCTCTTTGTCCAAGTTTTACAATATATATTGATGTGTTTATTTTTTGTGGCCAATGTGTGGATGCTTAACAGATGTGGTAAAAATATGTTTATTTTGTGTGTTGTGGTGGGATATTTTGTCTAGGATATTTAATGCTTAACAAGTGGTAAAAATGGGCTTATTTTGTGACCTGTGGTGAGGTATTTTGTCCAGGAAGTTTATGTTCCAAAGGCCCAATGGATTTATAAATGGAGTAGTTGCTTAATTTAAGTTTATCTTGAAGGCCCATTTAAAAAAAATTATAAAAAAAAAAAAAGAAGTAAAAGGGAGGCCCCATCTATTTTATATGGAAAATTTAAAAAATATGACACCCAAGTAATTTTTAAAATTTCCAAACTCCTTAAATTGGGCTAAAAGGGTTGAATAAATTGAACTAAAATAAATTTCATAGAAGTCCGAAGATTGGACCCATTTGTATATACTTAACCTAGACGTTTTTAATACATAAAATTAATTGTTCAACATACATAATTGTTCAACGTATGTAATTTTTCAATTATTACATTCAATGTACACAATTTTTAAAGAATGCACTCAATTATATACATTCAGCGCACACATTTTTAGGGTTTAGGGTTATATAGGTGCGACAATAACATAAATGTATAAATAAGATAGACAACATTATCACGCTTATCCAATACTATTCCAACTCAGAAGAACAAAACAAAGGCTAATTTAAACCAAGAAAGAGCAAGAAATACCCACCAAGCCTAAACCCATATACAGTTTAATCATCATTCACTGTTTTCCATCAACAAGAAATTAAATTTCACCAAAACACGAAATAACTACGTGCTATTTCACCAATCACATCCAAAAACTTAAAAATCGAACACCAAAAAACAGAAACTTTTATTAAAAAGCAAATCTTGGGATTGATTTGAAAATTTTATTTACCAGTCATGCTATCTCATTTTTAAAATTTGATTTGCTTCTCAAGAAGAAAAAAGAATTGATTTGGAAAATGACAAAATGAAAGTGTCATTGACATTAGTTAAAGCATCAAGTTTTTCAAGAACGTGTACAGCATGAAACAATTTAGAATAGGGAAGAACCCGTTAACAATCACATTTTCCATTACTAATTGGTAAAGGACAGGGTTCTATCACCTAGTTAATGCCAGCTGGCCCATAAGAACAAGAAAGTACAGATACAATGCTGATACTATTTGTGTTCTTGCATGTTCATGCCCACAAGTCAGTCTCCACATAAGGATATGGGGGACCATAAATCTCAACAGTCAACACCCATAACAAGCAGAGATAGTAGGATTAGCAAAGACATTGAAAAAATAACTTAATCCAATGATAGTATTGTTTTTATTTTTCCATGTAAACTTGGCAACATAGCCAACTTATCAACCTGATCCTTCATAAATGCTAACTCTTGAATTGTGAAGTTGTACAACTATGTTCCCATAAATAGGTCAATAATAGAACATGACGAATTTTAAGCTAATATATCTTTATATTTGAGTGAAACTACAAATAAGACAATCCAGTTTTTCGTGCTTGTGCTCGAGCTTTGCTAATAGTTAGTATATAGGATGTATGCTCAAATGGTGCAATGATCTTTCAAGACATGCCTAGCAAGATTTAGTGCTCCACTTTTTTTGTAAATTAGATGAAGATTGTAAGCTGCTTCTCTGCGGAGGTCACAATACCCTAGTTTATACCCTGGTTTTTGATTTCCAACAATGTCTGGATTCTCACAAGGAAGCTTTGGAATGGGGTAATCTTTCTCCCAAATTGCAAGAACCTTTTCATAATATGATACTGCAAGAGTTACGAGGCCAATATGATGATATGCTCGGGCTATGTTATATAATGCTTCCTGCATGAATTTTGTAAGAGCACAGTTATAACATACTATTGTATGAGTGTGTGTGTGTGTGGGTGTGGGTTAATATTCCTAAAGGCAAGAGTGTGTTTTTACCAAAGACATGCATATAAACTAGAAACAAAACAAAAGCACAAAATGATAACCAAATTGAACCTGACTGTTTTCACAAAGCCGTAAATTGTTGTAGAGGAAAGCCAAGCCTTGTGCAAGACACTGATGCTTGTTTTGAAGTCTGAATCCAAGAGCTAAATTAATCAAGGCAGTTCCTGCAGAAAAAAAAAATAGGTCATGCTTCATGTACAAGTAGACTAAAGCATAAAAATTCATTCATATGTAGCACTCAAGAAATTAAATAGAAATAAAGGGTCTCACCGACACAGAGATTAATCAAGGGATTCTCTGGCAACCGTTTATATGCTTCAAGGTATTTTGTTGCGGCATGTTGATGATTGCTGGCCATGGTAAATTGATGTGCATAAATGATAATGGGTGGTACACAATCTACGAGTTTGCTTAGCATACCACGAAGAAACTTAAAATGCCTTGAATCCCGATTGTCCACCCTACAATACATTAAGAAAGTCCATCAAAGATACATAGAGTTGAAGAATTTATGAAGAATAAATAAAACCACCATGGTCCTAACCAAAATTTCTATTCCTAATTAAAAAAAAAAAAATTTATTTCCAGTCCTTCCAATTACAAACACCCCCCCCCCCCCCCCTCCCCCCAACTGCCCCCAAAAAAAAAACCCACAAAAAGGTCGAAAGGCTAGGCAATGAGATAAATGAGAATGTCTACAAGATTTAGCAGCGAAGGATCATGGTTATAGCTTTTTAGTTACATCTGACCTACTTTAGCATACTAACAATATCACATGCATTAACAAATCAAACAAATGAAGTACATACTAACAAGAAATCAACACCAAACCACCAAATAATTTATACACGTCAAATAGTAACAGTATTCACAAACCCATAACCTAAAAGAACAAGGTATCCAAAAACCAAGTAATGAGACGCCATAATAACAATTAGTAAGAGTTAACTAAAGTAGTCATGGCATGCAGTAAAAAAAATATGCTTGCTAAGAAAATGAGTTTAGAGCAAGAATTTGTGTTTTATGAGTTTATGTGGTTGAATACTTTCCTAAATGAGCTGGAAATGGAGGTTCAGTCGCTTTTGAATTGGCATTGTGATAGTAAGGTAGCATTTGCTAAACCTTACAATCTGACTGCATATAAAGTATAACAAATAGAATGAGTATCATTAAGGCCAAAAGCCTGAGACCATTCAAAAAATGTTCTAGTATATGATGGCTTTAATTTCACCAAAGTTTTTTCATCTTCAAACTAACAAAAAAGTGTTTCCAAACCAAACAAATGATCCATAATCCATTGTACCCCAATGCCAAGAAGATGAAATTTTACAATGCATGTGCAATATTGGAAATCAACAACAAATGATCCATAATCTCACCACTTCTACTACACATGCAACATCAGTCTACCATAGCCATTGCTATCTTTACTTTATTTGGTATATCTTGGGTTATGCCAAAGATAGCAGCTTAGAAGCTAAAGCTGTTGGGAAGGGAGAGTTCATTGTCATAGATTTAGCTCTAAAGAGTGGAGTGAGAAAATTATGGATTCTAGATTGGTGTTACATGTGTAAATACAGTGAGGAATCAGTAGATAATCTTTTATTGCATTGTCCTATTGCATTCCAGCTTTGGTCTATGGTATTCACATTGTTTAGTCTCTATTGGGTAATGCCGAAGTGTGTGGTTGACCCCCTAGCATGTTGGAAAGGGAAGTTTAGTTTTCGCAACAATATTCCCTAGATGGTTGTCACTCCTTGTTTGATGGGGTGTATTTGGTGGGAGCAGAACAACTGCTGTTTTGAGGATTCTGAAAGGACAATAGGACAATAATCGATCTAAAACCCTCACTAATTTCAGCTATGACTTATGTTGTGATAGCCTTCCTAGCTGTAACTATTAGTTAGTTTATTTCCTAGTAGTTAAAGATTATAAATAGGCTTTTTATGTAAGAGTAGAATTAGATTTTTTGATGTAACTTAACTTAGTCTCAGACCTGGACAGAAACTTCGTTTCTCCAGTTTTTCTATGTAATTCCAGCTTTGATTCTTAATTCTAAGGCAATTCTAGTTCAAGTTCTCAATTATTTGATCTTGATTTTCATCATTTGGTATCAGAGCAAAGATCTGGTCCTCTTTTTTCCCTACTAATTTGATCATTTGAGCCCTAGATTTCCTTGTGTTTCTTTTTTTTCTCTCTACATTCAAGATCCTAGAATTCAGATCTAGGTTCCTTGTACCAATCAAATCTATGTTGCTGCTGCTATTTACAATATTTCAAAGATTGTGAAGCTTCTAATGGCCCAAAGGAGTGGAAGAAGAGGAGGAATAAGGGGGAATCAAATAAATGTTGGGGAAGGAGTTGAAGCCGATCCTCCGATTGGGAGGAATGGTGGACGAAATCAAAATATAGAGAGAGGAGATAAGATTGCAGAATTAAGGAGACAAAGTTGCGTCACTTGCAGAGGTGGTGCAGTGTATGCAGCCACCTCATGAAGCTACTAATGAGTCCGATGACTCTCATTCTCATTTTGAGAATCCTTTTGGAGTTCCTCCAAGAGGTAAGCCTTGTGTGGAAAGAAATGAGCCAAGGCTTGACTACAACTTCAAGATTGAAATTCCAGAATTGCAAGGGAGTCTCAAACCTGAAGAATTTTAGATTGGCTTAACACCGTTGAGAGGGTATTTCAAAATTAAGAAGTTATGGATGAAAAGAAAGTGAAGCTAATTGCTATTCGCCTTAAGGGGAGAGCTTCTACTTGGGGGTATCCGCTTTCTTGACTCCTAAGAAACATGGTTCTCAAAGGATGTGAGGATAGTAGAACAATCAAGAAGATCACAATCAAGTATCGTTTTCCAATTCCTAGATTGGATGACATGCTAGATTGCTTAGCAGGTTCGAAGGTGTTTTCCAAGATCGATTTGCAAAGTGGGTATCATCAAATTAGAATTTGCCCGGGAGATGAATGGAAACGGCCTTCAAGACGCATCGTGTATTATTTGAATGGCTTGTTATGCCATTTGGTTTGACAAATGCACCGAGCACTTTCACGAGGGTGATGACACATATTACAACCGTTATTAGGGATTTGTGTTGTGGTGTATTTTGACGATATTTTGGTGTATAGCCACTGTTTGGAGGATCATTTGGTGCATTTACAGCTTGTGCTCGACGTCTTGAGGAGAGAAAGGTTCTATGGTAACATGAAGAAATGTAGCTTTGGGATGGATCAAGTGGTGTTCTTGGGGCATGTTGTGTCTTCCAAAGGAGTGTTCATGGATGAAAACAAGAATAAGGAAATTGTTGATTGGCCTACACCTTCTAGTGTGCATGAGGTCAGGAGTTTCCATGGCCCTACTACCTTCTACAGAAGGTTTATTAGCAAGTTCACCATTGCAGCACCTCTCACCAATTGTCTCAAACAAAAGTCCTTTGTTTGGACTGATGAAGCCTACGAAAGTTTCCAACTTCTGAAGAGGAAGTTAACCAAAGCTCCAATCCTTGCCTTGCCCAATTCTAATAAAATTTCTTACCTATCAAAAAACATGTCATAGCTCCGTATTAATTTAGCAGTGAAATGAGATCCAAAATTTTGAGGTCAGCTATAAATCCTCACCAAAGTAATGAGGGTTGACCAAATGTATTCTTTTTCATCATTCTATCATGTATCTAAAAAATCATGCTATCACTTTGGCATAACCCCTCTCATTCCAAAAACCACAAAACAGCAGGTTATCACTCCATATAAATTTGGCAGTGAAGTAACAAATGATCTACAATCTCACCATTTTTAGTACACATACAACACCAATCCACAATACATTGAAACTTTTCTTTTTCCCCGTCAAAGCCTAATAAAATATCCTTTCTCTAGGTCAATAAAATTCATATAAAGATCTTTAATTCATTTCCTCTATATTTTTCTAGTCAGTAACTAAGAAAATAGTTTCCATAACTGAATGTAATAGCATGTAATAAAATTGATTATTTGATGTGTTATTTCACGCTACTCTATATACAAACACTCTCTCCCAAAGTTTCATGACATGACTCCATAAAATAACACACAAGAAAATAACATAATAATATAGGGTACCTAAATGGAAAACGAAGCTCTTTCCTATGAGGAATAATTATTATAGACGTATATTGCAAATATATAAAGGTGAAGTACCTTGAAATTACTTTGTAATAGCAATTCCAGGCAGCAAGGCTGTAAGGATGCTGCTGAACAATGTATCTTACACAGTCAAATCCATGCTTAGGATCTGTGGTGTTGTAAGCTATCTCTGTAAAACATCAACAAAGGTACTGCACCTTAGCCAGAGTAAAAAAAAATTACAAATCTTACTTCTTCAAAGAACAAATGAATCAAAGTATCTTTCAATGAAGGAATCCTTCTAAATGGGATTACATATTTTGGACTAATAACGTAATTATCAATTTAAAGGAGAAGAGGGGAGACCAAGAAAGAAATGAGAATGTGGGGAGTTCAAAAAAAGAACAAGTTCTTTGGAGTTGATGACTTACGAGCTCCAAGAGATCTAAGCTCTTCCTCCTTCTCCACAGACAGCGTGCTATGAGCTAATCTTAGAGTGAGATTAATAATCTCCAATGCCTCCCAATACCTTTGCAAAGAAGCCAGCGATTTACACAACTATAAACAAAGCAACGAAGAAGTCAGAGCAGTAATAAGGTACACAAAAGAACAGGGGATGAAACATGACTAACATCTATTATAAGGCAATGATGCTCTTCGTCTTTAAGAAGATTAGGAAGGGGAGGTTCTCGGTGTACTTCCTGCTGAATGCATCACATATAAGATTCTATCACTCAAGATATTGAGTCCTCGAGCAAGTCACAACATAACTAAATACAATTCACAATTTACCAGAGGGTCATCATCTGAGTCATCACTTTGCCAATCAGCGCCAGAAGCCAGTGCCTCAGCTTTCTTCTTCTCCCTTATTGTTGCCTTCTTCTGAAGTAACCGCTTTGCTCTGGCAGCCTTTGACCTAATTCAGAGCATTGAACAAAAAGTAGTTGAAAGCAGAGCAGAGTAGATTAATAAAGGAAAAAATGGTCTACATATATAGCATGTGCAAGCATGAACACATAATAAAAAATACGAATTAAAAAAGCCAAAACAACTCAAACTATAGTAGATTAAACAAAAACATGAAAGCTATGTAAAATAAATATATTTCGTAGACAATAGTATTCAATGGTTCAGGAAAAGAACTCAACACTAAAATATTGTGAGTCCATTGGAAAAAATATAGCACCAATGAGACTAACTGGATTTGGGGTAAAACTCAACGTCAAGTATTATGGGTCTTTGTATGCCAAAGAAAATCATGCATGATTGGTTTAAAAAATTATGTCTATGTAAACTTCAGCCAAACATACTAAAAGCTACATTCCAGCATGCACAGGTCACCTGTTCTAGCGCCACATGAATGTAAATTTCACTACAGTCCCAGAAAAGGGCTTTCTTTAACTAGATAACACAGGCAAAGCTTATATTCCTTTTGTCACAAAACAAAGCCCACCAACAGGCTTCTCAAACTACAAAAACAATTATGAAACATTTATATTCTTACCCAACCCAATGCCAGATAAGCACTCAGAATTCCATTCAAAATTTTTTAGTAATAAGAATTCTATAATAAAATGCAAAAAGCCGCTACCCTTGTACACGGATGTAGACAACAGTAGAACTCCTTTCCAAATTCAATAAAACTACATGGCAATACTTTATATTCTCCCCGAAAATTTAAATACTTTCTTGCCTAGTGCCAAATTAATGAGACACTCTTCTTAGTGGGAAGATTTTAGCAATGGAAAATCTTAGAAAAAGGAGGATTATAGTGGCTGATTGGTGTTGGAAGTGTAAAGCTAAAAGGGAGGCAACATATCATCTTCTTATTCATTTAGTATAGCAAAGATCTTTAGAAATTCATGTTCTGCTTGTTCAATATTATTGGGAATATGCCAAGAATGGTGATCAACTGGTTGGCTTGCTGAAAGGGACAGTTAAGAAGACACCATGATGCAGGACAAACCAAAATGATGCAACAATAAAATAGAAAATAGAAAATAAAGGATAGATAACCTAGGAGATAAGAACTAGGCTTGCTTGGAGTTATTACCAAACAAGGAAGAACATCTAGGAGTCAACACTTCAGGTTAGTTGGAGTCAGCAGACTCAGCACCAAACCATTGGAAAAATTCCAATAGAAATTTCATTATCAAATCAAACTTTTATATACTTCCCCATAGGAGAACAATGTTGTTAGAGGTCATACCAGAAAAACTGGGCTCTACTTATTAGCTTCATCTTTGAAAATTGAACTTAAGAAAAATAAAAATGTAATGATATTTTATTAATAGAAAAATTTACTTCATATTCATGATAATGAACACAACCTAACCTAAAAGAATTACAAATAAATTATGCAGAAGAGTTAAACTGATTCTGTGAAATCTAAAAGGAAATTTCTACTTATCAGGGAAAAAAAATAAAAAATCTAAAAGGAAATTTCTACTTGTAAGACCCCACACACGAGATCAATCCAAAAGATTTCAATTCAACAATGATTTAAACTGAGCCTTTGATGTTTATGTATCAAAAATACGACTATTCTATTCTCTCCACAATAGCCACATCAAACATAACGGGACAAAGTTCTAACTATCCGATAAGTGCTTTCCAAGCCTGAAACAATTCCTCCATCCAAACAAGAGATCAACTAACCTCCTTGGTAACACCTATTGAATCCCAAAAGCTGTAAATACTACACTCCATAAAGTAAATGCAACCTCACAATGGATCAAATACTCCACTGTCTCCCCATTACATTGGCACATGCAATACCCACCAACCAAAGAGAAACCTTGCTAGGAAGAGAATTTGGTGTGTTCAGGCCACAAAGATATACTTATCAACTGAGCATGCATATAAATCAAGGTGCATCTCTTTTAGAGAATGATTCCCACACCCAATATCATGCTAAAACCTTACCAGGTGCCATCCCCACCTCGAAACACACAAATTGAAGAACATGGTTCCATCCCTTCCTAATACTTCTCCATAGACTAGACCCATGTCTTTGACCAGTTTCGAACTCCAACCTTCCCATTCCGCCCCATACTTTGTAGCAATAGCTCGTCTCAATAAATGTGTGATCTCATTCCCAAATTGCCAAAACCAAACTTTCTTTTTTTGATAAGTAATAAGTTATATTGATATAAAAAAGGAACAACCTAGTACACAAGGAGCGAACAAGTGAAGAAATCAAATACAAAAATTGCAAGAGTCTAGGAAATCAATAAAAGAAGGGAATGATTGTTTTTGCAAAGCAAACAACCAATCCCTTAAAGTTCTAAAAAAGAGTAGCTTGAGGTCCGGAATAGATCTCTCAATATCTTCAAAGCATCTACTATTTCTCTCCCTCCAAAGACACCACATTAAGCAATGAGGAATGATGGACCAAATATAACCATTTCGATGACGACCAAAGCTGCCTTGCCAACACCCTAACAACCCCAAAACAGTGTGTGGCATAACCCAAGTTACTCCAAATAGGCCCAAAACCATAGACCATAGATCCATAGCAAAAGAACAATGAAGGAATAGATGGTCAACTGATTCACCATTTCTCTTACACATGTAGCACCAATCTGAACTTTCTTGTTATTTGATAAACCTACTTGTGCAAAGAATTAGTTCATCCCACTTAAACAATTAGTGAAAATCCTTGTGTCATGAAGACCAACAAAAGTAGGTGCCTCAAATATTACCATGGTTCACTAGAATAAAGTTAAGAAAATAATTATAACAGGAACCTGAGCTTGCTGACTTAGAGAGCTGATTAAACCATCACTAGGCATGGGCCTGGACTTCACAAGTTACGAGCTTTATATTGTTTAAATACCAAAAGAAAGACTACAATATGACCTTTGTGCGTTCGATCACATGTTGATTGAGCCTGGTGCTGCAGGTGCCGATTAGAGCTGCAATGGCCAATTGGCGACACATGGTGACTAGTCTAGTGGATTCATTGATGTGAGCAAAGACAAGGGATGAGATAGTCTACTGGAGTTGTTGAAAGTCGATGATTTTGTGGATGGGGTTGTGGGCATTGTTTGGTTGATGGGCAATGTTTGGATTGTGTGGCCTTTCAAATCAGGCCACGTTGTGCTGGGAGGTGACATTGGGGATTTGGCTGGGATCTATTGGTGGTTTGGCTTTTGTCAGCAATGGTCTTGTCATTTTTTGGTAGTTACAGCTTTGTCAGCGATTCCATATCCCATTGCTAGGATATGGAATTTGATGCGTGACAAAGCTGAAATGATGCAACAATAAAAAAGAACAAGAAATAAAGGATAGAGAACCTACGAGTTAGCACCAACAAAGAGAGAAAACCTCTATGTGTCATGCCGAAATGATGCAACACTATAAAAAGGATAGAGAACCTATGAGTTAGCACCAACCAAGAGTGAAAACCTCTATGAGACAGCACCTAATGTTGGTTGGAGTCATCACCAAACCATTGAAAATAATCCATGAAAATTGTGTGTAGGTTGTGTTTGGGTAAATCTCCTCTCAAGGTATGAAAATTGGGAGAGATAAGAGAAGAGACTACAAGGAATTCTCTCTTAAGGGATGAGTAGCTCTCTCTTAAAAGTGGGTGTTTCTAATCTGTAAAACCCTCAATCTCTACGTTAAAATTAGTGGAAAATAGATCTATATATATAAGAGGAAAAAGAGGCACAACTTCCAACAAAATGATTTATCAGTGTAACTTGTGGGTAACTCATGGGCAGTGTTGGTAAAAGCGAGGGGCGCACCTAAGTGCAAAGACCTCTTGAACCCTAGGCGCAAAGCGTAAAGTGTAAAGCGCAAAGTGCAAGCACGCGCCTGATTGAAGTGAAGCGCACATTTTTAAAAAATAATTTTAAAATTTTAAAAATTATTATTACAGAGAAATGCAACAATCAAATTATCAAATTATGATATAAATTGAAATAAAATTTTATATATAATTCATATAACATTTAGATATGCCCTACTTTTGCAATTTTAACACAAAAATTGCAAGTCAAGTCATTTTATTTTTTTTAGATTAGCTAGATATGAGTACTTCCATGTAACATCCTTTCTTAAATCTCCTATATCCATAATGCCCTATGACTAATTAGTAATATTAGTTAATAATTTAATCACTTAATGACTATAACTCTAAAAATTAGTCTACTATGTTCAACATCAACCACTAAAGCAACCAAACAATTACCACATATATTATATCATATGTTTTTTTTTTTCATGAATGAGCTAAGAAAATGAGGACATTGCAACATGGTAATTGGTACCAAGGAGCTAGGTGGGTTACTGTTTCCAGGAGAAAAAATAAAAATAGAGAAGAATTGGGGGGTTGTGGTTAGGGTTTTAGGACAAGTTATACTCAAAAAATAATTTTTTTTGATAAGTAAGTTATGCTAAAAATATGCAAAATCCATGGTTTATATCAATAATGTCAAGATCCTATAGTTTTAATTCAGTTTTGGTTTTTTTTTTTTTGAAAAATATAAAAAGCTCCAAAAAATGCAAAAAAGCACGCCTGAAGCGCGCTTTTTTGAATGAGCCTAGTTTTTGAGGCAAAAAGCGTTAGAGCCTTGGGGCTTTGAGTTTTGAGCTTAATCACACTTTTAACAACACTGCTCGTGGGTTGGCCTACTCGCGAGTTACTTGCAGGTAACTCGTGGGTTGACCTACTCGCGAGTTATTTGCGGGTAACTCGTGGGTTGGCCTACTAGCGAGTTACTTGCGAGTTACAATTGTAACTAACTTTTGAAATTCCTCACGTGCTCCTCACATGTCAACTTGCGGGTGTTGCAGTCTTGACCTACTCGTGAGTCAGTCCCAAGTTCCACTGAATGTGCAATTCTTCACCAACTCTAGACTAAACCCATATACATTAAATTCCACAAAAATACAAGAAAATAGATGCATGGATTACAATCAAATTGACACAGAATAAAGCCAACTAAAAAAAAAAACTTAACATAATCAAACTATGTAATATACTTCTCCATAGAAAACAAAATTATGCTAATATCGAGTACTAAAAGTACACCCTAATACTAATTGACTTAGAAAACCCTAATTCTAATTGAATGGGGAAATCCTAATAATTGAGTTATACAAATAACCTTGACTTTAAGGATAAAAATACTAATACCTAATAAAATTTTAATTGACCAATAAAAAATATTGTTGACTTACAAAACTAAAATTAAACTAAAAATTTCTTTGCACTTCCCATATAACTCCAAGTGGTGATATATGAAGGCTCAGCATTTGTATGACAGTATTTGGGAAGTAATTTTACAAGTGTGTTTGAATACCGCTTATTTTACTGAAAACAATAAAAAAATAATTTTCAGATTACTGTTCACACTGAAAACACTGTTTATTTGCCTTAATGCACTGTTCATGTCCCATGAACAGTGCAAGAGGACATGAACAGTGCAAGAGGCGCTGGTCAAAAAGAAAAAAAAAAAAAAAAAAAAAAAAAAAAAACCACTAAACGCTAAACATGGATGTGGGATCCAAACGGTCACTAAGATTGAATGGTATCTACCAATTCTTTCCTTCTCAATTTGTTGGTGTTCATTGAACTCTTAAACTCTAAGATCTAGACCGAGTTTTTTTTATTCAATATCAGGAGAAATTATAAAATCCACATGATGGACAAATGATGTGGTCCACCATTCCATTAAAAAACTTCCATCTGTTTAAAAGTGTTAGAAAAATTTTTTAAACAGAAATTAATTACTAACTCAGCAGTTTTAAACAAGTGGAAGTTTTTTAATAGAATGGTGGACAAATGACGTAGTCCACCAGAGTAGTCTATAATTTCTCCTATATCAAGTATGTACTACCATGTTCTATACTTCTATTAAATATTACTTATACAAAATAGTCCTAGGATTCTAAAGCATAATATGTTTGGTAAACTTTTAAAAGGCTATCAATCTGAGGCTGGACCGCACTTAGCTTGACACTCATCCAAAAGGAAACAATTAAAGCTGGTATAATGGCACTCCTACATTAAAGGCAATTCAAGCACAACAAATGGTACCTGAGATTCATAGATGATAAATAATTTGTAAGATGATCAAATAGTCAAAGGGTTAAGTTATGATGCATGCTTAGCAGTCAACTTAGCAAATTTCAAACAGTGAACCGGAAATCACAAGACATACTATAGCAAATGCAGTTAGAGAATACATAAAATCTGCAATATCAGACAATATTTATTCCTAAACTGACTACAAGCCATTTGTGTGTGTACTGGAATTTTTTTTTTTTCGGGGATAAAAGTTCAAAGAATTTTATTCAACGAAGGAAGAATTCATCAGCACATTGAGTATGTCCAAAAGTAAGTTATCCCACATAAGAGTAAGTGGTGTGACTCCCCCTTGGATGGTTTTGGATTGATCAAATTGGAGGGGAGAGATTCAAGGATGGGTGCCTATTATGCCAAATATGTATACAGTATATTATATAATATTGATAAATAACAAATCAGAAACAACCAAATGCCATAGTCCTAGTACTACAAATGCCCGCACACACATATGTAGACAAGACTGAACAAGATGAAATTCATAACTCACAGATCTGATGAAGGAGCTACTGGTCTAAATCCACGAAATACATTCTCAGTTTCACGATCGTTCAGTACTTTAACCCTTTCAAACAGAACTCTTCTTGAGAGCCTCTTTTTTACTTTAACCTAAAAAATCACCAATTATGAGCAACTGACAACAACAATAAAGCCAATTATGAGCATCTGACATTAAAAATAATAATGATCTTTTCCAAATAATAGGCAATTACAATTAATGAGTTTGGATAATTCTCCCCATGTCAAATTTCAGGAATCCAGCAAACACCTCATATATTAAGCCCAAAAATCACATAAATGATAATATGTTGCATGTTTTACCTGGAAAGATTGCTTGTAAAAACATGCTAATAACACAAGATGCTTTCATTTCTAAATGACTGGGATAAATCATTTTTAAGATGCACAATACACACACACACACATATAAAATAAAATTTCATTGAAAACAAATGAATACATGAAAAAAATACAAAAGTGCATATGAACACTAGATGATATCAATAAGTGAATACATGAAGCCTCTGCCCAACTCAATCTGCAATGAATTGGGTCTCCTACTGCTGTGTGATTTTAAGTCCATTAAAATGTGATTCAAAGAAGTTAAAATCGCCTAGAGTTGGATCCCTTCCTCTCACTCCTTCTCAGTCAAGCCTTTCCTCATACTATTTATATTCAGAGTAGGATTTATGATGCTGACAAGTACTTCCAATATTATCCAGCATGGTCTGAAAGCCCTTTTTATCTAAAAAGTCTTATATTTGAATATTGTGAAAAACCCCAAAGTTAGGGATCCCGCCTCATGAAGCAGAGGTTCCCAGTTCGAAATTTCCCTTTCTGTATATCTGTATATTGTGAACCCTAACTTGTTTAAGTTTCTGTTTCTGTTTCCCTTCCAGAATCTATATGCAAATTCAAGCATGCATGTCAAGGTTTGAGATTGACACACATTGCTGGTGAACATCTTGGCAGTCTAATCTTTTAGGAGAATCATTTCTCCAACATGGCAACAGTGATTTGGGTAACTCTTTATTTTTTTACACCAATAATATACGTCTTGGTGGGTCTGTATGTGTGTGTGTGAGAGAGAGAGAGAGAAAGAGAGAGCATGTGTGTGTGCTTTGCATGGTTTCTCATAATTACCTTAGGATTAAGAGTTTCAACATATAATGACTCACGGACCAAAGGGAAGACAGCATCCACAAAGTCCTCAACCATCGCTTTAGCTCTATATATGGTACAAAGCTTCAGTTTTACCTTTTCATTTAGCCACCAGGGTTTAGATTTTTCAGGAGGTAGTTCAATAGAGTCTGCACATATTAGCCAAAAGACATTATAAGGAAAGAAGAACGTGTTGTCGTAACAAATATTATAATAGAACATTTCGAAATTAAATACCAAAATTTTTTGGCGGAGCAAGTAATGAAATTGCGTCTTCTTCTTTAGCTTCTTCTAGAAGGAGGGAAGCCAGAGTTAATCGGGCATCAATATTGTCCTCAAGCATTTGTAGAGCTGAGTTGGATTGGAAAATTAGTTAGTTGAAAACAGATTATAATTTTTTATAAAGAAATATTTCTAAATAATACAATGACACATAACATCTCGCAGAAGATAGAACAATTCTATATTATCAGTAAGATCATGTCAGATTCCGCTAATCAACACATAAACTCCACCATCAAGAAAGACACACATTTTCTCACTGCTCTTGCAACTTTATCACATTAATCCAAGCTTTCTAATGAAGCAAACAGCAGACCTTATGTAGGCATTTTCCCGGTATAGCCACACTAATGATCAGTGTACTGTAGCAAATAATTTTGCATAGTATTACAGCATCAACAGTCATCTTCCTGCAGCTTAGGTTGTTAGGTGTCTTTTTTTGGTACCTATGGTCAATCACAACTTTTGTAATGAAAGAGAAATGTTCCTACAGCTTGTTAGAATTCTACTACACAATATAAAGTATGCTAGCCAACAATTCAAGTTCAAAGAACATAGTTGTAATTTTTTAAGTTACGTTTTGTAAAGTTCAACATCATGAAAATAGAGTAATATTCATCTTCAATAAAACTATTACTACTTATAAAAAGAAAAAAAAGTTCAAAGAACACAGTTTATTTGACTCAATCCCAATGAAGAGATTATAGTTCAAATAAAATTTATTAGATATTAGTTTTCAGACATGATATAGAAACAAAATTAACACAACTTTTCTCCAAGAAACTCTTTTTTTGGTTTCCATTACCACCTCCTAGGCTTCCACTACATGAAGTGGAAATGAACACCAGACTTTAGTTCAATGATCAGAAATGTCCGGTATTAAAATAATAGGCATAATGTATGAAGCAAATTAAAATGACTCTCTCTCTCCAATTCAATACTTTCAATTTCCCTTTCCTCCTGTTTTTTTCGTCACTTTTAGTCAAGTGAGCAGAATTTACTACTAATAATTATTACACGCAAGTCTTCTTTATTTTAAAGCAAATTAACATGAGTCTTCTTTATTTTTTCTTCCCTTTTTTACACCGCGTATAAGTCACTATCTTTGTCCCTCTCATATATTCTATTTCATAATGGCGTAACCATAGAATGATTAGAGAAACTATATCCTCTTTGGATATTGGGTCATGCCAGGTTCGGTGGTGGGATTGTTATTTTTCTGGCATCAATGGCTTGGGAATCATACTTTGGATATTTGGAATTCGATTCCAGGTTGCTTGATGTGGATTTTTTGGTTGGAACGAAATCGTCATTCCTTTGAGGAAACTAAGAAGACATTGGAAGAGTTGAAAGTTCTATGCAAGCGCAGTCTTTTTTATTGGTCTCGTTGTTGGGGTTTTACTGATTGATCCTCTCTTTGAGTTTATGTTCTCCCTTAGATTAGCTTCCTGATTTCCTTCTTTTTTTCGTTGTTTGATTTTTCCTTATCCCGATGTTCATCATCATCACCAACTTGTTTTATTTTCTTTACTATTTTCATTAATAATATTTCTCTGACTATCTATTTAAAAAAATATATCCTCTTTGGAAGTCTAAGGTTAAAGCAAAGCATAAGAATAAGAATAGAAGTCCATGGTAGTTGATTAGGTTTTTATATTTTATGTTTTATTAGTCATTCTAGAGTCAAGGGTACTCTATGATTGTTGGGTATGAGGTATAGTTATGAGCCTTGGGCTTTCTTTTATTAATAACTAAGTCTTATTTAGTTTATGGGTACTGTTCACACATTTTTTATAAATTTAAAAAAAAAAAAAAAGTCTTTTTATGATTATTTTCTCTCTTTTCAATCATAACCCAAGTATTTTGGGCCTGTTTGGTAGCAATGTTTAAGCATAGGTGTTCAAAATGATGTGCAAATTGTGGTTTAAAAAATATTGTGGAAAAACATGTTTAAAGTATTCATAATGCAAAAAAAGAGTGTTTGATATCATATTTCAAATAACATATTTTAAAATATGAAAAAACATAATTGTGTGTTTGGAATGTGCGCTATTTTAAAAAAGTGATGATTGTATAGTAAAAGAATACTATTTTAATTAAGGAGAGAGAAAAAAAAAAAAAAAAAAAGGACAAAGAGGTGGGACAATGGGAGAAAAAAAAAAAGTTTGGCCTTGTCAATGGGTCCCACGATTTTCAACTTATTTACAAAACAACCATTCAGCAACATTACTTGAAAAGTAAAAACTGGTATGGATGGGTTTTTTAAAATACATGTTTTAAACACCCTAATTTGGGAATTGTAACTCAAACACCCATAATAAAACATCGCTACCAAACACCTTTTTTTTTTAGCTACCAAACAGGCCCTTTCTCTCTCGAACCCTAATCCTTTTTCTAATAAAGTTCTAAACCCAAAAATCCTACTAAACCTTACCCAACCACAACCACACATAGACAAGTTCTCTAATTTGTCCTATGTCATCTAACCTCTTTTATTGTGCTTAAAGACTTGGAACAATGCTTGTCCTACCTTACTTTTCCCTTTATACTTTTTTTATTCAAAATTTGGCAATTGAAACACCCATACACATGCTCATATAATCCAATCCTGCAGCTCGTTATCAGGTCAAATACCCATCAAGCTATCATAATCATCACTTTGGTGACAAATCCATTTCCTTCATAAGTTCAATTGGAAAGTTTTACATAAGTTCATCACCTTACCTTTGTACAAGAAGAAAATTGCTTGAACTCTTTCTTTCAAGAATAAGTAACACCGAGCAATTTTCAGATATAAAAAACCCTACTCAAAAAGAAATACAACATAAATATATCAGCAGCTAACAACAAGTCAATGTGCAAAATAGATCAATAATATAAACACACAAGGAAACTGACTAAAGAAACTACCAAGACAACCAATACCAGTGTAAGAATAGTTAAAGCCTTCCCATTAATCTTGTAACCAAAAGTTTACGAACCATAAATCTTTTGTAATGTATATGAACTTATTCAAAATAGACCCAGAGGGTAAGCAATTGCTATCCCAAATTATTTACGATTTGCCGAAACAATGAGGCAAGTGTGGCTGATCTTATGAAGTTCACCAATGGAGTCCTTCATTGGGATTTACATTTTTCTTGGCTGTGCATGACTAGGAATTGGAAGCTTTGTCGAGCTTCATGGATACCATTTATGACATTCCTAAAAGGAGGATTAGGGAGGATAAGAGGTGCAGGTTACTTGATAGGACTAAAGGGTTTATGATTTGTGCGTATTACCATCTTCTAGCTGGCCATAGTGACTAATTCTACCCTTGGAAGAGCATTGGAAATAGAAGGTTCATTCTAGAGTGGCTTTCTATTTATGGACTTCCGGCTTGGGGAAAAGTCTGAGAATTGACAATTTAAGGAAAAGAAAGGTATGTGTTTTGGATTGGTGTTTTATGTGCAAGTGTAATAGTGAAATTGTTGATCATCTCTTCCTTAATTGTCCGGTTGCTATGGATTTGTGGGCTATGAGTTCTAGGTTTATTTATAGAATGCTGGTTTATGCCAAAGTCTGTTGTTGAGTGCCAAGGTTGGCCTGGTCGTCATCGTAATGGATATATATGGATCGTTGTTCCTCATTAGTTGATGTGATGTATTTGGAAGGAAAGAATAGTAGGTGCTTTGAAGATAGTGAGTGTTCTCTGCTTGATCTCAAGTTATTATTTTTTAGAATCTTATTGGTCTGGCTATTAGTGTGGAAGAACCAGTCCTTTTCTTCAATTTTGGATTTACTTGATTTATGTAATTTGTATTTGATCTATACACCCCTATATACACCCTATGCACTTGGGTGCCTCATTTTTTATATCAATAAATCCATATTGCTATAAAATAAAATAAAAAATTAAATAAAAAAATAAAAACCATATACAAAAGACTCAAAGACATTGAAAGACCAATGAAAGGTGATCACTTATAAGTCAATATCAAAACAGAACTCGTGAATGTAGAGTATAAGCTCTTTTATCAGTTTTTGAGATAGGCAGAGATGTAGGAGGGGAATAATGATATGGGTAAAATCCAAATTGGGGAGGAAAGCACAAGGGAGGGGAGTGTAGAGGTGGGAAGAAAGGAAAAAAAGGTGGTGGTGGTGGTTGGGGAAAAGGGTGAGGTTGGGGTGGAGGAGGGGGGGAGGGGAGGAGGTGGGGACATTAGAGAAGAGATCTAATAACTAAGCCTTATCAGCAGCAAACAACCTAAGATGCAGCAAGAAAGATGCATATGTTTCTTATATCAAGCATTGTTTTACCTACGTTGTCACCTTTAGCACTTCCTTCCAACATCAGATAGTACTTTAATGCAGAGTCATAATGTTCAAGACTCATTAATGAGTCTGCAGCTTCAGCAATCAAATGAGAATGAGCATTTACACTTTCCCGCTGCAAAATACTGAAGAGAACCTATAAATGCAAAAGATCTTTAGTGAAAAACATTATTATCTTTTAATCCCTTTTAAGATGTCCAGTATAAGTGATCACCTATGAACTAAGACTAAAAAGTAAAAAAAGAAAGAAAAATACAAATGCAACCAACCTCTGCCTTCTCCATATTTTTAAGGTTAACGTGACAAATTCCTTCTTTTATTGTCAAATTCAAGGGCAGCTCTTTTCCTGAATAGTAGACCAGCTTTGCATGCTCAATAAGTTGGAGAGCTTTGTCAAAAGAATTACTTTCCATGAATATGGAAGCTAGCAGATCAATCACACTTGTATCAGCTTCACTTGGATGACCTTTAACATAATCCTCAAGAATGCGGATAGAATGTTCAAGCTGACCACCTTTCTGGTACAACTGAATGAAAAGCAAGAAAAAAACTAATATCAATAGAACAGAAAACTTATGTCAGACTAATTAATGCCCTAAAAAAGGCATGAGATATGAGCAAAACTACCAAATCACAGTCACCTTCAAAAAAATGCTCGAAAAAACTCACTACTGCAGAAAAAGCAGAAAAACATATTCAACTTTGTGAAACTCTAGAACCAGGGGCAATATATGCTTACAAATTTAATCAGTTCAATTATGAAAACATAAAATCCAAAATCTCACTAATGCTAAATTTAGAAGGGAACATTTAGGGGTAAAAAGTAAATTACAAAAAAAAAAAAAAAAAACGTAAATAGATATGAAAAATAGCATTGAGAATATCCAAAAATAGTATTTAAAGAAAAAAAGAGCCATTAATATCTATCAAAAAGAAAAAATAAAAATAAAAAGTAAGACCAATGCAATTTATGGCATACAAGTTCATATTCAAATCAAATTCAAGAGGCCTTTTAAACACAAGGAAAAAGTTAAAACCTTTGCCCCTGTTTTTAATGCTTCAATGTTCTCAGGACTAAGTTGATATATTTGATCAAATGACTCTGCAGCTTTCTGATAATCTCCAAGCTCAACATGGAGTGATGCACGATGAAGTTTTAGAGTAACATCTTTAGGATCTGCCATTATTGCTTTAGAAAGGCAATAACTGGCTTGACCAATGTTTCCTTGTTCACTGCATTTGACAAAATGTCTATAATTAATAATCAATCCATTCCTTTCATGCATATAAAAGCAATGAGGTGAATAAACACAGACACAAAAATAAAAAATTTGAACATGTCAAAAACTATGCTATCACTCGAAAAAAGAACAGAGTATCCTCACTACATTATTTGCTAAAAAGAAATCTCTTACTGGGTAACTTACCATGTCCTAGAGTTACAACTCCTTAACTTAATGACAAACCAAGAAAAAAAAAACGCTTAATTAAAGGAGGTTTTTTTGGATAAGATATTTTTAACTCCACCTATATTTGTTTTTAGTATCATATATTTTGTTCGCAGCCAATCCCCAGCTTAATAAAAGAGAGGGATGGAAAAGTGGGTATAATCTCTCCATTTTGGAGAGGAAAAAGAGTTGTGGGCCAAAGCGAAAAACTCCCGCAACCCCATTTTACTTCCATCCTCTATCCCCTACCAAACAAAGGAAAATGACATTTTCTCCTCTTTCCCTTCCTCCCTAAACCTTTAACCAAACACACTGTTAAAAGTAAAAACTTGAAATGTGTGTTAATTCACAAAAATGCCATATAACAAAAATGTTTCGACCCATTTCACTAGGCGCCAAAGGCAAGTGCCACATTAAAGGCCCATTGCCTTGAGGCCTTTGAGGTACCTTAGCAGGGCCTTGCCTCTTAGGGGCAAATTAGGCAAGCGCCCCACTCACCCTTAACTACACTGCCTCAGTGTTATTGTTTTATATGTAACAAAAAACCCTGTGGTACCATTTTACGTGAAAAATGCAGTTCCACATATGGACACATCTCATCAAATGAGCAACTCACTATTTATTTCCATCAATGTTTAATGGGTTACATATAAAACAATATCACAAGAGGGTTAAATGTTACATTCAAAACTTCCAGGAGATTCCATATTTTATAGGGAAACCACCTGAGCATTTTGTGTACTTTTCCTTAAGTTATTTTAATACAAGAACATCTATCATCATAAAGAAAAGTTGTTCCATTCTCATCATCAACAAAGATCAGGTAATGGATAATGAATGGACAAATATGGGGAAACTTACATAGACTTTGTAAAAAGCAGCCTCCAAAGAGATGAATCTTTTGGTGTTAAATGCGCAGCGATCATGTAAAAATTTGAGGCTTTCTTATCCTCGCCAAGTCGATTATGGACAACTCCAAGTATATGATACGGATCAGGCAAATTTGGTGCTAGCCTAATAACTTCATGCAATGTTGATATGGCCTGCAACAATATATTTTAGAAGTTTTAGCAGTCAAAAGCTATTGAAGGATAACGGCTGAGATAGAACAACCTTAGATGAAGAACCTTTCCTAAAGTTTTGAATTCCGTTCCGGATTGGCCATGGGAACAGAATATTCCGGTACCGGTGTGTGCCGGTGCACCGTTCTGGGGTTACTCACCGTATACACACACATATACACACTAGCTTTTATATATATAAAGATAGTAAAAATAGTTATACTTATATACAATAGCTTCTCAAAATATAAATAAAATTCTTAGTTTTAGTTTGTTTGACCAGTATTTGTATAATAATAATAATAAAATAACTATCTTTGTTGGGCTATATTTTAATTTGGGTTGATTGAGATGGACTAAATGCTAAGTTTAAGCCCAAACCCAAAACAAAATATTTCTTATTCTTTTTATTTCCCACATATTTCCTCTCCCCTCACCTACCAACTATCACTTCAACATCTCATCAAAGTCAAACAATTTTATTTTATTTACATTTCCTCCTCTCTCCAACCTCCCACCGCACATTCACTCTTCTTCCTTTTAGTCTTTACTTTTTCTTCCTTTTGTTTGTTTGTTTTTTCCTTCTGCAGTCTGCACTGTTACTTCCACCCACCATCTTTATCACCTTCAGATCAGTTCTTCTAAGTTCTCACGCCTCTGTATTCTTGTTGCAGATCCAAGTTCATACTTCAAGTCTCCTTTTGTCAATTTTTTTTTCTTTTATATTTTTTCTCCCACGTCCTTTCTTCCCCAAGATTTCACTCTCACTGTCTGAAAATTTTCCTGTATTCATATTTTGGCCCGGAACGCTCATTTCGCTCGGAATACCAAAATTTCACCTCAGACGCCGAATCAGGCCAGCACTAGCCGGAATTTAGGACGATGCAGAAGTAAGGGGTCACTTGCACCAGACTACCCACCAGAACGAAAAATTCTGGCCATTTCGGTTAGAACGAAACGTAATTCAAAACATTAACCTTTACTAAATTGAAAGAAACTAAAGCTGCCATGCCAAAGAGCCCACTCCTAAAATAGAATTTTCCATTTAGACTTTAGGAAACTCTAATAGGTGATCACTGCGATAAAATAATATTATAACCAAGGACAAAATGCAATGGTTCACAATAAAAAGCTTTCTAAATGATGGCAAACAGAATTCGCAGAATGTGTTATGGCAGCAACTAGATTTCTAATGCAGGTATATTTTACAAAATTTAAACCATTAAAAAGAGTTCAAAACAAAATCAAGAATCACTCAACTAACCCCACCAAGATCTTCAAGATACATACATACATACACATATATGTGTGTGTGTGTGAAAAAGAAAAATATGACAACACTACCCAGTACACAGGAAATGTAGAAGTAGCGCAGCAGAGTTAAAGAAAATTACGACAATAAATAAAGTCTAAAATACTAATAAAAGAATGGCTTCTCAAAGCCTCCAGCCAATCATATAATGTATTCGGGAAAGCTATCTTCCCCACCATCACAAGGAGTGAAAAGAGGAGAGGGCTAATAACATAATCTTTTCTTCTTTTTTTAGAGGTGGGGGGAAGGTTGAGTTGAGGAGCATTGAGCCACAAATACATTCAAAATGTAACACTAAATTTTGGCATGTGAGGAAAATCAAAGTCAGATGTAGAGGGCACAATAGAGACGAAAAATAACATTGTAATGATGACCACAAAATAACTACGCAAACAATGGTCCCAGCATCATATTATGGTGGTAAAAATCTGTAAGAGTGCTAAGCAGAAGAAATGGATAGTGAATGAGAAAGAATCTAAAAGCTTACATATTAACTAAAACATATGGCAATCGTTAGACTGCAGGGACCATGTCTTAGTATGCTATAGGAACCCATCATAGAACCCACTAACAATTTCAATGAGTAACCAAAATTAATGCTTAAAAAAAAAATTAATCAAGCATCTTACCTCTTCACAATGACCATGTGCATAATGAAGGGTAGCATCACCAAGCATCCGTGTAATTTCAGGGCTGAGTTTATTCTTTGATCCTTTCCGCCTACCTCTTTTCTTAAGCTACATAAGGCACACATAAAAAATTAGACAAGTAACACGCATAAAGTCACCACTTGCAATTTATTTGTGAAGGGAGCAGGGCGAACATAAAAAATTAGACTAGTACATAAAATCACCATTAGCAATTTTTTTTTATAATTTTATTTAGAAGCAATTCATTAAAAAGAAAAGCACAACATAAGGGCACAACTCTAGTGTAAGCTTTCATAAGTCCCGTGAAACAAATTATGCTCTAGTGTGACTAAACCCAGGTTGCTAGATTCAAAGTCCAGAGTGCTAAATCAAACCAAAGCTAATGCTTTGAACCAACATTTTATTGTAGTTTACTTATGAAATTTCCTAAACCATGTTTTGTGATAGAGGTATATTTTTAGTCCTAATTCTTTCAAAATTATTAACTTTTAATGATAACAAACAATAATAGAGTTAAAGTCATTAAGTTAGAAAGAAAATGTCAAGAAGACAGCAATGTATAAGAAGCTCTCCTTGGCATCAAAAAATAACATGAGGCACCATTTGCATGTCTAATAATGTGAATTGTGTGACCATTTATCATTATAAGATTGGTGAAGTAGGAATAACAATGGTTAAAAAAAAAAAACCCACCTTCCTTGATTTCCTTTGAACACCAAAATTCATGGCTTCCATTATTTCATCTATGCTTGCTCCAGATGTATCTTCTTGCCTGGCCTTCTTCATTGATCCTTCACTATTTGGAAGAGTTTGATATAATAAATGTAAATAACACAAATTCTAACCTCATAGTCACATGAAAAAACTAAAGAAATGGAGTTTCTACCAATGACTATCGGCAAGTAACTTTCGCTTTTTCTCAGCAATAGCTTCATACTCAAGTCGCTCAAACTGCTCATAAGGTTGGACACCAGAATCAACATTATCTTCCACAAAATCAAAAGGGTTTATCCCATCTTTAAATCTGAACATATACTCCCCTTCACCTTCATTGTCGTCTTCGTTGCCGTCATCATCTTCTTCTTCCTGTTCTCCTTCTTGTTCCTCTTCTTCTTCCTTCTCAACATCTACCTTCTTGTTGTCTTTAGTGCTAACAGCAAGCAAACCCTGTTCAAGTTCACTAATTCCAATTTCCACTTCCTCCATTTAAATGTAATATTAAATTCACCTCCTGAAAACAGATAATAAAATCCAAACAAGGTTAGCAATCTATACCAACCCCATTAAGATTCATAAAAAATAGTCAATGTGAACTAGCAACGTAAGAAAGTCCTTTTCATCTTATGCACAGTCTGACTTTTGAGGCATCTAGAATGCTCTAGGCATAGAGGCATACAGCTCATGCCTATGTGCCTTGTGAAAATTGGCCGGGACAAATGCATTAAGTGTTATAGTCTAGATGCTCTCAACATCAAGGGGAGGAGGTTTTACAAAAATCAAATAACATTGGCCCCCATTTTGACTCACAAGCTCATTGATTTTCCTTTGCCAGTTTGTAAGCAAAATGAAATTAGTGTCAAGTATCAATAGCAGTAGAAGCAAGAAAATATGAAACTAAATGAGAATTCTACAAAATGTAGAAACTTCTACTCCCCTTGTCTCTCTTCCTCAAATGTTTACAGAGAAAAATTTATGGGACATTAATCAAATATGTACACCACCTAGAAAATCATCAAGGGCTACCAAGAGAAGATGAAAGTAATCCTATTGAATTCAAACAAGAAAATATCCCGCGAGATGCGTGGATACTTTCCAAATTTATTTAAAATAATTTTTATGTTTTTAAAGACCTATTTATAATACTCATTTTGTTGTATAATATTTATGTTTTCCCACAATATTTTAAATGCTTTGAAACTCAATCTTCTTAATTCATATTTTATTTATTTATTGGTCATAGAATTAGTTTCCAAATATTGAGTGGAACTGTTTTACTAATCTAGATTTATGATGTTGGAACAGTCAAGTTTTCAACATTTCTAGGAGACTAACATATTATAATATTTGTAGACTTGGCTTGAGAGTATTTCAATTACGTGCATTTATATAAACCAGGCATACTTCCACCAAAAACACAAATGGGATTGTGGAACAAAAGATGGTTTTGAGCAAATAGAACTGAAAAATATGTATTTTCAGTCAAGCAATTCAACAAATAGGTGGTGTGTGATAGTGCGTACCTAAAAACAAGGCTAGAAATAGAACACACGCATCAACAAATTAAACCATGTTGATTTTATTGTACTAAAAGTCTAAAACATTTTTTGCTAGGCGCCTGTTAAGTGAAACACATCAATTGGAAAGTTCATGGAGCAACGAATATGTATGAAGGTAAGATCTCACACACCCACTAAAACAAACAAGACTTTACACACAATATATCTATAAATTAAAAGAAAAACAAGTTACCGGTGGCGATTCAGGCAGTTAGACAATGGCGAAAGATTCCCCCTCTCTCTAATTCAATCTTCTGTTCACTCACCATCCATCCACTATTGCCCGTCAATCCTCAAAGCGAGGGAGAGCGATAGGGAGAGACAAATCGAGAGCAGCTTTTCACTATTGATATCTCTCTCTCTCTCTCTCCCCCGCCCGATTTCAATCTCCTTCGCCCTCTCAATCTCAGTCTCCTTCTCCCTCTTTCTATCTCTCAGTTTTCGGTTAGGGTAGGGAATTTGGGGTGGGTTATTTTATTTTATTTTTTATTTTACAGCGGAGGTGAGAGGACACTGTATAGATAGGCTTTTTTTTTTTTTAATTTTATTTTTGTTGTTGTTTTAAAATTTCTGGACCTTGTTTATAAGACTGAAATGATAGAGTATAAACTTAAAAGACTAAAATAACAAAATGCAAACTTAAAACACTGAAATGAAAACTAAAAAAAGAGATTTAAATTTTTTAAGTTTTTTTATTTTTATATATTTTTATTTTTTATTTTTTAAAGAAAACATAATGTTTTTACTATTTTTTATTTTTCTAAAACCCTTAAACCCTAAACCCTAAAAATATCTATAGAAAAATAAAAAATAGTAAAAACATTATGTTTTCTTTAAAAAATAAAATATAATTTGACTCCTAGATACAAAATTACACACCCAAAGCACCTTAATTACTAGAACCCCAAGCTGTGTCAAGTTTTAAATGACATATGCTTAAGGAAGCCAACATTTTTTTTACAATGGATAATGATGCAAATAAAATCAAAAACTCTTCACAGTTAAAATCCCCAAAACAACACTAGGGAACATTCCAATTCTGCTGAATACCAATCAACTCATCCCACAAATCACCCCTCTAGGGGTTAGGTCTTGCTTGTTCACTGACTTGGGTTTCAAGGTCTAGTGTATAATCAGCCTGAAAAGAGCCATTTCGTTTCTATGAAGAAAATTAAAATTGTTATCCAAAGGGCCAGGTCTTGCTCGTCCGCTAATATAGCTTTAAGGATTTCTAAGAATTTTTTGAAGTGTATGTGTAGGTATTTTAATGCTAATAATCTACGTATAACCATCCAAAATAGTTCAACATGTACCAAATTTCCAAAATAGACAAATCCCAAGTTCAATGTATTTGACCATCTATATTGTCCAAATAGCTCAACCTTCTCCACAAGCAAGATTCAAAAGTAATAATAGATTTTCGTATTATTACTTGCCAATGCCTACTTCGGTTTTTGAAGGAGGAAGATGTTATCCACTCAAAATCCATTATTTTAAGTCGATTTTTCACATAGAATTCATTGTTTCTCATTGACCAAGTTATAAAATTTCCATTAAATTGAGTTTATGGTCACCAAAAAGTCTATGTATACGCACTTTGCCGCACACTTTATCACAACTTATGCATGTGTTAAGCGATGATTAAATTGCTTTTCACCAAATACCAATGATGGTCCCATGTGTAAGCAATGTAAGTCAATCATAAGTTGACAAATATACAAGTTGTGGCAAAGTGTGTTATCCTAGAAAAATTAATAAGATCATTTCTCACAAAATATTTTTCGTTGAATCAAAGAGTAAGAGTGAATATGTGAAACTGCACATCAGACGTCTCACTTTAGAGATGAAGTGATTGATATATAAATCTCCACATGTACATGTCATCCTCCTTGGTTCTCATCCAAAGTGGGCCAAATTCACCGATGGATTGGATGGTTCAAATTGGTAGCTCAATTGCAGCAGTCAAGGGCCCCTAAACTCTAGTGCATCTTGGCAGTGAAATGCAATGATAAATCATGAAGAAATGCCTTTACACTAAACATAGTGCTCAAACTGGGTGGGCTATATATGCCTAGCTGAGGTGGCTAACTTAGCTTTTATATGGACCGGACCCATGTACCTGTGTAGGCTCATCCATAGGGCTTAATTGGCGTATGCTTTAGGGCCCGATTGAGGAAAGCCCCACAGTGTACGAAACAGAAAATTTTTACATAGTGGATAGCACTGTATAATGCATATTTGCTTAGTTCTCATGTCAGATTTCGATTAGGACCCAAAATCTACTTGGCTTGGTCAAAATAAGAAAAAGAAGAGGGACATTATCTTTGAGTACTCCATAGCTTCTATTAGAGGATGCACAAAGTATAATGGGAAAAATTCAAATTTGGGTTGTAGTACCTCACGATTTTATTTTAAAACAAGAACTCCAATGAGCTTGTGATCTGATTTGCATTACAAGGGCTTTTCAAATGATAACAATGTCAATTCTGGGGTAAAGTTATTTAAGGGAGGCCTAGAATGGCAAAGGACTAAGATTTGATAGTCTTTATTTTAGCACATGGAAAAGAGCAAAAAGAATTGCCCAAGACAATAAAAATGAGCTTGATGAATCAAAATGAGCCATTTGATATATGTTATGAGGGAAATTTCCATGTGCTTTGACAGTAATGTAGGGCCTCGGAGGCTGCACTAATCAGGCTGTAGATTGAGTTTGATGTATACCCCACAATCTTGCCTGGTTGAAGGTGTTTTTTTTGGTACCTATACATATTTATATATATATTTGTACAACCTCTATTAAATAGAAGCATCCTAACCTAACAAGAAAAATGCAAGGGTCATATCTCGTAAGCTACTCTTTTAAATACTTCACGCATTGGCTACGCTAGGTTCACTACTATGAGGTACTAATCCACCATTTTTGCAGCAAAAGCTCCTAGATGAGTAGATTCTACCACCAGACCTAGGGGGATTACGAAAATTGGTGCTTTAGAATTCTAGGATAATGCCCCCAAAAAATTTTCAGAAGAAAAGGTATGACTTCCATTAGAATACAGTGTGATACAATGTCTTAGTCCTATGATGATGCCCCCTTGAGAAGAAAATTTATGACTTCCATTACAATACAATGTGATATAACTGGATAAAATTGTCATGAAAAACAGTAGGAGACATTGATGTTGACCCTATTAGACCAATCTTTTCAGGTAAAATTACACTAACAAATTTATGTCACAGTCACATACATCACATTTCCTAGTATCTAGCAGCAGGGTAGCAAGTACAATATTATGAGTCTATATAAAGAGAGTAACTTAGATGAAGATGATATGCACAAAAGGAGATTCAATTATATACCAGAAGAGTCTAAGATATGGCTATATGCAAGCGCATTCTTCTTGTGACTTTTGTATTGCTTTGCTTCATCACTATCACTGCTGAAGGTAAATTTTTCTATATATATATATATATAGGTCACCTCTTAGCAAATTAATATTTCTAAGTGCAAAATATTATCTTTTGCACCTTAATTTTCAGCAGCACGAAGTTTGCAAGATGTGGCTACTACGGAAGCTCCCAAGGGAGTTTGCACCAAACCAAGAACATGAAGTGGACAATGATGAATTAGTGTCTATGGATTACACTCCAAATCAAATATAACATTTTGAACACAGTTTCCAAATAAAATTTATAAAAAAAAATAAATAAAAAAAAAAGGAAAAAGGGTATACCTTTGTGAGAGCAGAATGGAGATTGAAGTTGGTCAAATTGATGGATTGGGTGCCTTCGACGAGAATCTGAGACTCAGAATGGGATTCTACTTTCTTTTATATCTTGAACACCATTGCTGAGAGAATGAGAGAAAGAGTGATGGAGGCCGCTGTGTGTGAGAGGTAGTGATGGAGGGTGCGTGCGAAGAGGGAAGGAGAGGGAGAGAGAGAGAGAGAGAGAGGACGGAGCGGCTGAATTAAAAAGAGATGTGGTTTCAGTTTTAGATGTTTAGTTTTATATAAATTCAAAACGACGTCGTTTTGATAATAGAAACTAAAAATTGAAGATAAGCTGTTCTGGAGGTTAGAACCGGGGACAGTCACTTGAAAACACGCGTGTTTACTACTAAGGCAACATACATTTGTTCAATGCATCTTACCTATGATAATATATATTGGACGGTTTCGGTTTGGTTGTGTACAGTTATACATATAAGTCCACAATAAATTATTTTTTATTCAAGTTGGGCTTACATATACATATATATATATATATATTTCTTGATTAATTTATTTTAAAATTACTTTAGTAAAACTTAAAATGATGTTGTTATTAATATATATTTAATAAAAAATGACCGATACACCCTTCAAATTACAATCACATAAAACGTGATTTTAAAAAAAAAAAAAAAAAAAGGCAGCAAAAAGAATAACCAAAATATACCCCCTTAAACTAAAAAATGACCAAAATACCCCCTAACCCTTAGAAAAAGACCAAGATGCCCCCTAAACTAAAAAAAATGCCCGAAATACCCCCAAAAACTAAAATATGACCAAAACACCCCCCCAAAACCTAAAAAATGACCAAAATACCCCCTAAACATAAAAATGTCCAAAATACCCCTAAAGCCTTAAAATGACCAAAATACCCCCCGAAACTTAAAAAATGACCGAAATACCCCCGAAACCTAAATAATGACCGAAACACTCCCAAAACCTAAGAAAATGACAAAAATATCCTCAAAAACCTAAAAAATGACCAAAACACCCCCGAAGCCTTAAAGACCAAAACACCTTCCAAAACCTAAAAAATAACCGAAATACCCTGAAACCTCAAGGTATTTTGGTCATTTTTGAGGTTTTGGGGTATTTCGATTATTTTTTAGGTTTTAGGAGTGTTTCGATCATTATTTAGGTTTTGGTTTTATTTTGAACATTTTTATGTTTAAGGAGGTTGTTTCGGTCATATTTTAGGGTTCAGAAGTATTTCGATCATTTTTTAAGTTTCGGGGGGTATTTCAAACATTTTTATGTTTAGGAGGTATTTCGGTCATTTTCTAGGTTTAGAGGAGTATTTTGGTCTTTTTAAGGTATTGGTCATTTTTTAGGTTTAAGGGAGGTACTCTGATCATTTTTTTGGTTTAGAGAACAAACAAACAATTGGAATAGGTTAGTTTAAAAAATAATAATAATAAAAATTTGAAAATAAAAATTCTAATTTAATAATAATAATAATAATAATTGTGAGGATTAATGAGTCGAGCAGGAGTGTTGGGCCATGGGCCATGCTCGAGAACATATAGGAGCCCGATGATGGTTAAACAGTGTAATAAGTATTGGGGTCAATGGGTCGAGGAAAATGACAGCTAATAACGAACGGATGGTGTCTCCCGAGGAGCCAAGCTTCCTCGGGAAAGCATTATGGAAGGTTGGAATCTTGCTACCTAAAGAATACTGTGGAAGAGGCGACCATTCTTTTGAGGATAACCTTTAAGGAAATGAGCCAATAGTAAACGAAGAAAAAGTAGGCTAAGCTTTATTATGACGGGAATATAATTTGTTGTGGCGAAAATCAAGCCCGCCTTAATAGCTCTTTACGAATTTTTTTAATAAAATAATATTAATTCATCAAATTAATAAAATAGAATTTAAAAATTAAAAAATTATAATTTAATCCTACAGATTTACAAATATATAATTTAATACTTCAAATTACTAAAATGAAATTTAATACTACAATTGTCAATAAAATATAATTTACTAATTAATAACTGTAAGGGGGCGTTTTGGTTCTTGAGCCCAAAAGGTAGAATGATTCAGGTCTAAAGAGTCCAATACAATGAATTTGTATAGGATAGGCTTGAAAATTAGGCTTCAATGGATCAAACAACACACGCAGGAAATCAAAGATAATAGGAAAGCAAAAAGCGATAGGCCCAATGCAAAGAAATCCTTACTCGGAAAAGTCTGAGGAGAACGGCTTTTGAATACAATTCTCTTAGACTTGGATACAATTTTAGTTCTTCTTACTACAGTGTTATTGCTAGAGATTTTTGTAATCCCCCTTCCCTAGAGGATCTCTCCCATTATATATATGCCCATTTTCCTGATCATGGCCCTCCATTTGTTGATTATGTAGGATACTACTTGAGTGCTTGTCCCATTAGACGCCGGTCCCCAATCTCCTGCGAGTTGCGGCAACCAAGACTACACTGTTCAAGGGTCTTCTCCACATAAATGCAACCAGGGGATTTGGTGAGATGCATTAAGTATGGTGGCAGCTACCACCCCTCCAATCACGTCAAGACTAACCCCTTCTCTGGAGTTCCTCCTCAACAGCATGGCCTTTCTCTAATAATGTGCCATCGACGTGGCCATGGCTTGCCCCTCTAGCTTTACCGTTTGGGAGTATGGGCTTCTCGGCACTGTAATGGGCTCCTCGACCTTGGGTATGACACGTGGCACCATTACCTTATTAAAATTCTATACACCACAACAGCCCCTCAAAACTCCATTTTTTTTTCCTTTTATCTAAGGAGAAAAGTGGGGTTTTAATCTTGAGTGACTGGTTCCACGTGCTTCTTTAATTTCCTATGTGAGAACGTCGCTTCGTGTGTCCCGTAACCATTCCTGGCACTTCGGGGTCCAAAACGTCTCATTAAATACTCCAGGCAACGCTTTATTCTCCACGTCTTACGGTGAGATGGAGATCCTACAGCTGATATTTTTCCTCAAACTTTGGGCGAGATAACTCCCACCCAATTCCGCCTCCTATATAAGACGCTTGGGGGATTCATTTATCCCATTTTACAAATCTTCAAGCTCTCAAGACTTTCCAAATTCTCAAACTTTCAAGACTTTCCAAATTTTTGAATCTTCCAAATCTTTCAAATTTTTAAACTTTTAAGAAGTTCCGGAAGCTTATTTTCGTAAGTTCTTTCATCTTTAGGTTCTTTTCCCCTCGACCTTCTGTTCTCTATTTCCTTTCCTTAAAAATTTATTTCACTTCACCTTAGCCTGCTTAGATGGGTAGGTTCACTCACCAAGGGGGCATAGCATACCAAATGCAATTATTTTCCCCAAGTATTAACCACATTTAAAAAACAAAGAAATAACAAGAAATACAAATGAGTAAGTTCCTATAGAATGTGAAAACATTGTCATTTGACAATATTTTTGTGACCTCAAGGGCCCTTGTGCAATTTTTGAATTTATAAATGTCACTTTGTAATTTCATGAAAGTTGTGGGGTCAAATTATAATTTTGGAAATTTTAGGGGCCAATTTGTAATTTAGAAAATTTTAGGACTGAAAATGTGATTTTCAAGAAAATTGTGGAGTCAAATTATAATTTTGGAAAAGTTTGGGGTCAACGTTTAATTTTGCAAATTTATGTGCTGATGGGTCCACAGGATGGGTGTGGAGTCAAATTATAATTTTGGAAAAGTTTAGGGTCAACGTTTAATTTTGCAAATTTATGTGCTGATGGGTCCACAGGTTGGGTTTAGGGGAATTTAGTTTGAATTTGAAGTTGGGCATGTTTTATATTTGGGGTTGATTGAGGCATGGGTTTGGGCCTAAATGCAAGAGGTTTGGGCTCAAAGGTTGGAAATGGTTTTAGTTTTGGGCTCAAATGTTGGAAATGCTAACTCACTTATTGACTCTACAAAATCAAGTTACAGGTGAAACTTGACATTAGCAATGTTGACTTCTATGCATATTTTGCCACTTAATTTTTTTTGAAAATTTAAGTGAAACTGACATTACTAATGTCAAATTCGACTTAGAAATATACATATAACTTGATTTTGAGGATATAGAGTTTTACATATAACTCAATTTTGTTAAAATCGAGTTTCAAAAACATGGGACATTTTGCTGCATAGTTTGTAAATTAGGAGCAGATGTTCATCCCCCCCCCCCCCCCCTTACCTTTCCCAAAATCTCAAAAAAAATAAACTCATGTATTTGAACAAAAAAAAAATTTTAATTTTAAATTTGGCAATAATGATATACTTCATTTGAGGTAAAATAAATCTAATTAGAAAGATGTATGGAAGTGGATGTTACCCAAAGCAAAATACTCAAAAGTGATGCATTTGAAATTGCATTTGTAGCAAAGTGAAAACTAAAAACTTAAAATGGAGCAGAGGAAAAGGGGCAAAAATTGAACCCCCAATTTCTTAAAGTATTCATACTATTATTTAAAAGACTTTTTTTGTTTGAATTAGACATTTTTTTGGTTCCAAAATATGCCCCTACAACCTATGTTTAAGTAGGGGCAAAACTTGAGGATAACACTGAAAGAATATATCTCTAACTTATACCTAAAATATTTCCTACAAAATAGAAACACTCTCCCACTAACCCACTTCTTCAAAGTAACTATACTTTACTCTTTTTTTTTAATAAAAAAAGTTAAACAACCCCACGTTGCTATTGATTTAAAAAAAAAAAAAAAAAAGTTTATGAGCATGCGCGTGCTCAAATGTTAATTTGATAATAAAAGACCTTACCATGACTCCATGAGTTACTAGTAAGTAGTAACCCACCAATACCAATCAAAAATTTACTACGTTATTTTCTAAGAGCATTTCCAACAAATTTTTCAAATTTTTGTACTGTTTGGAGAATGAACAGTGACTTTTACCTTTAACTACCAATTTTTTCAAATTCACTTTCCAACAGATTCTCTATCCCATTCTCTATCTCATTTAAATATTATTTCTTCATTATTTCTTTAACCTTTGTTTATTCTTTTTTTATTATTTCTCTATTCATTCCCAACAACTATATTTTTCAAATTCCCAACAGCTATATTTTTAAATCTCCCAACAATAATATTTTCAAAGCTACACACATAATCTGAATGAAAGCCCCGATATATGGGCAACACATACACACACACACACACACACATACACACACAATATGAATTAGAGCCCTTGTATATGGGTAGCACACATACACACACACAGCCCCTGTATAGGGGCAGCACAAACATGCACACACACACACACAACCCCTGTATATGGGTACACGCACACACATAGCCCCTGTATATGGGCAGCACACACACACGAGGGGGGGGGGGGAGATTACCATCAGAAAAATAGAAGGGGAAAACAAAGTTTAAAGCAAATTTCGCAGCTTCATGTGCTGCAGAACAAAATGAAATTACGCGACTTCATGTGCTGCAGAGATTACAATCACCTTAGATATACATATATAGTGCAATAGGATCACATTGTAGCAAAACAAAATGAATAGTGCAACAGGATCATATTGCAGCAAAACAAAAATGAGTGACCCAATATACAAAATAAGTTTAAAGAGCTCTTTTAATCATATACAAAATAAAAGCATTGATGATGATAATAGTCTAAGAACAAGACCTTCGTTTTTCAAGGATTCCCATTTGGCATTAATGAATATATTTTTGTTGCACTGAAGACAACATACTTACATCCATCATCATAAGCTATTTTTCTTCCTTCAGCTTTTCCATTCTCAATTTCTTTGTTTCATTTTCCTCCTTCATTCTTGCTATTTCAAGTTTTTTATCCTTAAGTTGAATTCGTGCCATCTCTTGCTTCTGGTCTACAAAACGTCCTTTCTCAATACAAGCCATTTTTATCTCACTCATTTTTCTTCTTTCTTCCATCATGACATTCAATATGTCTTCTATATGTGAAGTCGTGCCTTCTCTGGACTTTTGTTTCTTCAATCTTTCTTTTTCGGCCTTCACCCCTGGTGGTCTTTCCAAGTTTACAATTGGAACCTGTGGAATATCATCATCCTCTAAACTTATTGACTCTAGATTAGAAGGTGAAGATGCCTCATATCTCCCTCTTTTTTTTGGTTGCTGATTGTTTCCAATAACCAACCATTTTGGTGAGTACTTTAATAAATTCCAACAATGTTCATATTGAAATTTGGTATGCTGCAGATAGAGCTCTTTTGCTGCATTAAGCTGAAAAATTAACAAATAGTTTATAGTTACTATCTTGAAATAGTTGGAACAAATTAGTAAATTAACACAAATTTCTTTATAAGATGTACCTTATCTTCATTAGTCTTACCACTTTCATTCTTTGATTCAATTTGTGCCAAACATTCACAAAACTTATTGGTGCAAAGTTGAATCATTGACCATCGGTTCGTTAGAGAACTCACTGTACGCTCAGAAGTAAAGGTCTTCCACTGGTGGTAATACTCCCAAATTCTTGACCAATATGTTGTACGTTTTTGGTTAGTGCTTTGCACTACATCTTGGTTGACATTGAGAAATGCGGACACAAGAAGCACGTCTTCTTGTATGGAGAAGTTGCTGCCACGTTGTAGTTTCTTAGCTGTGGATTCAACTTGGGGTGGAGACATTTGGCTAAATGCTTGAACTTGTGGAACACTATCTTCGCCACTTATATGTGAAGATCTTGACATATATTCATCATAACTATCTTTTAAAAGATTAGTGAAAGATGTGTCCCTTGGAATACTCGAATCCATTCCTAGTAACAAAAACAAAAACAATAATTTACATTCAGTTACACAGAAACAATAATTCTATAATGTGTAAGGAATCCCTTTCATTCAATTTATAGTTTATTGGCATCAAACTCCCAGTTCTGTCACAGTTCAAGCAATTAACAATAATTTATCTCAATTATACATAAACCATAATGAACAAAACTACAATGATCGTCACATTCTAAGAAACTCAACCTCAAAGCTGTCTATAAATTTTTCATTCTTAGCCCAAAATATTAACAGCACAAGAGATCTCACAATTAAGATTGTACATTCAAAAACAATTTTCACAAAATCTCATGGAACCAAGCAACAGAAATTACCACATTCTAGAACTACACAACTCAATGCAACATGAACTCTTAGATTAGTCACTTACATTTTCATTCATAAAATTATTTACACACACACATTTCCCAGAAAACATTTTCCAAAACCCATTCCAACCACATAGATATCAAAAACCCACCAAGCAAAAATGACAAACATGCAAAACCCAATATGAAATCATCGATCAAACATCATTGCCATCACAATTTTAGCTACAAAAAAAAAACCCCAGAATTTAGATTCTCAGTATTTCCACACCAAAAAAAAAAAAAAAAAAAGACATAAATATTACTGATAAACAATAAAAAGTAATAGTTAAAGATGAATTCTTTTCTGAAAATAAAAAATTGGGTATTGAATTACTGACCTGATTATTGAAGAGGCAAAGGAAAGCAATGTATAAAGGCATAAAATTTGGGTTGGTGGGAATCAAACGAGGAAAATGATTCTATTTTCTTTTTTGTTGTTTTGTTTGTTTGGGTTTTTTTTGTTTTTCTTGGTTTGAATACCGATATTCAAGGTTGAGATTAATTTATTGACTCTAATAAGATTAATTAAATGGAAAAAATAGAGAAAAGATCAAGAACAGAGTGAAAGACAAATAGAGAGAAAAGAACCAAAAACTCAAAACCTAAACCCAGATAGTGGTGAAGAACAATAGAAAATCACTCAAAACCACCAAATCATCAACTTGTACCTAATAATGTCTTTCTCACAAAGGTCTAAAGTGTAAACAGTGACACACTTTGGTATGAATGATGGTTTGGTTGGGTGAAATGTGGCTTTACAGAAGCTTTTGTCTTTTGGTTCTTCCAACTTCTCTTCAAAAGTTCAGAGTTCAAAACCCACCCACCCACCCACCAAAGCTCATACTTGAGAGAGAGAGAGAGAGAGAGAGAGAGAGCTCAAAAAGCTATAGACTTTGAGTGCTCCTTCTTTTTCTTAAAATCTCAAATTCACTTTCATTTTGTCCCTTTCCCCATCAGTACGAGAAATTATAAAGTTTGGACAAATAATGTGGTCTACCATTTCAGTAAAAAACTCTCACTTGTTTAAAATTGTAGAGTTTTAAATAAAAATTAAATACTAACTCAATAATTTTAAATAAGTGAGAGTCTTTTATTAAAATGGTAGACAAATGACATAGTTCATCATGAGGACGGTATAATTTCTCCATCTTTAGGGAGAGAAGCTCCAGTGCAGGTAGGAGCATCTTTTTCACCAATTCTCTCTAGTTCTCTTGCCCCTTTTGCTCCATTTCACTTCCACTAGCTAGCTAGATCTTCAATACTATATCTATATCACTAATAGAAACACATAACCATGTCTGATGCAAATTAACAATTCTATTAGCTTAGTAAAACATCTAAAACTAAAAGTGTCTCAATCACTGCAAGATGCACAGCAGCTAAACCAAGTTGAATTAAATAGTCATCATCAAGCAGGCAGCCGCAATAAAAAACGGTCGTACTTTGGAAACCACCAAACTTGAAAAGGATATAAAATCATAAAACTGATTTGAAATTTCAGCCAAATTCAAATGAAATGAAAGACAAATTCAACTCTTTTTAGAGGCCAATCCTGACTTTCCAACAATAATAAACAAAGCCCACTTAAATATTTTTGGCAGTCGAAATCAGTAAAACCCAACTTGCTAAATATCACCCAATTTTTATAAAAGCTTCAAACTTTAGGCTTAGGCACATAGCCCATTTGGATTACCAGTCCAAGCGTTGAAAAAATCATAGTCAAACAAATTATAAACAAACATTAAACATAAAAACAGACACACACAAAAGGAAAAAAACAAAGAAAAGTAAAGACCAAGAAACTTAGAACAAAGAAGGATCCTAAATTCAAAGGAAGATCATTCAAAGAATAAAAAGAAATGATAAAATTACTTTTAGTAAGAGTGTAAAATGTTCAACTTTTTTTTTTTTTTTGAGAGAGAGAAGGTTAACAAATGATATAACATCAGAAATTATAAGTTCCTCGTGGAGATAAGTGATCTGGTCCATCATTCCACTAAAAAACTTTCACCTATTTAAAATTGCTAAGTTAAAAAAAAAAATTTAAACAGAAACTAATTACTAAGTGTACAATTCTAAACAAATGAATGTTTTTTAGTAAAATAGTGGATAAGTAATGTAGTCAAACATAGGACTGTATAATTTCTCGAGTAAAAGGGCCCGCCTGTTTCTTATGAAGTCCCCAAGGTGGGAGAAATTATTGGTTCCTCCTGGAGGACCACTGATGTGATCCTCTCCGCTCCTGCCAGCCAATAATAAAATGCCACGTGGGCACCTTTTCTGATTCAACTCCACATCATACCTTACCCATTTCTTTTAACTCGTGTTAAAGGAACCAAACCAAGGTTAAAACAAAAAAACACTCAACTGCCCTTACCCATTTCGTTCACCCAAAATCAAAGCCAAAATCAAAATTTCTCTCAAACACATCTGCCTCTTTCTTTGTCTTGTGGATTAGACTTTTGTATTTGCCCAAAAACTGGGCTTCATGAGACTTATCTTTCGGAATGCTTTTTCGAAATACCCAGAAAATCAATTTCCCAAACTCCAAAGAACTCACTGCAATAATCGAGAGCAGAAAACACAGCCAAAAATACAGTGAAAACCTAGAAGAGCAAACAGACCCAAAAATCCCCCCGCTTTAATTGTACTCAGAAACCCAAGAAAGCAGATTCAGATTCGGAGTATAGAATAATAAGAAGGGGTATATTCCTTTTTCCTCAAAATAAAATCTGTGTACATGTTCATAGTTGATATATACACTTCTCTGTACTTAGAAAATTGCACAAAGACTTGATAAAACTTCAAACCCCATGACACAGAATATCCAACACGACTTTCACCGCCAACATATAACCCACCCTCAATCTACAATCTTCAGAACTTTCATTCCTTGAATCCATTACCCACGCATCGTCTAGAGCCACTAGATCGAAGAGGGAGTGAGAGCCTTAGGGTTTCAAATTTTCGAATAGGTAGAGATAGACGGGTTTGTACTAGGATGATTGAAGTGGAAACGCCGCCTTTGGTGGCGGTGGCGTTTAGGATGATTGAAGTTGGTTTTCCCTTTGGGCCTCCACTAACTATGTCACTGCCGGAATTCTTGTGAAAATGGCGGCCTGCCATGGCTTAACACTTCAATTTTATACAAAAAGAGAGGGGGAATTTCTTCTTTAGAGAGATATTGGAGAAATAGAGCTAGAGGAAGAGACAATGAAAGAGGCAAATGTGTTTGAGAGAAATTTTCATTTTGGCTTTGATTTTGGGTGAACGAAATAGGTAAGGGCAGCTGAGTTTGTTTTAGATATGACGTGGGGTTGAATCAGAAAAAGTAGCCACGTGGCACTTTATTATTGGCTGGCAGGAGCAGGGAGTACCACATCAGTGGTCCGATGTGGTCCTCCCGGAGGAACCAATAATTTCTTCCAGGCTGGAACCCCTTGTTGTAAATTCGCGTGCAATCCCAACTGCAGAACCGTTATCTTCTGAATCACAAACCCATATCAGTATGGGTCCTCCAGTATCGATCCCTCTGCCGGTGTCTTGTTTTATTCCTTTTTTTTTTCTTTCTTCTTTTCCTCTCTTTTCTTATCCTCTGTTCAGTGCTGTTTTTTTTTTTTTTTTTTCCTTCTCTCTTCTCACCGGTTCTCTTTCCCTTTCACCGGTGGATCATGGATCACGGCTGAGATTTGGTCCGGTTTTGGCTGATTTGGTGGGTTTTGGGTTTTGATTTAGGTTGAGGTTGGGGGTGGTGAGTCAGGTGGTTTCGATGGGTTGGGTTGAAGTTATGGGTTGTGGCTTCGATGGGTTGATTCAGGTGATTTGGGTGGAGGTTGTGGGTTGCCCGGATCATGGATCGTGTCTGAGATTGGGTTTTGATTTGGATTGAGGTTCTGGGTTGAGCTTCGATGGCTTGATTTCGGTGAGAGGTGAGTCATGGTGACTGTGCTGTGTTTGTGGTTGTGGTTGAGAGGTGGAAGAGGAAGGTTGGTGGTGGCTGATTGTGGGGTTTATTTTATTTTATTTTTATTTTTTTATGCTGTGGTTGGTGGTTGCTGGTTGAGAAGTGGCGGAAGAGGAAGGTTGTTGGGGCCTGAATTGTTTTTTTTTTCTTTTCTTCTTCCTTATGCCGTAGTTTGTGGTTGTGGATGATGGGGCAACGGTGGAAGTGGCTGTTGCTGCTGTGTTGTGACAGTTTGGTTTTTGTGGCTGATGTTTATCATTATTTTAATTAGTTATTTATATTATTTTAAATGGGTTGGTAAAGTGGGTCTTTAAAATAGGTAAAGAATTGTTTTGAGTTACTTATGGGTGTATTATAAAGTGGGTTATTAAAATAGATAAAATAAGTATTTTGAGTTGTTAAAACTAGATTTTATAGTTGTTTTACTGTGAATGCACTTATAATTTCTTAGTTCACGCTCTGCCGTAGCCTGTGTTAGGATCGAAAAAGTATATGCTGTTTCCAAACCAATAAAAACCTTGTCTTAAAAATAACACATCAGGTTACTAAACCTAGACCAACACTAGTTAAAAGATGAAATTACGCCTCAAATTTTTGAAATCCCGCCACCTTCAGTTATTTTTTGTGTGTTTCCACTTATATATAAGCTTTCAATATTGAAGTCTGAATTTGTCTCCTAAATTTTAAACAGAATTAGAATAACCCCTTTTTCTTGACATATTTATATATGATATATGAGTATTTTATGATGGGTTTCTGGCTTGAGTGCATTAATATGTAGGACGTTTGCTTACAGTTTTTCACATTTGTTATGTTTACAGGGGGATGATATGCATAGGACAACAGCATTTTCGCAAAGCCCTAGAGCTCCTACACAATGTGTGTTATCTATATACAGCTCACTACTTAAGTTAATGGTTGTTAATTGACATCTTGACCCTGTTTTTTTTTAATGCACATGACCACCCTAATTGCTTATAGCTTATCTTTCAGGTTGTTACTGCTCCAATGTCAACTCTAAATTTCATAGCTGTTGAAGCTTACAAAAAATACTTATTGGTTTCTCTTATTCACCATGGGCAAGTATGCTTCTTTTTTTTAACCTTTTACTGATGGGGCTGAAGAGAAGGCTATTAAAGAAATAGAGGCAAATAATTCACAGCTGGGGTACAATTTTTGGGCAACTAATTCCTATCACTCTTTGAGACTAATCAAATTACTTCTTCTATTTTTGGTGGCAGTTTTCTTCTAGTCTTCCTAAGTACACTTCTTCTGCTGCTTGGAGAAATCTAAAGAGCTTCTGTCAGGTATTTTTTTCAAATTTATTTAGGCAATGCTCTTAATTCTGGGAGTTGTCATGTTGATATTGTGTTTAGATCTATGTTATTTGTTGGACTAATGATTTATAAGCGTGCTACTAAGTTTTAAGTCATGGTTAGTGAGCTGAGTTACTGTATAAATGTTATGGAAGGACAAATTTCTTATACGCATTGTTGCATGCCCAATCTAACAGTGTTTGCTTCTTAACTACCACTTTGATAATTTGTCTCAATGAAAGGTTAGGATTGATTAATAGATAGATTTTCCTTTCAAATCTTGGATTATTTTGTACTGTAGCTTATATGATGGGTATGCTACAGTATCTGCTTCCCAATGCATTCCTCTCCTTACCAAGCAGAGATCATGTACTAAAATCTTTTGATATTTTGGGCTACATAGTTATCTTGTTTGAATAGGTGGCCAGCATTATGGCTAGAATATAATAATTGACTAAAATTCCATAATCATCATACTAGAACCTAGATGGCAGTCATCTGGCCGTATGTATATATGTGTGTGTATATATATATATATATATATGAAGAATAAGTGTCTTCGGGTTTTTCAAATTCAGATTTTAATGTCCCAACAAACATTAATTAATAGCTATTTGTGTGGACTGGGCTATTTGCAGAAAAATGCTACCATTCAGTGTTCACGCTTCACACTTACAGTGATATTTGTTTTTATATGTGATGCTATATTTGGAGTTAGGTAGTTTTCTTTTAACTTGTCTTATGCGTCCACCTTTGTGATTCCTATATTACGTGAATGCAACATGAATGTGACTCTTATGTTACATTTATGGCCCTTGACATAACAACAATTCTGGCATCTAATGCCAGATTACTACTTTTATTTATCTACCTTGCTAAATCTATATTTTCTCGGCTAGGCATACCAACACTTGTGCACCTGCTCTCATTCTTGGCCTTTTTTTTTGTGCAACAAATCACAAATAGAATATCCAACATTTATGGTCTTATCCGTTAGTGGTCATATGTTCTTTCTTATGTGTATATTTGAACCATTGTTCGTGGTATTCAAAAATTGGAGCTTTGAGAACATTGTGCAATATGTTTATTTGTACATTATCTTCTTTGAGCAGCCCTACATTGAATTGGCGAATGGTTATAGCACTGGGGAAATTGCAGAATTAGAGGCGAACATCCAGACAAACAAGAAGTTTAAACGAGTGAGCTTTCTACCATACACAATTCATTCTGTACTTTGTTTTGGTTAGAACTTAAAAGCCTGAGATCTTTGCTTAAGTCATGTAGGACGCCACATTATACTCTGGCTCTTTATGCCACGAGCCTCGCAGCTTAATTTAATTTGTTGATATTTTTTTATGTTTTCAAAATATCTAGGGTTTAAATTCCCTCCCCCAGAGTTGTGAGAGCACTAGCATTAGGGGTGTAAACACCGCCAATTGTTATTTTACAACTTAATTCCTTAAAAACAAGCTCCATCCCAGTTGCCAAATCCAAATTTTTTTCCCACCCAGCTACAGTGAGGTTGCATGTACGCAACCTCATTGTTCACAAGTTGTATAAAAAAATACTATTATTTTATTAACTCATTTTTCTCTCTCCTTCGACTCTCCGTCTCAGTTCTCTATCTCTATCTCTTCTCTCTCTATTTCTCTCTTCTCTGTTTCCCACTCTTCTCTCGCTATTTCTCTATTCCTTTTTCCCTTTCTTGGTCTCTCCCTCTCTGAATCGGTGAATGCTAGGCTCAGTGGTGGCGTTTTGGTGGTGGAGTGAATCGGTAGCCGGGATCAACGTGGCAGATCGGCTTTTGGGCTTCAGATCGTCGTGGCAGATCACCGTGGGTGGGATTCAGGTGGGTTCAGATCGCCGTGGGTGGGTGAATCAATGCCACCACTGCTGTTCTCATCTCTTTCAACCGAAAATTAGTTGTTTTTGGTCTTGGGTCGTGAATTCTTATGGGTATGTAAATTTGCTGGCTTGGGTTGTCTGTGGTTGTTTAGTCGTTTCTGTTCTCATCTCTTGGGTCGCCTCTATGGTTGTTTATGGTTCGGTGGGTATGTAAATTTTGTTGAAATTTTTGGTTTTGTGATTGTTGGCTTTCAGTGGCAATGGGTTTGTGATTGCTTGCTTCAGTGGGTTGAAATTCTTGGGCTGAGTTGTGGTAGGAGGTTGCTAGCTTTGGTGAGTTGGTGGTGGTGGTGGTTGGCCGTGGGTTTGATGGAGAGAGGAAAAGAGAGAAGTGTGATGTTTATATTATAATATTATTTAATTTTGTAATTTATATTATTTTATTGAAGAAGTAGTTAGGTAAAAGCTAAACGTGTTCATCTTCCAAATAGGCAAAAATTAGGCAAAAATTTAGAAGACTGCTGTAGATGCTCTAATACTCTAACTGTATAATTTTCAAACAAAAAAAATGTTATTTGGTGAAGCTCTTACTTGAATACGCGGGGTATCTAAAGGTGGCTTTAAATTTTTTTTTTCTTTTCAGGACCAAAATCTTGGATTGGTGGAGTAGTGTCATCCATGTATAAGCAAAATATCCAGAGATTGGCTCAGACAAGCCTGATCCTCTCCCTTGAAGATATTGCCAATGAAGTACAATTGAATAATCCTAAGGTGCCACAAATGCATGTCCTACGAATGGTAGTTTCAAAGAAATAGTTTCGTATTATATTATTGCACTTCGTTTATATTGAAATAGAGTACAATTATAACTATTTACCAAAAGTACAGTTATAATTCTCAAGATGTGTTCAGAATTGAATCCCCCTCTACCCCACTTAGATGTATTAAACATAAATTCAACTGATACGCATTAAGACTTTTAAGTTGTAACCGCATGAGAGATAGGGAGTAGAGCCCATATTTTATCACTATTTGCTACTTTTCCATTTCTTGCAATAACTTTTTTAGTGATATCAGAATTTGAATATTAAAGCATTGTTCATGGTGATTAAACATAATATTGGTCATTGTTTTTCTCTCTCCTCTGGTGTAAAAATTTCAGTCTTCTATCGTTGGTATTTATTATTTTACAAACCCTCTTATACGTGTTTACGTTCTAGGATAATGTCACTGTCAAAGAAGCTAACTACTATGGAGGAACAGATCTCATGTGATCCTCAGTACCTAGCAAAGGTTAGCCTATCACTTCGTTTTGTCTAGATGTTAGTTGAACTTGTTCATAAAATATTAATCACTTGTCACTAATCACTTCGTTATGTATTATCTTGTTTTAACCTTATTAATTACTTTTGCAAGGTTATAAATTGTTAAAGTTTCTTGCTAAAATATTTCGTTTTATTTATCAGTTTAACAGAGACCAAATTAGTGAATTGCCTGAACTTGTCATCTCTTGCATTTTATCAAAGCTAAAAATGAAAATGTGGTCAAAATCGACATACAATCAAGGAGATGGGGGGATATTCGGTTACTGAGTACTGATTTGAATTTTAATATTCCCAACATGTTCTATAGCATCAATGAAATGCCTAAATTCAGCTTTTTTATTTGTGTTTGGAAACAACAAAAATCGTGGAAAGCCTCTGTTTGACAATGAAGAGTTAAACATCTTTATTACTGTGTATATAATTATATAATGTAATTATATAATTATAATTATGTAATTATAATATTATAATTATGTATATAATTATATAATGTAATTATATAATTATAATTATGTAATTATAATATTATAATTATGTATATAATTATATAATGTAATTATATAATTATAATTATGTAATTATAATATTATAATTATGTAATTACATTATATAATTATATAATTATAATTATAATTTTACCACTATTTTTATGTTTCCAACATGTTCTATAACATCAATGAAATGCCTAAATTCAACTATTTTCCATTTGTGTTTGGAAACAACAAAAACTGTGAAAAGCCCCCGTTTGACAATGAAGTGTTAAGCATCTTTGCTAGGATTAGGCAGGAATTACCGTGCTGAGTTGATCAATTCTTGCTTTCTTTTTGGGGTTAAAAGATACATTCGTTAAGAGTGAGTTTCTTTTTTGATTACCGTTCCACTTCTTTGCTTAATGATTGGATCCATCGTGCAATTTCATTGAAAGTGGAAGAGATGAACATACTATTGTCAAACAAGCCATACTTCAGTGCAACAATACCAGAAGGAAAACACTATTGCTTTCAACATAACTTTTTTCTGGTCATTCAACTTTGAAGCACTTGCATTTGGAGCTAGCAGTTCTCAAGGCACCTTCTGAGTTTTTAGGGTTTAACAGATTGGAAACCCTTTACCTAGCAAATGTAATTATAATGTAATAATATAAGTACATTTGCCAATGTAATAATATAATTACATTTGCCATTATAATTATATAATTATATAATTACATTTGCTAGGTAAAGGGTTTCCAATCTGTTAAACCCTAAAAACTCAGAAGATGCCTTGAGAACTGCTAGCTCCAAATGCAAGTTCTTCAAAGTTGAATGACCAGAAAAAATTTATGTGGAAAGCAGTAGCGTTTGTCTTCTGGTGTAGTTGCATTGAAGTATGGCTTGTTTGATAGTAGTATGTTTATCTCTTCCACTTTCAATGAAATTGCACAATGGATCCAATCATTAAGCAAAGAAGTGGAACGGTGATCAAAAAAGAAACTCACTCTTAACGAATGTATCTTTTCCCCCAAAAAGAAAGCAAGAATTGATCAACTCAATGCGGTAATTCATGCCTAATCCTAGCAAAGATGTTTAACACTTCATTGTCAAACGGGGGCTTTTCACAATTTTTGTTGTTTCCAAACACAAATGGAAAATAGTTGAATTCAGGCATTTCATTGATGTTATGGAACATGTTGGAAACATCAAAATTCAGATTAGTCCTTAGTAACCGAATATTCACCCATCTCCTTGATTGTATGCTGATTTTGACCATATCTTTCGTTGTTAGCTTTGATAAAATGCAAGAGACGACAAGTTCAAGCAATTCACTAATTTGGTCCCTATTAAACTGATAAATAAAACGAAATATTTTAGCAAGAAACTTTAACAGTTTATAACCTTGCAAAAGAAATTAACAAGATAATACATAACGAAGTGATTAATATTTTATGAATAAGTTCAACTAACGTCTAGACAAAACGAAGTGATAGGCTAACCTTTGCTAGGTACTGAGGATCACATTAGATCTGTTCCTCCATAGTAGTTAGCTTCCTTGATAGTGACATTATCCTAGAACATAAACCCATATAAGAGGGTTTGTAGAATAATAAATACCAACAGTAGAAGGCTGAAAATTTTATAGCAAAGGAAAGAGAAAAACAATGACCAATATTATGTTTAATCACCATGAACAATGCTTTAATATTCAAATTTTGATATCACTAAAAAAAGTTATTGCAAGAAATGGAAAAGTAGCAAACAGTGGTAAAATATGGGCTCTGCTCACTTTCTTTCATGTGGTTACAACTTAAAAGGCTTAATTTGCATCGGGTGAATTTATGTTTAATACATCTAAGTGAGGGAGAGGGGGATTCAATCCTGAACACATCTTGAGAATTATGAATTTTCTTTTGGTAAATAGTTATAATTGTATTTTATTTCAATAATATTCACTTAATATAAAATGTATTTATTTCAAACATGAAATTCATCCAATGCCATCTTATTGGAAACTAGGACTTGGACAAGACAGGAAGGACAAAGAGCTCAAACTCGTGGACTTGTGGAAGGTATCATGTACCCTTCTCCTCTCTAATAAACTTAAATAAATTTCCAGTTGCATACCTTTGGATGGATGAACTAATATGCTCAATCATCTCACAGGTCTTATATTGTTTGGGTCCCTCCACAAATCTGGCCATTCCATCCTCCCAGTTGATTGTTGCAAATATCTCACCATCTTGGATCTAAAATTTCTAAATATTAGTGGCACAATATAAATGACGTAAGTGCAATAATGTAATACAAAACTATTTCTTTGAAACTACCATTCATAGGACATGCATTTCTGGCACCTTAGGATTATTCAGTTGTACTTCATTGGCAATATCTTCAAGGGAGAGGATTAGGCTTGTCTTAGCCAATCTCTAGATATTTTGCTTATACATGGATGACACAACCTGCTCCACCAGTCCAAGATTTTGGTCCTGAAAAGAAAAAAAAATTAAAGCCACCTTAGATACCCCGAGTATTCGGGTAAGAGCTTCACCAAATAACACTTTTTTTTAATTTGAAAATTAGATAGTTACAATGGGGGAGAGGGATTTAAACCCTAGATATTTTGGAAACATAAAAAAATATCAACCAATTAAGCTACAAGGATCCTATCATAAAAAGCCAACGTATAATGTGGCGTCCTACATGACTTGAGCAAAGATCTTAAGCTTCTAAGTTCTACCCAAAACAAATGTATGGTAGAAAGCTCACTCTTTTAAAATTCTCCTTGTTTGTCTGGATGTTCACCTCTAATTCTGCAATTTCCCCAGTGCTGTAACTATTTGCCAATTCAATGTAGGATTGCTCAAAGAAGATAATGTACAAATAAACATATTGCACAATGTTCTCAAAGCTCCAAATTTGAATACCATGAACAATGGTTCAAATATGCATATAAGAAAGAACATATGACCACTAATGGATAAGAACATAAATGTTGGATATTCTATTTGTGATTTGTTGCACAGAAAAAAGGCCAAGAACGAGAGCAGGTGCACAAATATTGGTATGCCTAGCCGAGAAATTTAGCAGAGTAGATAAATTAAAGTAGTAATTTGGCATAAGATGCCAGAATTGTTGTTATGTTAAGGGCCATAAATGTAACATAGGAGTCACATTCATGTTGCATTCGCGTAATATAGGAATCACAAAGGTGGGTGCATAAGACAAGTTAAAAGAAAACTACCTAACTCCAAATATAGCATCACATAGAGAAACAAATATTACCATAAGTGTGTATGTTAAGGGCTATTTTTCTGCAAATAGCCCAGTCCACACAAATAGCTATTAATTCATGTTTGTTGGCACATTAAAATCTGAATTTGAAAAACCCAAAGACACATTTTCTTCATATATACATATATATATATACACACACACACACGGCCAGATGACTGCCATCTGGCTTCTAGTATGATGATTATGGAGTTTTAGTCAATCATTATATTCTAGCCATAATGCTGGCCACCAATTCAAACAAGATAACTACTTAGCCCAAAATATCAAAAGATTTTAGTACATGATATCTGCTTGGTAAGAAGAGGAGTGCATTGGGAAGCAGATACTATAGCATACCCATCATATAAGGTAAGGTACAAGATGAATCCAAGATTTGAAAGGAAAATCTATTTATTAATCAATCCTAACCTCTCATTGAGACAAATTATCAAAGTGGTAGTTAACAAGCAAACATTTTTAGATTGGGCATGCAACAATGCGTATAAGAAATTTGCCTTTCCATAACATTTATACAATGATTCAGCTCACTAACCATGACTTAAAACTTAGTAGCACGCTTATAAATCATTAGTCCAACAAATAATATACATCTAAACACAATATCAACATGAGGACTCCCAGAATCAAGAGCAAAGCCTAAATTAATTTGAAAAAATACCTGACAGAAGCTCTTTAGATTTCTCCAAGTAGCTGAAGAAGTGTACTTAGGAAGACTAGTAGAGAACTGCCACCAAAAATAGAAGAAGTAATTTGATTAGTCTCAAAGAGTGACAGCAATTAGTTGCCCAAAAATTGTACCCCAGCTGTGAATTATTTGCTTCTATTTCTTTAATAGCCTTCTCTTCAGCCCCATCAGTATAAGGGTAAAAAAGAAAAGAAAAAAAAGAAGCATACTGGCCCATGGTGAATGAGAAAAACCAATATTTATTTTTTGTAAGCTTTAACAGCTATGAAATTTTGAGTTGACATTGGAGCAGTAACAACCTGAAAGATAAGCTATAAGCAATTAGGGTGGTCATGTGCATAAAAAAAAGGGTCAAGATGTCAATTAACAACCATTAACTTAAGTAGTGAGCTGTATATAGATAACACATTGTGTAGGAGCTCTAGGGCTTCGCGAAAATGCTGTTGTCCTATGCATATCATCCCCCTGTAATCATAACAAATGTGAAAAACTGTAAGCAAATGTCGTACATATTAATGCACTCAAGCCAGAAATAGAAGTAACCCTAAACATTGATAAAATCACACATCAATTGAAAACTAATATATCCCACATTATCAAGATGATACCACCTTAGAGATGGTGAAAAATAAATTCAATTTTAAAATTAAACAAGTTCAAGACTTCATGATACCACCATCCTGCTACCATGTAGAAAACGTACTATTTGTGACCAAGAAATGACGATTCTTTATCTTTGAATGAAAATAACTTGCTATTAAGCATTTATCACATTTGATTTTTTTTTCCTATTTTTCTGAAGTACTACTATAGAAGTACTGAAATTCTAGATATTCATTCTTAACTAAGTAGTAATTTCTCAAATCCCTTGATGCATTAGTAGATGTCCTTCATGTCACCAAGATATACGTGCCTTACTAACGTAACATTCGACATATTAAATTGCATAAATATGCACCGCAAATGCCTCATCCAATCTTATACAACAAACATAAAGGAAGGATGCAACTAAGCATCCTTAAAGAAAGTAAAATGACAAATGAGAACAGGAACGCTACAAAGAAGATAAAAATGGACATGATAGCAAGAAGAGTTCCCTGAAAATATAACCACAAAAACTGAATAGTATTTGCAGAAACAACTCACCCATTATAACAGTAGAGGAAAAGGTCGTCCAGATGATCAACTTCAGAGATATCTTCCTCCAAAATTGATAGGCCAGTTTTGGAACAATTTGCCAATAAACAAAGATGAAGAAAATGTGGATGCAAAGTAGTCAAATGTTCTGAGGAATTCTGAAGTTTCCGAACAGCTGCCAGAAACAGATCCACATGCACATGCACATGCATTGGTGTTCCAAGTATAATGACCAGTTCCTTGAACCTCTTACAAACAGACATGACTGAAACCCCGACAATTAATAACATCAATATGTGTACTGTGAGTGATTTAAGGATATTAGTGGCCATCAAATACAATTCACTTGTAGAGTAAAGATACAAACATTTTTCAGGGTCCAAACGAATTTGCTCTGGAGCACAAAAACTAATAAATTTGTCAATGTAGGGGACCGATGTAGTTGCTTGCTCTTCTGAAACTGGAGCAAATATGCAAGCCTCTCTGTCACCACAAATATGCACTCCATAAGAAAAGGCAGGATCAACACAAATACATACAAATTCACATTGAAATCAAGTGCAACATCACACAAATACTCCAAAAATTCCAGTCTCAATTAATGTGATATTCAATTAAGTTAAATAACAACATTCTCTAAAATTTTTCAAAAAAAGTAAAATCCTTTTTTTTTCCCTAATTTCATTCTAAGTCTGAGGGTATGTTTGAGATTTGTTTATTTTACTGAAATTGAAAATTTTTTGTTGAAAGTAATGTAAATAAAAATAAAAATTAGTTAAAATAGTACAATAAGACTTATAAATAATATCAAAAAATCTTATAAGACCCATAAATAATATAAAAAATAAATTAAATAATAAAATTTATTAGCAAAAATAATTTTCACTAAACAATCACTAAGAATAAAATTGATAACTGTAATTAAAAAAAATAAAAGACATTAGCATTAATTGAAAGAAAGAAATGTGGGGCCCACTTCTCTCGTACCTAATAATGTCTTTCTCACGAAGGTCTAAAGTGTAAACAGTGACACACTTTGGAATGAATGATGGTTTGGTTGGGTGAAATGTGGGCTTTACAGAAGCTTTTGTCTTTTGGTTCTTCCAACTTCTCTTCAAAAGTTCAAAGTTCAAAACGCACCCACCCACCCACCAAAGCTCAGACTTGAGTGTGTCTGTGTGTGAGAGAGAGAGAGAGAGAGAGAGAGAGCTCAAAAAGCTTTGGACTTTGAGTGCTCCTTCTTTTCTTAAAACCTCAGATTCGCTTTCGTTTTGTCCCTTTCCCCCTCAGGTACCTACTTATCTTATCTTATCTTATATCATTTGTTAACTCTCTCTCTCTCTCAAAAAAAAAAAAAAAAAGGTTGAACATTTTACACTCTTACTAAAAGTAATTTGATCATTTCTTATTATTCTTTGAATGATCTTCCTTTGAATTTAGAATCCTTCTTTGTTCTAAGTTTCTTGGTCTTTGCTTTTCTTTGTTTTTTTCCTTTTGTGTGTCTGTTTTTATGTTTTTAGTTTGTTTATAATTTATTTGACTATGATTTTTCAACGCTTGGACTAGTGATCCAAATGGGCTATGTGCCTAAGCCTAAAGTTTGAAGCTTTTATAAAAATTGGGTGATATATAGCAAGTTGGGTTTCCCCGATTTCGACTGCCAAAAATATTTAAATGGGCTTTGTTTATTATTGTTGGAAAGTCAGGATTGGACTCTAAAAAGAGTTGAATTTGTCTTTCATTTCATTTGAATTTGGCTGAAATTTCAAATCAGTTTTATGATTTTATATCCTTTTTCAAGTTTGGTGGTTTCCAAAGTACGACCGTTTTTTATTGCGGCTGCCTGCTTGATGATGACTATTTGATTCAACTTGGATAATTCTGTGTCCATCTTGCAGTGATTGAAACATTTCTAGCTTTAGATGTTTTACTAAGCTAATAGGATTGTTAATTTGCATCAGACATGGTTGTGTGTTTCTATTAGTGATCTAGATAGAAGTTTTGAAGATCTAGCTAGTGGAAGTGAAATGGAGCAAAAGGGGCAAGAGAACTGGAGAGAAATGGTGAAAAAGATGCTCCCACCTGGAGCTTCTCTCCCTGAAGATGCCACTAATCTTGATTACTCTATTGCTATGGAGTACGAGGGCCCGCCTGTTTCCTATGAAGTCCCCAGGGTGGAACCCCTTGATGTAAATTCGCGTGCAATCCCAACTGCAGAACCGTTGTCTTCTGAATCACAAACCCATATCATCAATATGGGTCCTCCAGTATCAATCCCTCTGCCGGTGTCTTGTTTTGCTGGTGTCACCACGAGTTCACCAACTCAAAGTGCGAGGGTGTCAGGTAGTTCTGAGTCTGTAGTGTCTGTCTTGCAAAACCCTGATTTTTCTTCAGCCTCTCCTTCAGCTTCTCCCAGTTCGGTTAATAACCCTCCCAGAAAGGTGGTTGTTAATGAAGTAAGGAGAGCACCTGTAGTCACTTTTAATACTGTTGTTGATAGATCTGAGAGGAAAGAGGCTGACGTGGAGAAGCCAGATTTCATGGATTATGTTGGGGTTTCAAAGGAAAAGAAGAAAAACAGAAGCAGAGTTTGTAATAGATGCAGAAAAGGAAAGTGGGAAACAAAGGAGTCCTGCCTAGTATGTGATGCTAAGTATTGCAGCAATTGTGTGCTTAGGGCAATGGGTTCAATGCCTGAAGGGCGCAAGTGTGTAACTTGCATTCATCAGCCGATTGATGAATCAAAGCGTTTGAAACTGGGTAAACATTCAAGGGTTTTATCTCGATTACTCAGTCCTTTGGAAGTCAAGCAGATTATGAAGGCAGAGAAAGAATGTTCTGCTAATCAGCTTCGACCAGAACAGCTAATTGTCAATGGATTCCCTCTAAAGCCAGAAGAGATGGCAGAATTACTTGGATGTCCTTTGCCTCCTCGAAAGTTGAAGCCTGGTAGATATTGGTATGACAAGGAATCTGGTCTATGGGGAAAGGTGAGGCATGTTCAACATGATATTTTTCCTGAGTTTCTTTCAGTTTGGTGTTCTGTAATTGCATGTTTTAGAAAATCTTGTTTTTTCCTAATGGGTTTGAATTGCTTTAATCTCTAGTTGTTGATATGACAGGAGGGAGAAAAACCAGATAGAATCATAAGTTCAAACTTAAATTTCACTGGAAAACTAACCCCTGATGCAAGCAATGGGAATACTGAAGTTTACATCAATGGCCGAGAAATTACAAAGCTTGAATTGAGGGTACTACGGGTAAGCCCTCTGGCTTATTAACTGGATATGTGTATTATTTCTTTTGTTAGAAGCTGTAACTCATACAATATAAGGCATACCGTGTAGAACTTATCAGTAAACTAGATATAGACATGGCAACTAAGGTTGCTGTTTTTATAATTGTTTTGATGACATATCCATTTTTGTGATTTCACTTATCAGATTTCTTGGATTTGTTGAATGTGTACACATGCATCTTCTTTAGTTAATTAAGTTATCAAATAGACCCTTTAATCAATACCTAAGGTGTCAGTCATGCAAGTTTAGTTTCTTAACTGAACCAAATAGTTGGGATTTGACTTTCTATAGCTGAGTCTCATATATAAATCTAGTTTGATCATTGATTCAATTGGCTTGTGCACTTGTATCATATTGTTGTAGTGGGGTATATTGTTTGTTACCATTCACATGTTGCAAAAAAAGTAATATTTATTTTGTTTCTTTTGAGAACCATTTCTGTTAGAAAACAATTAAGTATTACATTGGTCATAACACTCATAATGATCAACTTTACGAAGATCCCATTGTACTCCGGACACTCACAACATTGATCTTGATAATCTCTAGTTTCAATGAATATTCTGCCAATACATTGTTAGGACATGTTTTCCTGTAATTTCATCAATTTATTTATTTATTTTTTGGTTCAATGAACATGTTTCATATTACAACATTGTATGGGTACTGTTCGGTGATCATGATTTAATTGTCACTTGAGCACGAGGAAGGGGGATATGCATTGGGTTGATAGTTGATTCTTGATAATCAATACGATATTGATTACATTAAAAAGTTGAAAGATGATTTCTTGGCTGACTTATTATATTGGGACAAGGCCCTTTAAATATTACATTTACAGATTCCTTGTCATATCAAAGCTTTATGATTAATCTCTGATTCACCATTGGTGAGGAGTCTAAGGGTTGAACAAGGCCACTTCCTGTTGTGTAGCTGATGTGTCCTTTATAATGGATGGAAAGTAATGATATATATTTGCCAAATCTAGCCTCAAAAAGAATTTTAATTCACTAGTCCCTCACAAGAGAAGCTCAAATGTTCTTAAAATTAGTCCTATTCATGCTGAAAATGAAATATACCTAAGTGGAAATGATAATTCATCTAAGTTGACGTGAGAGCCCAACTACATTGCATTGTGTTGGTGGCACCATGTTCTTTTTTTTGAAAGAGGTACCTGCTTGCTTGTTTCATGGTCTGGTCCTCTTACCATTGAGCTTGTTGCTTCTAGACTCATAAAGACAAAATGTAGGACTGGTGTCAAACAATTCATCACAAAAGAGGACTCACTTAGCCGGATCATTAACTAATCCTAACTTAATGCTACTATAATATAAAATAATGATATAATAAAAAGAACTTTCTTTTCATATAGGATCAATTGATGATAAATCTTACACAAGCCGGCAACCTACTGCAACTCTCTGACCTTTTTTAGACTTGGGACCAGTTGTTAACAAACTATGACACTAAGCATAGACATAGGCAGAGTTGTCTTTTCATATTGGATAGTTTTGTTAAAGCATTCAAACCTAAATGCAAACACAAACGAACATATCAAGTCTCTAACTCAACCAATGAGGGGTTTCTTAACACCTCTTATTTTTAGGTGCAACTGAAATAGAAACAAAGAAGAAATGGTTCAATGCCCTGACCGAAACTGAAAGAAAGACAAGGGTGTGGGTATGTGGAAGCACTCTAATACCATGTTAAATTATCCAACCCAAAAACGTAAAGTTAATAGGTGGAGAATCAGAATTAGTACATAAACCTGTGTGTCATCCCAAACCCAACTAATACGAGATTTTCTCTCGACTTCCTTAATTTTCTAAACTAATTACAAAAGCTATACTTTCCACATCCTATGTGTGCTAGCTATTAATTACTCTTCCATCCCATTTTATTAGTCTTCTATTCCATTTTGGGATATCCTAAGATAGTTTTTTTTTTTAATTCAATGAACAAGATATTGTTAATGTTCCTAACTTTCACTTTATTAAAAAGCCAATATCTCACCTTCACCAAAATTTAAACTAATGAGGGTAATTTTGGAAACTTGTATGCTTTTATTTAAAAGATAATGCTTTAAATGGTCCTCCCTTCAAAAGTTGGTTTTGTCTAAATAGGACCAACATGGTGGGAGTAATTTTCATTTTGTATTTGTCCCTATCTATTTTCTCTTTTTCCTTCTTCTTCTTCTTCTTCTTCTTCTTCTTTTTTTTTTTTTTTTTTTTTTGATAGGTAATAAGACTTTTATTGAATGAAATGAACATCGTGTTCACGATGATGAACACTCTAAACATTAAACAAATACGTATAAAAGTCAAAACATTATATGCGAGACAACTGAGTCTCTTAAACTTTTAGCAGATATGAGATGGAACTTGTTTCACTAGCTGAATGTGACCTAGGATATTCTTTAAATATAAAAATGACTCAGGACAAACTAGAATGATGCAATAATAAATTGAAGACCAAAAATAAAGGATAGAGAACCTAGAAGTCAGCACCATAGTATGAGAAAACCTCTAGGAGTTAGCACCTAAGGTTGGCTAGAGTCTGCATTGGGACATTGATTCAAGTTTGCAATAAAAATTTTATTCATCAAAATAATTTCCCCTTATAGGAATATAATACTATTATGCTTATATAGACTACTAAATTACATAGAAAAACTTATTATTGAATTACAAAAACACCCTTCACATTAATTAAAAATACTAATAAGCCTAATTAAATACTAAGATCTAAAATAAAATACAAATGAAAAAAATAAATAAATAATTGACTCCAAAATTAAATAACACTCAATTAAAATAAAGGTTAAATTAAAAATTGCACGCTCTAAATTTTCCCAAAATACAATTCAGCCTTGTAAATTCTGTTGATTATTTTCTTGGTAAGAAGAGGCTTTTGACGTGCTTTGCTGGCTAGAGGCATGCTACTTGCGGAAGGAAACCTGCTGAACCTAGAACACATATGTGTTCTTGCTTTCTTGGGTAATCCTACTTACATTGTGTGACAAATACTGGATCTGTACTTTCTTTAAGGTTCCCTGAATAATTTACAACCCATTCCAATAGTTTTTAAAGAGCCAACTTATAATTGTTATTTGAACAAAAGCCAACTATTTCTTTTTGGTAATTGATTTGCTTCTAGAATATATTCTTCAAAAGCTTTCACAACTATTTGACAGTAAAGACAATAAAATCCCCCCATTAATAATAAAGTAAGTAAAGTTGTAGTCCTTATAGCTGAAATTAAACGCATATACATTATGTGTAGGGAGTTACAATCCTACATGATAAGGCTACTGTTTCCACTACATTGGACATGTCACCAAAGATGCGTCTTGTATATTGCCCAACACATAGGCTACAATTCACATTATATTCAGTCATTATGTCAGATAGACACCATGTGTCCATGTCATGCATGAAAATTTTTATGTTTTACTTGATAAATGCTAATCCTGTTGAAATGTATGTTACTCGCTTAGTTGTCAGTTCACTCCAGGAAAAAGAATTTTCTAGTCAATGTGATATCTTTATGGACCTAGTCTACTGTACTTTCAGGTGGCAAATGTGCAGTGTCCACGCGACACTCATTTTTGGGTCTATGATGATGGTCGTTATGAAGAGGAAGGTCAGAACAATATCAGGGGAAACATTTGGGAGAAGGTATGTATTGAAAAACTCTTTATTTGAACCTTCTCTGTATTGGATCCTGTGAAACTTTATGAAACAGCTTGGTTTGCTTTTTGCTAGACAGGCATCAACGCGGTTTGTAAGTAGCCTTTTCTCTTTACCTGTGCTCCATGGTCAACCCCATGGAACAAGAGATGAGCCTAGCAATTATACAACGGTTCCAAATTATCTGGAGCAGAAAAATGTTCAGAAGCTCCTCCTTCTTGGACTTCAAGGCTCTGGAACCAGTACTATCTTTAAGCAGGTACAGAACTCATATCTATTGCAAAGGTTGCTATTTTTGTGGTTGTTGTAAAACTTGTTGATTCTGGAAAAAAAAAAATTACTGTGCATTTTTTGGATGGGAGCATGTGTAATTTACCAACAAAAGAACAAATCATTATTCAACCCCTGAATTAAATGGACAACATCTATGTCTTGAGAAAGAAATCTTTTCTTTAGATGAAAGGACCCTAGCAAAACATGTAAAATACTGCTCCTAAAACTCTCCTTTAAGGGTGTGAACAAGCTGACCCAAGGATATGGACTTTCGGGTTCAGCTTGGATGACCAAATGTAGTTCTCAGGCTGTACTGAAGCTTGCTCAAATTATATCCTGATACATTAGAGGCTGAACTGGTGCTCTGGGTCAGACTTGGTACAGTATCAAAGTGCCTTTCGCCCAAGCAATGTGCTGTTGGTTTGAGTCTAAGAATTAGCCTCTACAAAAATTAGGGGGTAAGGCTACCTAGTAATCACCTCCATTGTTGTTAAAAGAAGCTTGAAGCCCCAAGCTCTCAATGCTTATCTTGATTAACTAAGTTAGCTCACAAACAAGTACACTTCAATAATGTAATATATGACAAGTGCAGCATCAGCCTTAAGTCTTTTACTCCCCTTTCTATCATAAAAGTATCTTACTCCCCTAAACATAAAGGTCACAGTACACTTTAGTCAAATTGCTGAAGCTTTAGTGAGCAAAAAATTGTTTCAAGTTTGAATTGTGCTTCAACCACAAATTTTGGAATTCTTTTTGCTAAAATTTTACTGTTAACTATACATATAATGCATGTTGTACTGCATGTACATAAATTAATGAAAAGTTTCCTAGAATTTAGGCAAGCTCGTGAATTTTCTAAGAGGGTGCTGTCATTTTATCATTCATTTTCTGTAAATAGGCCCTAAACACAATATGCACTGAGTAGCGTCTAGTTATTTGAGTATAATATATGGTCAGGGATGTAAATGCTTTCAAGGTTCTTGCAATTTTAAGATAGAATTTGGGTTTCACACACAAGCATTCTCATTTGCATGCATGCAAACATTGATTCATGTTGAACACCCTACGTTGCATTTCCAACCTTTATCAACTTAACAAACTAGAATAACAATCATTTTTTTCTTGGGTAAAACTTAGTTACAGTTCCTTAGTTGTAGTATATTAGGTATCCCCATTAAATTCAAACATATAGTTGCATCAAATTTAATTGTCCTTGGAAAAAATGAAATTTTTTGTGCTTCATTGGTCAATGCAACCATGTGTTGTAATTTAATTGGGGAATCTAATGTACAACACTTAAGGAATTGTATGTAAGTTTTGCCCTTATTTCTTGACATATTTTTCTGGTTTTGCGGAATGCCTTGTCTAATGTGGTTCCATGAAGGCCTTCTGATGCTGTCTGATTTCCATGGCTCTGCATTTTTCCCCTTCATAAAGGCTTATTCTTCTTCCTGTACTTTATCAATGATTGAGCAGGCCAAATTTTTGTACGGGAACAAATTTACCACAGAAGAAATGCAGGATATAAAGCTGATGATCCAGAGTAACATGTACAGATATCTCAGCATTTTGCTTGATGGGCGGGAGCGCTTTGAGGAGGAGGCCATGTCCAGAATAAGAGCACTAGGTTCTGATTATCAAACCACTGAAGCAGGTATTGTGTGCAAAAATAATTAGTTTTATATCTTATACTAAGTAGTTGGGGTTCAGTTTATGTCATCACTTGGCAGTTCTTGTACTTGCATAGTGGTATGGTCTCCACTGCTCAGTACCATTCTTTGCGAATGTCTTCAGTTGAAGTCCAGAAATTTCAAATCATTAATATTAGTAACAGGGGAACTGGAATATGCATATATTCTCTTAGATGAAATCTTTTATTGCCAACTAGCATCTTTTATGCAAACTTTGCTATGAGGTTATATTGCCTGCTCTGGCTACCTATCCATCTATGCTTGTTGGACATGTTGCATGTCTCTGGGGTTAAAAATTCATTGCAATAGTGAGTTGCTCTAGAACTCTTGTGTTGAGTCTTGGTAGGTTCAAGAAAACTAAAGTGTCTTTGTGTATTATTAATGTGTTGTCAGTTGGGAGCAGTTCCTGTGATGGGGATTAACATAAGCCACAATTCTTTTTGGTAAATTTTGGATATAAAAAGGCAGTAAACAGGCATATTTTTTCTTAGACTAAATTCAGTTAGAGTTAGATGTTCAATGACAAGCCTATGCTGTGATAGCACAGCTGTCAAGACATCAATGGGGGTGTAAATTTTTCAATTTCAACTCTTACCATTAGACTCACTTCTAAAATTAAAGGAAGTGTGGTACGGACAACAGATGTAAGCCCCGATCACATGGCTAGCCGATGGAGGCACGTTGCTAATTGGGCCCAATTAATATTTATAAAATCTTATTTAATTTCTAGGATTTAATTATTATTTCCGTTAATGTAGTTGGTTAAATTTATTTCCTTTCCTTGGTCTAGAATTTGGTTCATTTTACATTCCTTGATGTAACTTGGGGACCCTATTTAAAGGCCCTAAAAGTTAGTAATGTTGTGCTTGGCTTTTGGAATTGTCTCTTATGGCTTGGTGCGATTCCAGCAACCCTAGGTGTTGATTCCTAAGTTTTATTTTCTTTTTCCCGCTTGGTTCTGATTCCTAACTCTATCTCTCCCCTTTCTCTCTTTAAATGTGCATGTGCCCCGCTCTATTGATTTCCCTGTAATTTTCTTTAAGAACTTAGTGCTGCATCAAAGTGTTTGATGAGAAGTTTACATTATATATTAACTAATTAATTTCACCAATTCATCTTGTAGAGAGAGGATGTGTGTATGTGAAATGGAGTGTAAGACTTCTGTAATAAGTCCCTTGAACTTGTTAAGGGCAACTGTATTCATTCTAAATGTCGATATAGCAATAACGTAGGTCAAATTGTTTGCAAAGTGAGAGAAGGTATTATTTAACTGCATTACAGGGCTTCAAATATGTAAAATTTCAATCTTGTTTCAGATGGAGAGGTTGACCCTAACGAAACTAGTCAATGTGTCTATTCCATCAACCCAAGGTTGAAGCATTTCTCTGACTGGCTCCTGGATATTATAGCCACGGGAGATTTGGATGCATTCTTCCCTGCAGCAACTCGGGAATATGCTCCATTAGTTGAAGAGGTGTGGAAGGATCCTGCTATACAGGAAACGTATAAAAGAAAAGATGAGCTTCACTTCCTTCCAGACGTTGCAGAGTACTTCTTGAGCAGGGTATATTATCAACACCCTCACTGATATCTCATCTTAATTGGCTTGATACAAAATATATGATTTAAATGTTGTGTGTCAATAGAAGTCCTTGTTTTTTTTCCTTGGGAAATTTTAGCATTATAGTTGTCCTGATGACTAATGCAAGAAACACATTGCATGACTTTCTCTGGGATTAATCCAATCCACTCAATATAGGACATGAATGTTTTGTTGTAGGTTAGTAGGTTATGTAATTTCCAGTATACTCATCTAAAGTCTAAAGGAAGTTATATTGTTACCTACAATTCTACTACTCTTCTCATAAATATTAACATAATATAATGCGCATGTGTAGAGTGAGGCTATATTTTGTACAAATGACATCTATGCCTGATCCTCTATCAATGTGGGTCACTCTGGGGCCTTTTGCAGTGGTTGCTGGATTGATTTGAAAAAGATTGATTTTTTTTTTTTTATTTTTACTCAACCACCTTCCTGATTAAAATTAAGTGGATAAGCATTATTGCCTATGAGCTCTAGCTCGATTGGCACCTCCTCCCCTTGCAAGTGCTTGGTGGAGGGGCTGAGATCTGTGTGTAACTTGCCTATAAAAACAAAATTAAAAAAGAAAAGTGGATAAGCATTACTCATCTTGAATGGCTAAATTAATCTTTTTTTTCTTTCAGGCTGTTGAGGTATCTAGCAATGAATATGAACCTTCAGAGAGAGACATACTATATGCAGAAGGAGTTACTCAAGGAAATGGTTTGGCTTTCATAGAATTCTCGCTTGATGATCGTAGTCCAATGTCTGAAACCTATACAGACAATCTAGAGGCTCCACCCCCTCCTTTGACCAAGTAATTTTATATTACTACTCGCTATTCTATGTGATTCTGAGGAATGACAATTAGTGATATTCATTTGTATTGTAGAAAGCAATCTCATGCATAGATCTCTGACTCCATGCAACTGGGGTACACCTACTAAGGCCCTTTTAATTTCTTAATATGATTACAATTGCAATTATCATTCTAAAATGCTAGAATACCATCCCAATTGGCCACCTTTTACCGCCTAGCCTAGGACCTACATGAGATATATATATATATATATATTCAAGAGAGGAATAAATATGATACTTTTCATAGTGTGAGTTTAACCAACTATACTTTCCAGCATTGGCATCTAAGAATTCTGTACTTTCATTGTTTTTACAGATACCAACTTATTAGGGTAAATGCCAAGGGGATGAACGAGGGATGTAAATGGGTGGAAATGTTCGAAGATGTTCGTGTGGTAGTCTTCTGTGTTGCCCTTAGTGATTTTGATCAGATTGGACTTGTCTCAGAATGTAGTGGCAGTGGAGCCTTAATTCAGAACAAAATGATGCAAAGCAAGGAGCTGTTTGAGTGTATGGTCAGGCACCCATGCTTTAAGGATACCCCATTTGTATTAGTATTAAACAAGTATGATCTCTTTGAGGACAAGGTCAATCGGTTGTCTTTAAGTGCTTGTGAGTGGTTCAATGATTTTAGTCCGGTGCGTACCCACCACAACAACCAGTCATTGGCCCATCAGGCATATTTCTATGTTGCAATGAAGTTCAAAGACCTTTATGCTTCCATGACCGGTCGAAAGCTTTTTGTGTGGCAAGCCAGGGCAAGGGACCGAGTGACCATTGATGAGGCCTTCAAGTATATAAGAGAGGTTCTCAAGTGGGAGGAAGAGAAGGATGAGAACTACTATGGTGGAGCAGAGGATTCATTTTATAGTACAGATGTGAGCTCCTCGCCTTTTGTCAGGCAAGATTGATTTGCTTGAGATATCTTAGTATTTGCTTTATAGATAACTTGGAGAAGGGAAAAATGTAATATATTCACTGTTATCAGCTCATCCAAGTAAAGGTTATCTGTGTTTTTCTTTTTTTTAATCATCAATTTTAATCATATTGGTGGGGGGCTGCTCCAAGTTGAAATTGCGGTAGTTGGGTTTTCTCATTGTCTGTGGTAGGTGTTGATTGATGTTATTTGTATGTTGTTGGTGATTTTTGATAGTTAGGAGTGGGTGAATTTGAACCTTGATATGTTAGTTGGAAATACGAAAGAGGTGTTCATTGAGTTACAAGGCTCTTGGTATTATTTATTAGTGATGAATGATGCTTTAGAAGTGACATATGCTAGATTACAATAATGTCAATTGAATGCAAAGTTAAATTTCAATGTGTTGGCCATGATAATGAGGTGGCATATGATATTCACTCATTACTTTTAGAGCATCTACAACAATGGAGCTAAATTTTTAACTTTTTAGCTACACAAAAAATTACTTTATCTATTTTACCTTCTCACATTCTATAGTAGTGGAGTTATTTTAACTTTTAACACAATAAAATAATATAAACACTACAATAAAATAATATTTCATTCAACAACCAATACACAACCACAACTACCATCAAATTCATAAAAATCACTGCACAGCCACAACTCCACAATGAAGAAGAACAAAACAAAAACCCAGAAAAATCAACACAGCCAAATCGAAACCCAAGCCCGATACGCTGTTCGATTCGGTACTAGCCGACGAGACTTGCGCTGATCATTGATCAGTGATCATAGACAGTGATGATAAGTGCAAAGCGAAACGGAATGCTCCGATTTGAGGTGAGTCGGATAATGTGGGACCTAATCGGAGCTAAAAACGGAGAGAGAGTGTTGAGGTACAAATTTTCAGGCCTTGATTTTATTAGTCCACTCACAAAAATACCCACGAGCCCACACATTATTTTAAGCCTACATAAATATTTTCCACGTCATTCAAATATTTTTCATGTTATTGGGCCTTCACAAATATTCTATACATAAGCCTATAAATTGCCTTGGGCCCTCCTACAAATATTACCTATTATATCTCACATATTATCTAACTTGGATTTTCACACAAAATACTCACCATATCACTACCAAAATTGGGTCACAAAATTACACTATCTCCACTCAAAGCCTAACATCATTTAGCTTGTGGGCAAAACCCAAAGAAAGCCCAAACTCCCTAAAGTCCACAACGATGTAGCAACTTCAAAGCCCACTACGATGTGGCAAATTCAAAGCCCACTACGATGTGGTAAATACAAAGCCCGCTACGATGCGACACCATTTACAAAGCCCGTTATGATACGGCACTTCTACTAAGTCCGTTGCTACACGACAATATTTTACAAAATCCTAAATCATCTTACAAAGCTCAAATATTTATTTGGCACTATTTTCACGAAGCCCAAATATTTATTTGGCACTAATTTACAAAACCCAAATATTTATTTGGCCCTATTTTACAAAGTTCAAATATTTATTTGACACTATTTTACCAAGCCCAAATAATTATTTGACAATATTTCATAAAGCCCAAATATTATTTTGGCAACTATTTCTAAAAGCCCAATATTATTTTGGCACAATCAAGTATTATTTCAACATTTGCTTTACATATACTAAATCTCTAACTCATGAGAAATATAAATTACTCATTTCTCAAAAAATATTGCTTTCACAAAATTTATGGGAATTATGTCTATTCTTTCCATGATCAACTAATTACAAAACCCCTGAATATCACCCATGGCAAAACTACTTATTTTGTAAGAATAACTAAGCCCAAGGAAGCTTATCTACAAAGCCCAGCTGGGTCAGGTCAACCCACACACAAATCCCAGCAATTGGAAAACACGTGAACTGTTTAGCTAAATTTCAGCAACAATTGAACAACTAGAGCCCCTTCCCATCAGGTCCCAACTTGTCCAATTAGATCAGAAAGTGGACACATGTCCACCAAGGGATGAATCCTTCCTCCACAGCTGAAATCTCATCATTTCTCATGTGACATAAAGCTAAAGGTGATGTGACAGAAAGTTGAGAAAGCTTCAGCCAGCTGTCACTTCTTTCTTCTCCAACTCATTTCAGTCAAGAACTCAAAACTGCCATGACAAAGCCTTTGAAGCTCCTGAAACAAGATGAAATCAGCTTATTTTCATACTAAAAATATGTATTCTCTGGTTCATGAACTAAACACATGAACCCCAAATAGGGTACTTAAGGAAATGTGGTTTAAAGGGCACCAAGGGGATCTCAGCAAAGTTTCCAGCAAAGGCTCCAAGGTTGACACCTAGCTTGGGGTGGTCCAGTTTGCCCTAGGGAATTCTGATTCTAGCAGCAGCATATCCAAGATCATTAGCCTAAAGTATGCTCTAATCCAATCAGCTAAGGCTAATTAGCATTCAATGCTAAGTCAGAATCCCAACTGTTACTACCCAAAACAGCAAGAACCTTCTAAAAGTTGAGCTTACTACTCTTAAGCTAAAAATCCTAAGAACGATTCTCTAAGGATTTTTTGAAGATTGAGAAAAATTAGCAAAGATTATTTTGCTAATCACCCCCTAAAAACTCACATATAAATGGAACTCTCTATTAATGCTTCAACAACTCACTTAGACCAACACATTAAGCTACACACCAAGAAAGGACCTTTCCTTATCCTCTCTGTAAAAAGCCATCTCTAAGCTCTAAAAAATCATTGAGTTCTCAGTTTCAAGCTTAAGAAACTAAGTTCCCCCAGCTCCTAGCTCACAGACACTCATCATACTTCCACTAAAAAACGTTCAGGTTTCCCCAACAGTCTTACTATACACTCCCACTCATTACTCATACTACTCACTATACTCTCTCACTCTTTACTCATACTACTCACAAATGATTATCTCTACTCACTACATATACTATATTCATGAGCATGCCATGGCACCATAATGATCTTGCTGCGCTAGCTGGGATCTCTCTCTCTCCCTTCATCTCACACTAAGTTTTCTCCATTATTTGTTATTATGGAATCCATGATATTTTCTTATTCATTTACTATTAATGGTTATGATGTAACTATTACTATAGAATTTTTCCCTCATATTGTTGTATTAGAAGACTCTTCTCTAGAGCTAACAGACAATGAGTCTGAAAATATAGACATTTCCCTTAATCTGTGAAATACCTAACAGCTAAGAGTTTATTCTGTTTTGTATTATTTTACTGCTGGGCTACTTTCTACAGAAATATTTTACTGCTGGGTTATTTTTTGCAGAGGCGTTTTACCACTAGGCTATTTTCTGCAAAAACATTTTACTATTGGGCTATTTCATACAAAATGCTTTTTAACCGTGCTGACGCGTCCGCTGTAGGGATTGTTCATCGGTCATTCTTGTCAGTTCCAATCTAAACCCAAGGCATAAAATAAAGTGGATTTCTTGAATTTTCACCGATAGCCTTTGGGCCATGCCTTGAGCCCATTATCGAGTTTCGGTTTAGACCCCCAACCCAATATAAATCTCATTTGTTGGAAGGAAAACTTTTTCACCCCCGACAGAGAGAAAATGAAACGTATTGGAAATGACATAAAGAGAGAGAGTATGTGTGTGAAAAGGACGAAACAGGGGTCTGAGGCGGATGGCGACGTGGGTCTAAGGCTGATCAGCGTCATAGGACGGCTAGTGGGTCGGTGACGTTGAGCTTTGGTGACAGCGACGTTGAGGATGAGTCGGGCCGACGGCGGTGAAAGAGTGAGCTTGAGAGAGTGATGTTGAGAGAGTGAGCTTGAGAGAGTTTTAAGAGATGAGAGGTTCAGATGAGATGAGAGTAACTGAGAGAGAGAGAGAGAGAGAGAGAGAGAGATGAACCAACTTGTATTATTTTAATTTGGGCTAGGATTAAAAAATTAATTTTTTTTTTAGCTCTTAGCTACAATGCACAACCATAAATAGCTGTGCAATGTAGCAATGAAACTAAAAAAAATACCTTTAGCTCCACTGTTGTATGGTTGTTTTTGGTATTTTGGTGGAGCTAAAATAGTAAGTGGTCTTAATACTAATAGCATTTGCATTCTCAACGTTTGGCTTTGAAATGAGAGGTTCATTTTCAGCTGAACGTTGGTATGATTGTGATAACATGGTCTAAAGTATGTCATGAAAAATAACAGGGAAAAACTTAGATGCAGTAAAAAAAGTAGTATCGGTTCCCTTCTTAAATTTCAGCCATGTGAATAAAAAAAACAACTTAATAAACAGCACTAAAGTGCTTGATTCTTTGCTCTTTTTTTTTTTTTCTTCATTGGTTTGCAAGAGAGAACCAGATTATTTCAATTTTAGAGTTCAGATCTGCCCCAGTTCCGACTAAATTGGCTGAATAACGGTGGGAGAGACCTAAAAATAGAAACGAAATAAACAGAGAGAGGGAGGACTTAGGAGGAGTTTTCGTGACGATTGTTGTAGCTTTTCCTCTCTCTAGCGTTGGGTTCTCCTCCTCTTCTACCACTAAAAACTACTATTCAGGTTTCTTTTATAATATTTCTTTGGCTTCTTCAAATACTCTCCTCTCTTCACTTTACAACTAAACCAGCAACATCAATCCGCACACTCTCTCTCTAAAATTCATATATGCATTGGTGATTTTGAGGTCATGTGATCTTTTTCTTTTTTTTCTTTTTTTTGATAGGAAACTTGGAATAACTGACATTCCAACATGAAATTGAAATACAACTTGGCTGAATTGTGGGCCCTTAGAGATGGGTTGATTCTAGCTAAGGAAATGGAAATTCAGCAACTAATAATTGAAATGGATGCTTTGAGTATTGTTATTCTAATGAACAATGAAACTGAAAACATTTTAATGGAGCCTCTCTTAACTGACTGCAGGACTCTTCTGAAGGAGTTTCCAAACAAGCGCGTGATTCATGCTTATCGGGAAGCAAACCAATGCGCTGATGCATTGGCCAAATTAGGAGCGCAATCTATGTATAGTTTTGCTACTTTTTGTAACCCACCGCATGTGGTGGAGGCTTTATTAGCTGCTAATAAAGCTAATTTGCATTGTAATAGACTTGTAAACTCTTAAGCTATGTTATCTCTCGGATTACCGAAAAAAAAGAAATTGAAATACAACAGAGCGCTGGGACAAACTAAAGAACAGCAACATAAAAAATTATAACAAATCAACCCTTAGAATCTGCTGGAGTGGAGGGGGAGTGACACCCTTCCAAATCTGAGTCTGTCCCGAGAGCTTGGCTTCTTGCTAAAGCACGTGCTGCTCTGTTGCCTTCCCTTTTCAAGTGTTTGAAGGAGCAGCTGGTGAATGAGCATGATAGAGACTTTCAATTTATGGGGTTTGAAATTTTGTTTGGTTCTCAAGAAAATGAAGGAAAACAAGGAAAATTGAAGCCAGTTGGAGAAATAAGGCATGGCTTTCACCATTAAGGGAAAAAGATAAGATAGAAAAAGAAAAAGAAAAGCACTCAATAATTTTATCATTCATTTGCTGAGATGTTTATTTTAAACATTTGACAGTAATTAAAATAGGAACCTAAGGAACGTAACCTAAGATACTGTATTTAAGTTTTGCCCAAACTAAAATTGCCAAAAATCACATGGTCTAGTAAACTCTCTAAAAAGTGGGGGGGGGTCCTGTAACCTCATGCCGAGAACCATATGGTGCCCGCTTAAACCACGTGAGATCAAAGAAACTATCCCAAAAATGGGTTCTGACAAAGACATTAAGGATTCAAGTGTTTCGAGCGTGTTGTCTGGATGTGTTCTTCCAAGTCCTACATCAAGTATATACTAGCTGATTTGGTCGTTATTTACATCGCCAACTGTGTTTTATTTGTTTTTTCTTTACATAGTTTTTTTATTCATTCCAAGTCACATAAACACCAAGAACACAACTAAACCCTAAAATATAAAATACTACTCAAAATATTTTCAGCTGAACATTAGTATGAAAATATGCACACATGATCGAAGCATATAAAGGATGAAGCAACAGGGAGAAGATACTGTTTCTGAAATATAGGTGAAACTACAAAAGTAAGCTTATTCAGATATTGCAATACGTGTGAAACAAATTAAATGATAACCATTAAAGGAAATGCACTTAATAAGCAGAAAGAGATCACATGTAATCGTATCCAAGAAAATTTCAAAATAAATAGTTTAATAATCACTCTAAAGTCTAAAAACAGCCGTTTTTCATTTTGATGCACCATGTCTCTAGGCATGCCACTATAGTACCAATGACTCCAAGTGAAGTACAAGAGGATGCTCCTTCCAGGAAAATGATGAAACAGGTAATAAGAAAGGAAGCATACAAAGCTGGCCCTACTGCCCAAGCAACTTACACTTAGTCTGAGTATCTCTTTTTGTCGCCTTTGCAATTTTATCCCTTTTTTTTTGTTAAGGAATCGTTACAATGGGCAGAAAGCAAATCAATAAACACGAATCATGATGCAACAAGATCAGGTGTTTCAGCCTCAACGGATAACAAGGCAGTGTGCACTTTATCCAACCAATTGTCCAGACGGTCACGCAAGGATTTGATCTGTGGAACACCCAAAACTCTTGGCTGCACCCAGGATACATGCACTGTGCCCTCAACTTGATCAATTATACCCTCGATCAGATGAACCTGCAATAAAAATCTCGCAGTATATTAAGCATTGAAAGCATGTCCATGGGAACAATAACAATAATAATCAACCATAAATGAATGCGATCAACCATGGTTCATTCTTTGAAGGTGCAAATGGTGGGCATTAGTACTTTTTCAAACCCAGAAAATTAGGCAAAGATACACCAAATTTAATGAGAAACAAATGGTTTAAAAAGCAAATATACAAAGAACTGAGCAGGCAAGACACATGAGCAGAAAAGCCTATGAAGGTGATAAAGATTCACAGAATTTAAAGATTAATTACTCTTCATTACTATTTCCAGGACACAAGGGACTTACAGAAAGGCTCTTCATAAGAAGATGCTCCACATCCTCTATAGAAAGTTTTGTACGCTCTGCAATGATACTCAAAGGTATGGTTCGATCTTCAGATGGCCGGCTGCAAGGCAGCATACATCAGTTAAGTACAGTACAATAATAATTATTACATATTGTATTAGAAGAAAAAGTCATCTCCCCTGGGCCCTGGCACAAATCAAAAGTTGAAAAAATAAATGCTAAACCTGAATATAATTTCCATCAAGCAGAGAATGTTTATCTTTTCCAAAAGCTTCTTCTCATTCTCTACTAATGCTGGTTGAGCCCTCAGAGCAGCATTGTGCACATGGCATAGTTCCTGATAACGAACCAAATCACCAGAGTTGAATGCCTGAAGGATATAGTAGAGCCACTCAACCTTTGTCCCTAGAAGACTCTTAATCTGCAGAAGTTGTTCAAAGATGTCATTATCCAACGTAGCAGGCAGCTAAACTGAAGCATATACATACATACATACATACATATATAAATATATATATATATATATATCTCTATGTGTGTATATATATATATATACACACACACATATATACATACACACACGAATTTAGTACCAAAAAATCCTATACATTTTAAAGATGAAATACATACTGCTCCAAGCATTAATTCAAGCTTCACATGTAATAAATTTTGTCAAAATGTACTCTTATTCCTAAGAAAATTTTTCAGTAAGTAATATCATTTAAGTATTGATAATGCTAAAATCTGCACTATCAATACTTAAATGATATTACTTACCAAACAATTTTCTTGATAATGCTAAGATCTGGACTAATATGGTTTGGTTTGCCAGTAAATTAAAGAGACTACACATTTTGAGCAATAACAATCAATGAAGAAAAAGGTTAAAATATTTTTTTCATCCTTAAAATATAGCACAAGTTGTATTTTCATCCTTATAATTTTAAGGAGTTTTCCGTCCTTGATAATTTAAAATGTTCAACATTTTGTCCTTCCATCCACTCTTGTTAAGTTCAGGGGCAAAATAAAACCTGATTGATATTTCATGTATAAAAATAGAACTTAAACTTTTTTTTTTGATAAGTAATAAAAATATATTAAAAAGGAGAGGGGAGTCATCTGAGTATACAGGAAGTATACATCAAGGACAAAAACAAATCAAGTGCATAAAGTACAAAAAGTCCATGAAACCATGGACTGAAGAAAAAGAACAAAAAAAAAATATAACTTGAACTATATCCTTTTTATCCCTAAAATATAGTTTAGGTTCTATTTTTGTTCCTCAAATTTGTATTCTGCTACACATGCTAATAAAAAAAGTTAACGAAAGCGAACAAAAGGACAAAATGGGTGACATTTTAAATTTTAGGGATGAAAAATAGAATACACACACACACACACCATATTTTAAGGACAAAAAGCCGAACTGGTACATCCTCTCCATACAAGTTCTAGGTGGTGGGTGAGGTTCTGCATTCAAAGCCTATTGTTCGCAAGATGACACTCTAACAAATGAAAGTACAAATGTATAGAAATAAAACTAACACAAAAAATAGAAAAATAAGAACCTTGGTGACAGTGCACTTACAATGGGATGGGCAAGCAGCTCTCCAAAGTTGTAGATGTTATCTCCCAGTAATGCAGAAAGGGACAAATCAAATGCCAAATCCTAAAACATAAATTAAATATCCATAGGTTACAATCACATGATAAAGTAGCAGAAAACAGAAGGTCCATATGGTCAATCAGCAGTCAAAATAAGTGGACCATATAATCAAATGAATTTTATGGCAATCCTTGATCAAAACTGCACGGTCAATTGATGACTATTGTTTGTGCCCTAATTGCCATTAATCCAACAAATGACTACCACCAGCATTCAAAATGATTGCAGAGCACATATACTATGAACATTTGAGTAATATCTAGTTAAATCATCCTCATAATTTCTTTCCATAAATTACCTCAAATTGACAATTATGGACCAAGTAAGCTACTAGCCTAAGCATACAACTAGTTTCAAAACAATGCCAAACTAGTACGATACAGAATTTTAGGAATTATTTTATAAGTAATAAATATTTTATTCAGGTGAAAATGTACTATATGTTCACAATGATGAACACAAAGTACCTAAAACAATTACAAGCAAATCAAATAGAAAATCTAACAGAGTAATTCAAAAATGGAAGTACAATGTGTAAAACCCCAATCCCCAGACCAATCAAACGAAGTCTAGATTAGCAATGACTTCAAATAGTCAATAAGCCTCACAACATCCTGATCCATAGCTAATTAAAACAAATAAATTTTATGCCCGAGTTAAACTTTACTTATATCATATACCACCCAGTACTGTCCCCACGTTTCCTGGGCTGTCTGACTCCATTCCATTTATGGTTACAAGGTGAAGATGGTTATTGGACTCCTTTGAAAACCTGTTTGCAAGCCTAGGATGCAATCACCATCAAAATATACCCAATTCAACCTGGCAACATCCTAAAAATCTCTATTAGCCAACTTGGAGAATTTGAAGCCACAGATTTGGTCAGAGAGCATAATGCATTTTATTCTCAAACTGGTACCACTCAGAGACAAAACAAATTCGATGAATAAATCCCCTGAATCACAACAAATAAGAAAAATTATATATATATATATATATATATAGGGTCAAAAGCACACATTTCAAGCCTTCCGTCAAGATGACATGCCAAAACTACCTTAATGAGAGAACAAGCCATGAATAATTCCAGACAACCACTTACATGTAAACCAGATAAAGAACATAAATATAATCACGTACCAGCTTAAATGAATCTGAGAGAGACTCCACTGATGTGTATGCCAGATAAAGAAGAGCACTTTTATAGAACTCAGCAAATTCTTGACGAAATTTGTAGTACTGAGATGAAACCCAGTAATAGCTAGCATAGACAGATGGATCAATATCCGTCATGCTGTCAAGGGTACTCTTCCCATCTTCTAGAAGCTTCTTGCACTCTTTTTGGTCACCTTGCTCAAGTTTAAATATGGCTATTTGCATCTTAATGTAAAGGATTGGTTCTTCAATTCGCTGCTCTCTAGTTGCTTGAAGTTTCTCAATCACTCCTTCTAGATATTTAATAGCAGCTTCTTTCTCTGAATATTGCCTAGAAACTATGACAGCAAAATGTGCAAGCTTGAGAAGATTGATTTTGGTCTCAAAGTCAGTGATGAAATTGTGATATAACTGTATCAGAGCATCACCAGCCTGAAATCAATTTAACCAACAAAGAGAAGTGTCAGATGCAATTATAAAGAAAACAAACAGACAGTAGATTACAAGTAGGAAAACAAGTGTGACAAGGGGAAAAAAATCACAAACAATATACAGAGTAACATAACCAATGATAAAACAAGATTTAGCAGCACTAAATCATTGTAGAACTCTTGGACAATGCAATGAACTTGGGTAATTTTTTATATTCTGCATATGAATGGATATATAGAAAATGACTGGTTCCAGCCTGTAGTAGTAACGTCTGTGGGTTATTCATCAACAAGTATAGCATGCAATCTAAATCAAGAACATGAGGTAGGTCGGGATGGTAAACAAGCAACTTGTTAATTACTTAAAGCCAGAATCCCACCTTTTATTTTAATCTAAACAGTGACTTTTTGTTTGTGTGTGACAATTGCACCTATATTTCAATTAGGCATGAACAATTCATGGTAAACAGATTAATTTTTGGTGGGGGTTTGACAGGGATAGAACTGATCAGGTCAGGTACAGTTGAGTTCTAGATAAACCCATCATCTGATTTGACTGTTGTGTTCAGAAATTAGCAACTGACACTGAAAAGAATCAAGCAACCAATTGAAGAAAATACTAGGGTTGGCAGTTGGATTTAGTTAGAACCGGATGAAACTCAGTGATTTTGAATTGGCTAGGTTTTTCGAGGGGAAGCATAAGCAGGGTTATCACGTGAAATTAGGGTAAGGAAAAGACAAGTCAACAATTTGCTCAGTTATACAATCCAATTGGTTTTAGTGGGGTAGGAGTTTTGTCAACCCAGAATCCAAACAAAAAGGGTCAGGTTTGAGATATTAAACCCCAAACCTGACAGAGTTATTGGATTAAACCAACCTAAACAGATTGGGTTCGGTTTATTTTATTCTTTTTTTTTTTTTTAATTGATAAGTAGGTTGGGTTGGGTTGGGTTTCACTTTGACGGGAGGGAGAAAGAAAATGATACAAAAATATCAAGACCACATACCCTAAAATCCTAACCAATGGCACATGGTAGGAGTATGAGCATAATAAGTTCTACAAACAGACATTTGAGCAAAGTACTTCCAATAAGAAGACCCACCAAATTGAAATGCTTATGGCCGAATTGAAGTTTCAGGTCTAATTCTAGTCAAAGATGTCAGTTTTAGCCCATGGCTCTCCAAAGTGCAGTAGAAATATTTATCCCATTTTTAAACACCCAGCAACTTTGGCACACGACCTCCAATATAACCCCAATTAAATTCCCAAACATTGGAAACCTAAACTTTCATTATTTCTAGCTTCCACTCTTCCTAAGAAACAGCAACAGCATTACCAAACCTTTCAACAGCCTAAATATTCTTATAGAGCCAATGAGCTCTAGCTCAAATAACACCTTCCATCCCATGTAAGATCAAGGTGGAATGTGAGGTTGTGGATCAGAGCGCTGCCATGTGTAGATGTAACTTACCAATAATAATAAAAAACAAGTCTAAATGTCTCCTTATAATATCCATTACACTAAAGTCTCAGTATAACACGACTGAAATTGCCACTAAGAAATCAAAAGAAATAAATATTTTTTCCAAAATAAGGTTGCAAACAAATCAAGTTCCATCCTTTATGAGATCTACCTTGAGCTAAAACTATTTCCTTAGTTGAAATTTACAATACCCACTCGCACCTTCTCCCAAATTCTCAGTAATCATAAAATAAAAAATAAAAAACCCTGATTTCAACACAAAACCCTAATTCCCCAATATTCTTTTTCATAAGTAAAAAGGTCTAAATGTCCTTATAATCTCCATTGCAGTCAAATTTCAATATAACACAAGACTGAAAGAAATCAAAAGAAATTAAGTTTCTTTTTCCAAAACAAATCAAGTTCCATCCTTTATAAGATCTACTAACTTTAACCTTGAGCAAAAACTATTTCCTTCCCTCAAATTCTCAGTAACCAATCAGAAACTATAAAAGCAACAAAAAAAAAAAAACTTTCTTCAATGCCAATAATCAAGCTAACTAAAAAAAAAAAAAAAAAAAAACCAATTCCCCAATATTATTGTTCATAAAAACCCTAATTGTAAAAAATAAGCAAATTCCGGCGCAAGAAATGAAAAAGTTGTTGAGATTCAGAAACCCTAAGAAATTGAAATAGGAAGAAAAGGCAGAGACCTGGAAGACGGTGAGAGCAACAAACTGCTCGAGCTTGGCAGTGAGCTGGTGCCAGAGCTTCCTCTGATACAGATCTGCAAGAGAAGCGTACCACTCGCCCAGCTCTGGGTGAGCGTTGCGCAGTGTCTCCAGGTATTGCAGCGGCGCAGCCATGTCTGGAACTCTGAACTTAGAGAGAGAGAGAGACAGTGAAAATCTTAAAAAGCAATCGGAGAAGCTCGGTCTGTGTGTGTTGGTTTTTGTTATATATTTATTTTTATATATACATAAAAAGAATAAAAGATTTCTTTAGCGTAAAGAAAAGAATAGTGTAATACTACTAGGAAACGGAAAATATTTTAGTTTATTAACAATTTTTTAAAAGTAACAGATTTTATCTTTTTTTTTTTCTTTTTTTTACTACTACTAATATTTTACTTTAAAATTTATAATTTTATTAGTAAAAATTAAAATAATAATGTTAATAATACAACATTTACCTAATAAATCCTAGATAATATTTTTTTTCTTTAATTAAACCTAAAATTTAATGGAAGCTTTGGATCAGTAGCTTGTGGTCAAAGTTGAGCACCACCTTATATTTATGTGACTTTATTTATTTATTTTTTTTAGAAATAATTACAACATACTGGTAACCCCGTAGCTTGAACCATTTTCTCCCTAAACCCCAAGCACTTTATGTGACTTTATTTAAACACATTATGTTAGCCTTTTTTTTTTTTTAATTTATATTCTAGAGATGATTTCTTTAGAAGTTGATGGTCATAATAGTTATACTAATTCGTAGGTCATAACTTCTATATTCAATTGTACATTTTGCATGATTTTTGTATACATATAGAACTTTGTCATTGAAAAATTCAACCCATCAATTTTCCTATGATTTTTGTCTACAAATAGAGTTTTTTCATTTATAAATAAACACATTAATCTATCGAGTTTTGTCTAAAAAAGTTATGAAGACCAATAATGAGATACCGGCGTTAATTAAATTTAGGCGAAAACAACAATTTGATCCCTACATTTTGGGGTCATTGTCAATTTGGTCCCTGCATTTTTGCACTATTCAATTTAGTCCATATTATTTTCAATTTGCAGTTAATTTGGTCCCTACCATTAACTTCTAACGAAAATGCCTACATGGCAAATGAATTACATTACTGGTATGTTCAATGTTAAAATATTAAATGAAATGATAATGTGTCTAAATTTTAGCGGCCACGTTAGCACTTAGATGGCAAAAAAAAAAGCCACATCAGCTTTTTTTTTTTTTTTTTTTACCACAAGTTTTCTTTTCTTTATTTTAATTTTCTTACAACTTCTTTAGCCAATTAAAATTTCATTGTTCTTCTTTCGTAAACCCAGATTCAGTAGTTTAACATCATCTTCACACTACAAAAGTCCCTCACTTCACAATCACAATGAAACCCATGAATATCACTCTCTATGTCATGCTCAATTTCCTACTACCTTGTTTGAATATTCAAGCACCTCCTCCTTCTCTCTCTTTTCCAACCAATCCATCATCCAAACTCAACTTTTGCAAAAACTAGATCACAATTGGCCCTTGAAGAAGAAGACAACCTTTGTATGTTTTCAAATCCCTTTGTTGGATTTAAACTTAAAGTTGACACAAAATCATATTTTTGTTTAAACTTCACTGCCCCATCGACTTCTTGTTGCTAAAAGTGACAAATCTGAATCCTCTAGATCTACGAGTTTCACGGTCGTTGATGATCTACGAAACAAAAACCAAAAATAACAAAGAAAAACAACCAGATCTAATGCCTTCATGAGATAGCAATGGGTCTTGGAATGGTTTTGAATAGATGAGCAAGATTGTCGCTTTTAGTTTTCGGGCTCACTTTGATCCCTTGATGCCGTTTAAAATATTGATATTTGGTTTAGGTTTGGTTAAACTATTGAATCTAGGTCTGGGGAAGATGAACCGTGAATGAATTTTTTAAATGAAGTTCTAATTGGTTAAAGAAATTGTAAGAAAATTAAAAGAAAAAAAAAAAAGGAATGGAAAAATTTTGGTAGAGAAATTTTTTTTTTTAAGCTGGCATGGTATTTTGCCACCCAAGGGTTGACATGGCCACTAAAATTTTGACATGTAAGCATCTCATTTAATTTTTTAACTTTAAACATACCAACAATGCAAACTGTTTGGCACATAGGCATTTTTCGTTAGTGAGTTAACAGTAGAAACCAAATTGACTGCAAGTTAAAAATAACAATGACCAAATTGACTGTGACCCTAAAATGTAGGAATGTGTTTTCACCTTAAATTTAGTAGGTATTATAGGTAGCAGTAGAGCGAGACTAAGAGATAGAAGAGAAAATAAGCTTAAAAGCAATAGAGACCATTGGTTTGTTTGGCTGTATAATTTTATTAGAGAGCAAAACCAAAAGACAAATCTACGTAGAGATAGATTGAATATGTGAAATATTTTGAATAATTAACACTTTTTAAAAATAATTACTATTTTTTAACAAATAACTTTGTTTACTATTAACAAAGTTCAAAAACCCTAGGAAGGAATTAGTGGTACACCAAAAACCCTAAGAATGTGCTATAAAAGGGGGAGAAGCCATCAGCAAAAATCATTCAACAATAATTGATCGGAGACTAAAAAACCTTTGAAAAACTTCCTTAAGATTCAAAAAGGGAGAAAAGGGGGAAAATACCGTCCGAAATCCTGAGACGGACACTAGAGGATACACTTGGATTCAAAGGCATTCAAACCTCACAAGTTTTAGAAGCCTAAAAGAGCTATCTAAGTCTGTAACTTTTTAACTTATTTGGACCTTGTAACATATCCCAGTGCAAAAAGGACATAATGTATTAGAAACTCAAGAAATAATGAAGTATTATTTATTATTCTGAAGACCCCTAACGTTTTATTCACTTTTCCTTTTACTTATATCATTTTTTACTGTTCCCTACTGTGCAATACGTATATATTTTGTATGTATAAGTGTGTATGTGTTGTAGGATCTATGTTTTGTGCACAACTTAGTTCGTAATTAGCCCAATATAGCTACAGTGAACCAAGCCCAGTCCACCAAACAACAAGTATAAGGCCTAGGATTCATGTTTCTACTTGGGCCTGGGTACTATCCAAAAAAAGAACCTACGCCATGTTAAATATATTAGCAATGCGATGTGTTATATGATATTGTATATACTAGAGTGGATGAGGAAAATGAAGTATAGAATAGGAACACTGAGAACACGAGGGTTACATGGTTCAACCTTGTCACATCCACGAAGGAAACTCTTAAGGGCTACATCTTTATTGTATAAGAGTGTAGTACAATAACTAGTGTTACAATAAACCATAATATGAGTATATATAGGCGACTACATCCTAGACTACTAGTACAAGTAGGAATTGGCTTAGGCCTATTACATTGGTCTAATATGTCTAATATATCTCTAACATGGAGATTGAGGAACCATATGCATGTTTTGTGATTTCAGAAGATCATCTGGTGATATGTGGAGTATATTGAATGATCATGAGCAGGTGGCTTCATCCCTATTAAACTATCTACAATTGGTGTATAAAAATGAAAATCCAACCCAATCGTGTAAGACTTAGAGGTGACTTTGTTGTTTCGAGGCCTAGGTTTGTTTGGTTTGGTCTCAAGTTGGCAATACTATGTTTGTTTTGAACTGACTTGTTATTTTGGTTAATATAAGAGGCGCTTATTTTATTCATATAATAATTATAAATAAATAAAAAATAAATAAAATAAAACATTTTTTTTAATCAAGCACTTAACCTTTTTTTTTTCTTCTAAGAAAGAATCAAGCACTTAACTTAAAAAGCGTCATGTGATTACAAATGGTGTTTGTGACTTATGCCAAGACCAACAGGAGGATGTGATCGATACTGATACATGCTCTTTATCAATGCCCAAAACTTGAGGATATTTGGAATCAAGCCAAACTCTGGAATAGTAGCTTTCAGCAATAGAGCACATCCTTCATCGATCTAATGGGGGTGTATCCTACCCCGAGCTCTTCTCTTGGAACCGGAGGAATAATCTTCAACTGGATAAACAGATATGTCCACTTGGCCAGCTTCTTAAATAGATGAAAGAGCAACGACTAGAATTTTCATCTCCTTATTGCATGTACTGCCAAACCCTAGACGCTCATTAAGCTCAACAACAGTTTGGTCCACCCTTGACCCTTCCACCTTCCTTGTATAAAATAAATTTCGAACAAGAAAATTATGCGGGTTTGGGGTAGTCAAATGTTGGCTTGGTCATGGCATCATTGTCTAACATTCTCAGCCATTGAAGTAGTGGCCCTAGCAGCAAGGAGGGCACTAGATTTAGCTTTGGAGATCAATGTTGACTGAATTATTTTGGAGGGAGACTCTCAGATCGATATTTACTTGATATTTTGCAGACAAACTCCAATTCCTTGGCTCACTTAGAGCATTCACAGTAGTAGAGGCAAAATTTTAGTTATTTAGCTACACAAAAAGTCACTTTATCTATTTTACCTACACACATGCTACAGCAGTGGATCTATTTTAGCTTTCAACACAATAAAATAATATACACATCACAATAAAATAATATAACCACTACAATAAAATAATATATTCTATTACCAAAAAAAACAACCATAGCACCAACCACAACCACTCTACCATCAGCCACACCCACACTCACACTCACACCCACAACCACCACCACCAGTCCACAGCAGGGGAAAAAAAAAAAAAAACCCCAAATCTCCAATCTTTTTCCTCAGCCATAGCCCCAACCATAGCCACAACCACCACCAACAGCAGTCCACAGTAGGAAAAAAAAAAAAAAAAAAAAAAAAAAAAACCCACCACGAGCACAAGCCCACTGCCCACAACAGATCGAAAAACACAAACCCACATTGGCGCTGGGCATGAGATAGCAGAGAGAGAGTGGACCTCGAAGGTTCGGCCTTTGAGGTGGAGAACGCAAAGACCGGAGTTGAGAGAGATGGGCGGCTGGGACGACGTCGGTCTGAGAGAAATGGCCGGCTGGGACGGTGTCAGTCCGAGAGAGACGAGCTTCAAAGGCAGATGACAATGGTCTGGCCGGTGGCAACATTGACGAGATGACAGTGAGCTTGAGAGGCTTGAGATGAGAGTGAACGAGAGAAAGAGAGTGTTGAATAAAAAATTGTACCAGCTGTAATAAAATGATTAAAAAAAAGGAAGAAAGTTGTACCGCTGAATAAAAAATTGGTTTTTATTATTTGCTCCAAGCTATAGTGCACATCTATAGATAGATGTGCACTGTAGCAATTAAGCTAAAAATTTTAGCTATTGCTCCACTGCTGTGGGGTATTTTTTGTGTTTGTGAAGCTAAATTTTAGTAATATAGCAATATGCCTCCATTGCTGTGAATGATCTTAGGACGAATCGTACGTGAAAGACATTCAATACTTGGCCCAACATTTTCCAGCTTTAAAATTCTCTCATGTTTATATGTAGCCATTGTAATTGTGTGTCTCACTCACTTGCAAGGAGAGTCTTGAATTCCACCCTTTGTCAGTTTAAATGGAGGATATACCACCAAATGTTGAACTTGTTTCTTAGTTTGATTAATTTAACACTTCCTTAATAATAAGCACCAAACTTCTAAAAAAAAATAGAACTTAATATACACGTTTCTAAAATAAAATTTTAAAAAATAACTTAATATACACATCCGTTTTTTTTTTTTCCTTACTACAGTTCATAATATTTTGTAATCTTACCTAAAAGTTTATACTAATAATAGAATAGATGGTAAAAAATAAAGAACATAAATTATTAAATTAATATAAAATAAATAACAAAACTTATTTTAAAAGCTCTTGGTAATAAAATTTTACTCGGAGTAAATTCTTAGGAAAAATGCCAAGAAACCCTTTGAATTGTGCAGTAGTGGCCATTACACCATCTGAACTTTTATTTTAGCTAATTTACTCCTTAAACTTCTGCCAAGTAGAACCATCTGTTAGTCTGTACTACCACGCACATAAACTTCATTTGGAAAAAGAAAACAAACAAATATCTAAACCAAATTGAGAGAGAGAGAGTTTTAAAAAAACAAAAAACAAAGAAAAAACATGATACTGGCGATGAAACCAGGACATTATCAAGACTAGGGATGGACCCAAGGGTGCCCGGGCCCCCCTGGCCCAAATAAAAAATATATATTATTAGATATATTTTGGGTTTTTTTTAATAATTGGGCACCCCTCTTAAAAAATTTAGGCCCCCCTCCCATAAGATATTAGCTTATATAGCCCAGCCCAACCCAAAAAAAATTAAAACCCATTACCCATTTTAAGTTTTAACCTACGGTTACAAACCAAATTCAAGAAGGAAAAAAAAAATGAAAAGAAAAAGATGGAGATAAAGAGACAAAGAAAAATACATAACAAAATAAATATATCACTAGCCCACATTGCTAACTCATACTATAACTAACAATTTTAAATTAGATGAATTTATAATTGAAAACTAGTAAATCTACAAATTGAAAATATTATATTTATAATTAATATAGTTAGTCTTTTTATGAGAGATAATATATGTAATTCTTATTTGATTTGTAGCTCATGAGAAAATAAACTACTTAGAAGCTGTTTGGCATCATTTTTTTCATCACTCAATTTTCGTCACTCAATTTCCATCACTCATCACTCATCACTCATCACTCTAAAATACCAAGGTTGTTTGGCACCATTACTCACTTGCCATCACTCAATATTTTTCACACAGTTTATGGGGCTCATACCTGTCATTGGTGCAGCTTCTTTTTTTTTTTTTTTCAGTACTTAGAAACCCGAACCCAGTGAAAAAAAGAAACCCAAGTGAAGACCAAACCACTGAAAGAAGAAAGGAAAAAAAAAAAAAAAAAAAAGAAACACAGGTGAAGACCGAACCACTAAAAAAAAAAAAAAAAAAAAAGAAACCCAGGTGAAGACCGAACCCATTGAAAGAAGAAAGGAAACAAAAAAAAAAGGTCGATTGGTCAAAAAGGTGTGGCTGAGTTATGACAAGTGGGTCCCTCATATGTGTTTAATTACAAAAATGTCATTGAGTTATGAGTTATGGACACTGAAAACAGCCAAAATGTGTTTTCAGTTTCCATAACTCATAACTCAAAAATCAGAGAATTGAATGATGGAAACAGAGTTATCGTGCAGCCAAACGAATATTGAGCTATGGGTTCCACCATTTTTGAGTTATGAGTTATGGAAACTAAGAATTGAGTTACGAAAACAAAGCAACCAAACAGCCTCTTAGTAACCATTTTTTTTTTTTGCTTATTCTCGCCTCGCCATCCCTTGCCCCCGCCCCCCCAAACTTAAAATTCTAGGTTTGTCCCTGATCAAGACAATCTCATCCCTTAATAGATAAAGCTAAAGAACAAGAGTATACAAAATCAGTTCAAACTTTATAGAAGATATCTGCAAGCCAAGCTAGTTATTATTTGCTATCTAAAATTTAAATAAATTGTTATCTATATATTCAAATAAATTGTAATTTGTACATCAATTATAAATACACATACAAGCTCTCAAAATATAGTTACAAAGCCAAAATAATTTTCAATCTCATCTCAACTTCTTCGGACAAACTAAAGCTCCTCGTTAGCAAGTTCTTTCTCCAAACCTAATGACTCAAGACCTCCAAATCTCTTCTCTTACTTATCTCCAGTGATTTCTCTCTCTCTTGCCATTTTCTCTCTTTGGCCAAACCTTAGCCTCCATAGCTGAAACTCTTTAACTCTAGCCTTTTAGAATCAAACCCAAATTTAACCTTCACATCTCAAATTTAGGTTTCCCTCTCTCTCTCAAAACCGAACGACAAGATCATTAGTGGGACCATGATTGTCTCTATCTCCAACCTAGGTTCCAAAACATTCACAGCTTCCAATAGATACTTGACTGTTCAAATCATATTTCTCTTATAATTTTCTCTCTCTTTGAAAACTATTTTCTCTCTCTTCTCTACATAGGTTTCAAACAATTGAATTTGGTGGTGATTTTGATGCTCACATGTGTCCCACATGAGTATTCTATTAATTTATTAACAGCAAACCAACTGAAGTACTAATTTGGCACATTTGTGAAGTTTAAGAAGTAAAATAGCTAAAATAAAAGTTTAGAGAATGTAATGGCTTCTAGGGGTGTGTGGTGAACTTGTCAAAACCGACTCGATCCAACCCAACCCGGCGGGTTGGTCAATTTTTAAGGATTGGTGGGTTGGGTTGGGTTATGATTTTTTGTTTTTTGTTTTTTTTTTTGTTTTTTTTAACAGTAGGTCAGGTTGGGTTCGGGTCATACAATTTACAAATCTGACTTATCCGACTTGACCCACATATATTTAATATATATTTAAATTTTAAAATATATATTAAAAATATATTATACAATTTTGTTATTTACTTTTTTCATCCTTCTTCCTAAAAACTCAAATCCTAAGTTCTCCTCATATAGTTTGTGATTGTTTGGTATTATACTAATGATTATCTAGTTATAAATTTACTCTTATTTGTGATGGTGTTGTTCTAATACTTAATTTATTATTAATAATAATAATAATAATTTTTTAAAAAAAAAGTTGTCTAACCCATAGGTCCAATCCGACCCAACTCGATTCACGTGGGCTAGATTGGACCCCTGTGATGGATTAGGTTAGATTAAAAAAACTCTCTAACCCAAGTCATTCACACTTTCTTTTTCTTTTTTCTTTTTTCTTTTTTTTTTTTTTTGATAGGGACTCATTCACACTTTCACTCAGATAAAATATCTTAAATAATTTAATAGCCCTATAACGTGTCACATGAGATAATGAATAAAAATGGAAAAATAAAAAATGAGGCTTGGTGTAAACATAACGTGTAGGACAAATTTTTTAATTATATAGTATTAATTGTCACGTCACTAAAAATAGAAAATAAAAAATGCTCTCTTAAGTCTCAACAGTAACCTTTCTTTTCACTCATCTACCTACAAACTCGTCATTAACTCTTTCTTTTTTTTTTCTTTTTCGTTTTTTTTTTTTTTTTTTTTTTTTTAATTTTAAAAATCTAATTATTAAATTTTATGTTCCTTATATTCTTAATATATATATCAAATTTTTTTCAAATCGGATGTTAATTATTATTTGATCAATAAACTTATTTTTTATACATAATTTTCGATCACAAAAACTTGAAAATTTAACATTTGTTTGATGACTAAGCAATTGAGTTTTGATCTTCTTGAAATTTTGCAAGTATGAAGGATATAATAAGAGCATACAATCCAACAATTAGATATCAATTTTCTAAATAATGCATTTAGAAAAAAGATTTATTTTCTTGAAAACATTTTTCATTGAAATGAACTGAGCACTAGAATAAATTAGTTTTAATTATTTTTTTTGCTTTCACTTTAATAATTGAACTAGTCAATAATACGTGCAATGCTTTAGCAAGTTTGAACATATATATTTAGCAAGATTTAATAAGTATATGTTCGTCAATACCTAAGTTAATATCACCTTGTCGAGGAGAAAAAAGGGTCGAGTTACAGAGTTAGAAAACATTGTGGCTATCTCAAAAAATAAAAATAAAAAACATTAAACCCAGATCAATAAATGTATTAAGCAACATTAAATGTGGTAGCAATATATAGAGAGAACTAGATAAGTAGAAACTTATCTTTTTTAATATAAGATAGAAATTCTACTCTAACCTAATTTAAATGTATATGGGTATAAAACTTTCTCCTAGAAACTTGAACCCCGACTCTTACCCTCAACACTCCACAAGCACTTATACTTGTGGATTAATCATTGAACCAAAGGTATGCGTTGGTATTTAGAAACTTATATTAGTTGCAAGCAACCCATATTTCTATCTTGACTGTAATAAACGTGAGCCACATGCGATCGAGGAGTTGAAGTTTGAAGATTTGCACTAGCAAGTATGAAATGTCAGCAACTAAAAAAGTTTGCAAAAATAGCTCCCACAACTTGAGAGAATTAGATGTTAGCTCCAATAAATTAGAGATATAGAGAGTATCTATATTTGTGTACTCAAGAACTCTAGCATGTTATATACACCTATTGAATGTAATCAAGTGTTCCAAGATGCATGGAAAATTAAGGGGCTTCAAGTTGTAGATTCTATTATTGAGATAATTGCATTCTGCCCTCATGATTCCGGGTCTTCTTGCATTTATACTATAGTGATGTAAGAATCAATTTAAAACTTGCTGAATGGGGTGGGGGGAAATAGTAGTAGCCACTGGGTATTGGCCTGGTTTATTTTTCAGAAGTGTTCCTCCTCAAAAGGAGTCAATGTTGTTGTTTTACCCGTGAACATGGCTGACCTAAATGCCTTAAAACCACTTCCATAAGAGGAAAGATCATCGCTGAAATTTGTTGGCTCCAATAGCCCCTCATTAATTGCTATTTGATCTTTGATTTAAGGAAGAAATGATGGTGTAGGGTGGAACCAAATTGCACAAGAAGTAGAGCTTTGTTTGTTTTTATGAGTTCTTTGTTTACACATGTGACATGACATTGATTAACACAATCGAGTTCAATGGTCCCAAAGTGTTCAAAGATCTCTTGTTAGTTAGACTTTGACGAGTGCACCCAAATTGACGTAGTAGAATGACCCATGCATGTTTGCCCTTCTTTTTCCCCAGGCTGTTTGCCTCTTCCTTAATTAGTTAGCTTGGTTCACATAATTAATGCTTGTTTCAATCAGAGGTATTCGGCTAATTTGTTATTGTGGGCCTGGGCCTTAGCAAGTCAATTTCAGCAAGTGTGGCCTTATTGCTTTGACACTTAAAGTTTTCGTTGTTCTTGCTTCTCATATTATTATATGTGTTGGCATAATAATGCTGATGGCTTTAGGGCCATTTATTTAATTAAGTGCCCACACCACACATGCTAGTTTTGCTATTCCATGGGCCATGTTGGCCTTTTGGTCTTAATTGAGAGATTATTGTGAGACTTGATCAGCCACACCCACACGGGTGAAGCTCAAAGCACAGGTTGTGGGCTTTGTTTCATGACCGATTTTAAGGCTTTTTTTTTTATATGGGCAATGGGCCATGGGTCTAGGGCTGGCAATTGGGTTCTTTAAATGGGCAAAAATTGGTAAAGTCCTATAGGTGAATCTCACTATCACGGACTCTGCTAGTTTGGGTAGTTGCCTCCAACAATGAGTAATGGTGGTACTGGTACCCTGAAAGTAAAAAAAGTATTAGGCTTCATAATCATAATCATAATAATTAATGATACTTGAAAATCCTTGATTAATAAGGCTTTAATTATTTTAGCTATGCATGTATTTTATCTTATTGGCTTAGTCGTCTAATAAAATCATAACAACAACGACAAACACCAACTATACCACCCACCACTATAACCCAACCTAAAACCATAGGCCCAGCCATCAATTTATGCAGTGGGAGGTTAAAAATAAATGATTTCCCTATGACTTCCTAGCAAAGCAAAGTTATTCTTTAAACAAGACCCTTTTATTTATTTTAGCTGAGCTCACTCGATCTCCCTATACTTTTTTTTATTAAAAAAAATGGTGCAGTTGATGAGAGCCTTATCCGCAGCCTTTATTCTTTCCTCCCTCCTCCTCCTTCTCCTCAGTTTCATTACACTGAGCAATTCATCTGCCACTGAAGTTGGTGCAGTTGATCACCTGCATCATGTCAAAGGAACACCGTCATCATCATCATGGCAAAGGAAGCTGTGGATGAATCATGGAAGCTTTCGTGGCCCCCGAAAGCACCTTGTCAACCCAACAGTCCAGCATCCATTTCAAGCACGCGACTTCCCAGTCTAGTTTAATTTTTTTTTTTTTTAATTGCAATGAAATTAGTTTCAATACTTTATGTTAATTGTGTTTGTCATTATAAAAATATCTTGTAATGATTAATATGTTCAACTACTTGTTTGTGAAATTGTAAGTTATATTGGTACAAGTGGATTTTTTTTGAATTGTCTTGTCTATTATGTGTTTGTAGAGAGAGAGAATTGGATCAAGGATGGTCAAGATTCAAGAGTATACTAATTTATGTTGAGAGAAAAAGGAATATAGATTAACAAAAGAATGATTGTGAAATTGCATAATAAGATATTATATGCATTGGCAGGGTTACAAGTTACAAACACATGGATTTTCCAGGCTCTAATGGGGGCACTCCAAAGATGAAAATAAATAAAGAGATACATGAACCCTTTTATTTTATTTTTTTTAGAAGAGCAGATACATGAATTTGAATGTGATTTCACGAATAGAATAATATCCATGATTTATTAACAAATTTTTAGTAATACCTTATATTTATCAAATCCAGTCCCAAGTCTATGTTTGATTGTTTTTTGTATGACATGCATCATTAAGAAAGTCTATCATTTCTATCTAAAGGATTGAGTGACTACATTCCTCCCATAATATTGCGCCCCCCTTTTTTAAATCACATACTATGCCAATAATCAATTTTTCTTTCTTAATTTCAAGAGCTAAATTTCTTTTGACATTCACTATCTACTATTTCTTCGTACCAGGACTTGAGGTAAAAGCCCAGACTATTCTATTTCTTTCATATCTAACAATTCACAGTGATGCATGATAAACTACTAATATATTAGTAAATTACAACGTATCCCAAACTTTAAATTGCTACTTATGACTCCTCTAATAGATTAAAATGAAATCCCAAGAATTTCAATTGCAACATTTGACTCCTCTTAGGTTTAGATTAACATGAAATATTTAATTCCATTCAAAATAAACATTTTTTTACCCAAGTGGGGGCATGTGACCCATTTACAATTTTATTTTAATCTAAACTTTAAAAAATAAATCATGTAAGAGTCGAAAAGTTTGTGATATTAAATTTCAATAAGACCCAACGACTATGAGCATAAATTGTTATCAGCAAATTCAAGGGTAAATTTGTCCACATTATACAAAATTTATTAATTTAGATAAATAAATTTTTTTTAAACCTAAGGTTTTATTTGGTTAGGGGTAAAAAAAAGTATGAGGATAAAGTTTTTCCTCATGTGTTTGGTTAAAACTTTTTTATTTGGTTGAAAAGAAAAATAAAAAAGGATAAAAATTGGTGTTTGTATAAATTTACTCATATTCCCCAATGGCATAAAAGAAAATTTCTCCTAATAGTTTATATAAGGGAAAAAAAAAACTAAACATTAACATTGAAAGGGGAAAAAAATAGATTCAGATCTTCTAGATTTCCTAGGATACTCTACCAAATAGATTTCCTTAAATTTTAACCATTCTTTAATAATTTAATGGTCTAGATTCTGCCATGTCAAAATTTCACTAACAATATTATTAATTGTTTTGTTTGCAATTGCAACATTATTTTATTATTTTAAGAATATTGTTAGTGGAATACTGACATGGCAAAATCTTGACCATTAACTCATTAAAGAGTGGTTAGGATTTAAGGAAATCTACTAGTAGAGTACCTTAGGAAATCTAAATGATCTAAATCTGAAAAAAATTGAGAGGCAAATGGGTAAATACTCATCTAAATAAACCCCTATTAGAATCATGTGTATATTGACACTTTAATATAATTCATTAATAGACATATACAAAGTGTGACTTGGCTATGACACATTTAGAAATACATATATTTAAGCAATAATATAAAAAAGGGGAAATAAGATATTACAAGTAAAAAAAAAAAAGGGAAAGAAGAAAGAAGTCAAAGAACGCATTTGAAATTGTATATGACTAAATGGAATTGACAATTCCAATCAAGAAACAAAACCATGTTTTAAATCCCAGATGGATTACACTCTTCAAGTAAGTTAAGAAGATTATGTTCAGGAGCACTAAGAGATGGTAGGATCAAGCGATTGGACTGAGTTGACCTTTGTTTTGTCCCAGCAGCTTCAGTTTCAAGAGCAACACCTTCCTTCATCACTGGCAAGTCAGCTCTCCTTCGTACACTTGCAGATACTCGCTCCTTCCAAATTCTTCCATCCTGATAACCATGAAAGTAAATTTCAGAATCTTAGAATTTGGAATGCAACTGTTTTCATTGATAAGTTTTATTTACCAAGTCAACCCACCCACAAACTTCATGCAAAACCTACTCCATTGATTCGATTCAACCATCATGTCATAGTTCTATACTAACTACAAAACTGTCTTGGTTTTAAGAAGCAATATTGCCTGATCAATGCAAAGTACTCATGAGTACAACAATTTAATATAATACCAGAAGTATGAGGGAAACAGGATGAATTATATATTAGCCTTTTCTCATCTTCTTAATGACAGCTATGCCCATTATGCCTTTTCAAATCCTAATTTTACTGTGTGTATGCAGCACCAAGATGACCTCCCAAATGGTACCAAATCAATTTGATCTAGTGCTTTTCTCAGGTCGTGGCAAATGGTATTGAAGCCAATTGAGTGACGACATGCTCAAGGGCAATACAATGCAACATGAGCCCTGATGAAGACGTCAAAATTTTAAGTAGGGGAGATTATGACCCCAGATTATGATTCCCTAGATTGTGTGGATCAGATTTAATTAAATTGCATGTGTGTTGCATGGTGCTGAGTCCCACGTTGGAAATGTACTAGGTAGATCTAGACTATACAAGCAATTACAAAGAGCTCTAATTGTAAATTGAATGGTCCTTTCGGGGTATAGTTCAAACGTGGCAAGTGCTTCCTTATGCCCTTCATTTGCCATGTATACACAATGCCTCATATACATCATGAAACCATGAACATATTTTAAAAAATAAGGAAAATATATAATAGAGAGATTCAAATTTTAGGTTACAATTTACAATTTAGAGCTATCGACCTAAACCTCAACATGGTACCCCTTAATCTCCTTCTAGTTGATAGACATAAACACGCATCTTAAAGGCAAGGTAAGAACAGCTCCATTGTTCTCATTTTGTGCATAATAACAATTGGAATCCACAATTTCAAAGCAATAATGGCTCATTAGGCAAGAGAATAAAAAAGAGAAAGATGCATACCTTTCCTTCTTTGCATGGTTACAAATGGGCTTTGTCTAAGTTTTAGGTCTATAGAAATAGATACCACAGACTTCAACTTTTTATAACTGAGATTGGACTTGGCCCCAGGTGGAGAGTGTATTTATTAGATTCTTGTGAAGATGGCTAAACCAAGGGAAGAGGTTTGAGATAACTTGGAAGGGAATTGGGTAGAAGAATTGAAAGAAATGTGAGAAAATATCCAAAAGGCCAATCTATGAGTAGCTTAAACAATTGCAACTTTGCCAAATGATGATCTTTCCACCAATCAAATATGACATACTTTGACAGCTTGTCACATGCACACAACCAACTTCAACATTGTTGCAATAACCACTTCAAAATAAGAAAGAGAGATATCTGCTACACGTCTCACAAAGGGAAACTAGGGCCTAGTGACTAGGAGTGAAAATAATCATACCTTCCAAAGTTAAATGGTAGTTAACTAACCTCTAAGCATATGAATTTTGAGTCAAATAACTAAAACATGAAAATACTTAGTTAAGTGACCATCCACCTAAACCAATAATCCAAGAATAGTAACTTTTTGTTTATTTTAGAATGGTACCTAAGGTTTTCTCTAATAGTATTTTAAGTTTGTTGAATGCGTATCTAAAGTTTCATTAAAATGTACGTTCTTTATGTTGGAATCAGAAGATGGAGTGATATCATCTGTTTATTACTAAGCAAAAAAGATATCACCTGTTTATTAGAGTGGTAATTACAGTTACCTCTAGTGGTACCTTCAATTATTGGACATGAGAAGTTGGAGCAGTACCATCTATCTATTAGGAGCAGTATCTAAGGCTGTCTCTAGTAGTACGCGCATTATCTTGGATATCTACCTAAAGTTTAATTAAACAGAACTTTCTTTGTATTAGATATGAGAAGATGGGAGTGATACCATCCGTTTATCAGGGGATACCTACTGTTAAGTCCAGTGGTATTCCCAATTTATTGGAAATGTACCTAAAATGTTTTTTGGAGGTAACTTCTCCGTCTTGGAATGAGAAGTTACAGTGATACCATCTACTAATGAGTGGTACCTAAGGTTATCTCCAGAGGTACCTTTTGTTAATTGGATATGTGCCTAAGGTTGCCTCTAGAAGTACCTTCAGTATATTAAATGATCAATGAACTCCAGATTCTATTCTGTGAACTTAATCACAATTCAATTTCAAAAATTACCCTGAACTCTTATTATTTTTACTGCTGATCATTGAGCCCAAATTTTTCCTTACATAAAAATCTACACTTATTTTCAATTAATTTAAGCGAGATCCAGCAATAATTTATTTATCCTTAATTCATGAACAAAGAGACAATGACTCCGACAATCTGACATTTTCTTAAGAATTTGTTAAGAGCTACACCAACTAAGTCAGTGTAGAGCCCAAAGCATGTCCAACTCTACTTGCCAGAATCAGACCTATCACACTTTGTCTGGGTAGGAAGGACCTGCCGAATGACTTCAAGAAGTTCAGGTCCTTCAACTCAACACTTCCTGGAAGTAACTAGCACAAAATTTTGTAGCTCTTCTCATATACTTCATTCAAAATTGTAATAAATTAGGAACCAATCTAATTAATATTAGAAACTATACCTTTCTTAAGCATACAAAAAAGAAGAAATGATCTCATCAAATTTCCTCTTGTTCCTTTTGAATTTTACTTACTGATTGCATTAAAGAGAATGTTTATTCAAATATCAGTGAGCATCAATGAAAACTTGATCTGAGATATCATCACTACACTAATCCAACAATATCACTTCCTAGAAATGTCTTACAATATCAATAAAAAAAACATACCATAAAGACAGCAGCGCAAGAAAATGGGTAGAATACGAAATGTGTGTAATGATCAGATATACACAACAAGCACTGCTATATAAGTTTTGGAAATACTATATTCAATATTTCAAATTTCACACTGATTAAGAAACCAAACATCATCCTTTTTCCTAGGCCGTTTTAAGTTCTTTTGGAAAAAAGAAAAATTGAAACTTCTTCAGTTAACACATTAGAAGATGTCTATCCAACAATTACACAAGCATTTCTCCACATAGTGAGTTTCTGTCTAACTGCCACTTGAAAAACACTGGTCTATTGTTCTTAAGAACGTGTTAATACTGGTCAATAACCTAGATTGCCAATACAAAAAGTGCCAGGAGATATGCTCAATGTGCTTGATTTACATCATTTGTACTTCCTTTTTTTTTTTTTTTTTTTAATAATTTCTTTTAAATTGTAACTTGGAAAAAAAATATATTACAATTGGGGCATTAGAATGTTCATTGTTAGTTGTATATACAGTTTTTAAAATTATTATACTATTTTATTATATGGATAAAAATGATTGAGACCTAAAGAATAGGACAATTCAAGCAACACCATGTTAACAACGTTGTGAATAGTAAAATGAAAAATATAGATAATTTTTTTTTAAAAAGAGCAAACGTTATTGTTCCAATTAGTAGACAACAGTTAACACCAGTTTAAGAGTGTTTATGTTATTTCATATACACACACACAAAAAATTATGAAAATTTATAAAATTCTAGATTTTCTTTCAATGAATCTATATATATAATAATAGGTGAAGCTGAGAAAAACTCGAATTAGAATTCCAAATTAAAGTTCCAATTTTGTGCTATATGTCCTAAATTATTTATTCTTAAAGAGTTTTATTTCTTAATTTTAGAATCAAACGTGGGACCACATTATAAATATTCATCCAAGTGAGTTACTAAGTACAAAAACCAAAGAGTCTAGAATAAATGAATCGAAAAATAAAATAAAATAAAAAGTGCTTCACAATAATTTAAAAAAATGGACAATTTACATTTTATTCCTAATAATATCCTTACAAAATTTTTTAAAAAGTTAATAAAATATAAAAATAACTGTCAATAGTATTTAAATTATATATATAGGAATTATATTATGCATCTTATTGTATATTTTTAAGTGTATCCATAGCTCCATGCATATGCATGAGGTTACAAGCTAGTTATAGAATAATTGACAACAAAAATAATAGATTCAAATATGAAGCTACAAAAAAGAATGTAAAAGACACTACATATAATGAGTAAGAGGTGAATCAGCATAAATGCTTTAATTTTATTATATATGTATAATTATTATATGAATTATAGTATTTTATAAATTTTCAAAATGTCTGCACATTATGATGCACAATACCAAAAAAAAAAATTATAATAATAATAATTGATTCCCAATATGATTCTATATTTGACAACTACAATGCATTACACACACACACAAAGACTCACACAAATGCATCTATATTTGGAAATTTGTTTTACCATCTTTATTCATGTACTTTCTTTCATAAAATGTTCAAGAATATGTTTACCATACAAGAACTTCAAACAAAACATAATGGACAAGTCACCTAAAATTATTAATTGTTTCGTGGCGAAGTTTATTAATTGCCAGCATTATATTTTTAAGAACCACATAAACAGGAAGAAAAATAACCAGTAGTTGCAAAAGTAAGTCTTAGGATAAAAATATATGATGAATTTTTGGAATATATATTTTGTTATAAGCTTTTCATGAACTATATTTCTAGTCCTTTGGGATTATTATAGTCAATATATTACATTATGTAATGCATTAGCAATGTAAAAGTTGATTTTCTTAGCAAAATATTTTTTTTTTTTGGCATAGGAGAACTTCAATACTATACAACAATCTTCACTCTTAATCAAACTCTTACGAGCAACTGACCCCACCCGCCAAAAACATTTACTGGGTAATCCAGGGGCTTTTCACCCCTGATGGGCTAAGTAGTTTATCCTCGTGCCCAAGAGGCTTCTTAGCAAATTCTTCTAATACCTTAAAATACCTGTACTGTGTTCTTGGATCCACAGAAAATTTTAATGCTGAAGGAAAAAATGCTTTCTACAAAACTCTGATGATGCAGAAAACAATAAGTAATCATGCATGCTGTTTTTAGTTTTCTTGACAATCTTTTGGTCAGATTTCCACTAGAGAATACTTCCTCTGCTAATACGGATGACAAAAATGTTCAATTGAGACGCAAATAAAGAAACTTTTCTAATATTAACTATCCAAACTAGTCTATCCAGAGCAAACCAAACCAACAAAGTGCCACAGACACACACACACACACACACACATCTGCCTGCACCCTTTGCAATGTATAACAGAACATTCTAGAAGGCACAACAAGTTTTGAGCTTACATTAAGAATTGAAGGTTCAGGTAATGGACATTGAATTGGTTTATCAGTGTCAAGAGGTTCACTCGGATGCTCAACTGGCTTGAACTCCACTGCTACTTCAATCCCATGAGAAGCAGCAGTGACAACAGTAGCTGCACCTGTAACCTCTGAATTTGGAGGCAAAACTTCCCTCTCATCCTGCACTAGATAATAGCAAATCATTATACAAACATATTTACAAAAACAAAGATGAAATCAAACGTTTGAATAAAGAAAAACAGCACCAATGAAAATAAATAAAGAAAACTGAGTTTACACAAAACTTAGATGGAAAGAAAAGAAACATGGCATACCAAGAGCAATATAAGGTGTTTAACAAAAGATAACAAGACATAATAATTTCTCCACATATAAAATTGATGGGTAAAATATACAATTTAATAAAAGGAAGCCAGAGTCTTCAATTCTAGCAGACGAATACAAGGTCCCCCAACAGAGAAACAGCTCAAACCCAACCACCTGATCTAAGCTTTAGCCCATAGTTAATTAACTACTAGCTCAATAGCACATTCATCATACTAATTGTTCTTGCAAAATCCAATCCAGAATTAAATAGTCATATCCATAGAAAGTTAAAAAAATGTAAACCCAAAAAAAATAGAAGCCCAATAACAATGTTCAGAATCAAATACAATCGTCAGATCCTGATAAAAAATCTCCAAACTTTAAAGATTAATTCCAACCCAACTGCACAAAAATCATAGGACCCACTAAAATGTTTTAATGGACAACTCGAGTCCAACATCAACAATAAAATCTTCTACCAAAAAAACACAAGATTATATAGGATTGCAAAATAAACATTAAAAGAGATAAGAGTGTGGTGTTAGTCTTACAAGTGCACTTTGTGTTCTTCGATGGCCAGCCCTGCTGGCAGAAAACCTTGAGAAAATTCCAACCATTTTTGCTTTTTTACTCAGAAGCTAATAAATTCACACAAAAGGGTCCTCTGATCTTGGCTTTGTTTTATCTCTCTCTCTCTCTCTATCTAGAATGCATGGACTTTCCAAAGAGTCATTCACACAAAAGGGTGTTCTATACTATTATTATTTTATTATTAATTTGCCCAATAAAAAAATAAAAAACCACTCTGTTTCTCTTTGTAGACTCGAGAGAGAGAGAGAGAGAGAGAGAGAGTAGGCAGAAAAAGTGCATAGGCAGTGGGTTCGTTTGCTTGGCGTGATGGGTTTTTGTTTGTTTGGATTCTTTGTGTCTGTTGTTTGCAGTAAATTTATTGGATGAGTCAAACAGTGTAATAAAAGCTGTGAATGAGAAGCAAGGGACGGTGAAGTAGGAACACTATCTATCTAGTAAATTTTTTTTTTTTTTCTTTTAAACAAGTAGAATTTTTATTCTAATAATCTAACTGTAAAGGAGTGAAATTCTGTCCTGAAAATTTGAACATGCTCTTGTCCTTTATGCTCCACAAATATTTACCCTTATAAAGTAATCACTGCACAAAAGATAGGTGACGGTAGCAAATATTTTTTTTATTAAACCAAATAATAAATCCATCCAAATTTAATTAAATAATAATTCTCCATTAATTAATAAATTACAAGGTAAGCACACCCCATTACAACCACAAGCATCTTTCTTGCCAATTGGTTATATAGAAAGAGGTAAGCACCTAGCAAAGACTGTGACTTTTCACTTTAGAGGGAGAGAGGCGTCACAAAATGCAGGAGCTGTGTCCACTGGGCTTACCCCACCGGCCGAAGAAAAAAAACAATAATTTTAATGGATAATGACACACAAAAATTGTATAAAATTTTAGACAACTAGGATTTTTTTTTTTTTTAAAGTGTTTGTTTGCGAATAATTTATTTAGTTGAAATTGAAAACTTTTTACTGAAAGTACGGTAGATAAAACTAAAATATAGTTGAAATAGTACAGTGAAACCCATCAATAGTACCAAATAATGCAATAGGATCTATGAATAATACCAAAAATAAACTAAATAGTAAAAAAAAACATAACTTTTTAAGCCAATGCCAAATGTAGTGTCTATTTGAGAACAAGTTATTTAGCTGAAACTAAAAACTTTTTACTGAAAATACCGTAGATAAAGTTAAAAGGTAGTGGGACCCATGAATAGTACAGTGAGACTCATGAATAGTACCAAAAAATATAATCGGACCCATAAATAGTAACAAAAATAAGCTAAATAGTAAAAAAAAAAAAAAGGCTTTTTAAGCCAATGCCAAAGGCACACTTATTCTCAAAATTTTAGCGTTAGGATTTATTTGGGATCCGCTTATTTTGTTAAAATTGAAAACTTTTTGCTGAAATTATTGTAAATAAAGGTAAAAATTTGTTGAAATAGTACAGTATGACCCATAAATAATACTAAAAAGTGCAGTGGGGCTTATGAATAATAGTAAAAATAAGCTGAATAATAAAATAAGCTAGCTTTTTAATTTGGAGCCAAATGCACACTTAATTTAGTGTTATTTTTTAATCCTGCGGGAGGAGAAAAAACTGTATGACAAAACTATTGAATTGGTGACAAATTATACTTTCTTTTCATTAAAATAATTTCTTACATAAGAGGGATATAATAGTAATTAAAAAAAACATATCTTTCTTTTTATTATTTCTTTAAATGAAACAAGTTATATTTATTTTCTACTAATCACTAACTCTTATGATACACGGAAAAGTTATTGTATATGAAGATTCAAATAATTTTTTTTCCTCTTTAATTGTACATTAGGATTCCAATCTCAAAAATTTCTATCCTTGATATGAAACAATAAATTACTAAATGAAAAATACTAATCAAACTTAAATTAAAATTAAAATTAGGATTCCAATCCTTAACATTCTCAATTATTTAATAAATGTATGAAAGACAAATTTAAAAAAAACAAATTAATCAATATTTTTTCTAATAAACTAAAAGATGGGGATTGAAACTTACTGCATGTAGCTACTAAACAAAAATCAAATTAGACTCTTTAATTGCCAATTCAAGATGAACTACAACAATAGCAAATATGTTAACCCATCCAAAAACAAAACCACAACCCATAAGCTTAAAAATGGGAAATTACAGTAAACACACCTGTGATGTGGTCCGTTTTCATTTTGCCTACCCATGGTTTAAAACTTAACACTTTGCCCACCTGAACTTCAATCCGTTACCCATTCGTTAGCCACCTTACCCTTAAACGTTAGAAAAACACATTTTTATTAAAAATCAGAACATAACACGAATCAAAAACACAAACCATTGAATCTTTTCCTCATGAGCCCCAGAAACACAAAAATCCTGGTAGAAACCCCATTCTGCATTTGATATTGAAATAGTGCTGCAAGTATAAACCTAGACAAGCAACGAGTTGTTCAAGGGACTAAAATCCTAGTAAGAAATCAGTCACTGTTTGGGTTTTTAATTTGGGCTTGTGGTTGTTTTATAGTTTTTTGAGTAATCAGTCAATGATCAATGTTACATGTAATGGAATGAGAATATTGGTTGTGTTTGTTGATGTTTATAAAAAATGTGACCACCTATTGTTTGGATTTGTGTTTGTTTATAGGTATTTTGTCTGTCATGGTCATTGTGTCTTACGATGGACCCAAGTTTCTGTTAGGTTTAAATTTTTGTGTTTGCATATGCTTATTAGGAAAACAGAAACAAAAGTAAAGCAGAAAATGTGGTCCTTCTAATGTGTGTGTTGCATCCTAAAAACAAAACAGAATCATGTAAGTGTTTGCTTTTTTGTGTCTATTGTTTACAATTCTTTAATTGTTAATTGTGTACATATCAAATGGTAATTTGTTATTGCAGACGGATGATGAGAAAGTGAAATTCGAGGTTCATTATGGGGGTACTTTTCTGTGGAACCCTAGTTTAGAATACTTTGGTGGGAAAGTTGAAATAGTGTATAGGGATCCTAATAGGCTTAATTATTTTGAAATAGAAGGTATATGTGAGGAATTAGGGATTGATGAACTGTGTAGGGTTCATTATTTAGGTCCTGGGGGCAACTTGGAGCAAGACTTAAGGCTCATACAAGATGATAAAAATGTGGTGTTCATATGTAAGCTTAATGAAGGGAGGCCCAGAGACACCATCATACTGTATGTGGAGAGTGGTCATGCTCCACTTACAATTGAAGTTCCTGATGGTGCAGGAGCTGGTGTAGGGGGTGGTGCATGAGTTGTTACTATAAGGGGTGATGCTAGTGTGGGGGTAAAGGAGGAGTTTGATTGGTTGAATGAAGGTCTAGAAGGAGAAGACTTTGTTGATGACATTTTTGGTGAGTCTTCTCCGCCTTACATAGTTCCATCTGACTCTAACACTATTCCAACCACCGATACACCTTATCCAAACATTAATACACCTTAGCCAAACACAGATACACCTGGCCTAAGCAATGTTCCTCCTCCAAACATAGATTTAGATGAAGAGTGGGCTGAACTAGCTTTAAAGGATGATATTGTAAGTGCGGATGGTTCTGATGATGAGCAAAGACCTGGCAACCCAGAATTCAATAAGAAGACTGATATGACAAATGTTAGGTTGGTGGTAGGGATGAAGTTTCCAAACTCCAAGGTGTTTAGGAAGGCTTTAAAGTAGTATGTGATTTAGCATCACATTGATATCAAGTGGAAGTTGAATAAGGAGAAATTTTTTTTTGTACATTGTAAGAATAATTGTGGATGGAGGTGTTATGCCTCAATGGTGACTAGAGAGTGCACACTTAAGATCAAGACACTTAATCCTTAGTGTACCTGCCTTCTAACATTTCAAAGTGAGCAAGTTACATCAGCCTATATGGCAAACAGATATTTGGAGGATTTTCGTAAGAATCCTAATTAGGAGGTCTCAGGTGTTAAGCACCATGTGATGCAACTGATTTCAATTGACTTAAATCTTAGTCAGATGCATAGATCAAGGAAGGTAGCTAGGGGTTTGATTACTGGGAATGAAAAGGCTCAGTATAGCCTACTTAGAGATTATGCAGAAATGATAAGGAGGATAAATGTAGGAAGCAAGGTGATACTACAAATAGAGATGGAAAATGAGAATGCAGAACCCAAGTTTAAAAGGATGTACATTAGGTACAATGCTCAGAAAGTTCGCTTTCTAGGTGGTTGTAGACAATTTGTTGGGCTGGATGGATGCCACTTGAAGAGTAGGTTTGGTAGGCAATTATTGTCTACCACTGCCAAGGATGGAAATGACAATATATTCCCAGTGGCAAGGCTGTGGTTAAGCAAGAGAATAAGGATAGTTGGATCTGGTTCTTGGAGCAATTTGCAGATGACATTGGCAGGCTTGGAGAGCTCAATCTGGTATTCATCAGTGACAGGCAAAAGGTATTATCATCTAGCTCATGTTCATGACTTCATTACTTGCTTAGTTTGATAGTTGCTTACTTGAATGCTTACATGCTTACTTGCTGACATTGAATGCTTACTTGATTACTTGATTGCAGGGCCTTCTACCTGCAATAGAGACTCTATTCCCAACTGTAAAGCACAGGTATTATGTGAAGCACATATACAACAACTTCAAGGTTAACCACAAGGGTATGGAGTTGAAGAATGTACTGTGAAGGTGTGCAGGCACAACATCAGTCAAGGAATTTGAGAAGGGGATGGAGCATCTTAAGAGTTTGGATAAAGAAGCGTAGAAGTACCTCGTTGATAAAGAGCTTGTACAATAGATTAGATCCCACTTTTTTCTAAGAGCTTTAACAAATTATCTGGTAAACAATCTGAGTAAGAGTTTTAACTCTATGATTTTGAAGGCTAGAGACAAGCCAATCTTATCAATGCTTGAGTGAATCAAAGTTAGGCTTATGAGCAGGCTGTATATAAAGAAAATTGGCATAGAAAAGTATGGTGGCAAGTTGTGTCCAAGCATATAGGATAAGTTGGAGAAGTTAAATTTAGAGTCTAAGAACTTCTGTGCAATGCCATTTAGGAGGTTTGTGTATGAGGTTGACAATGAGAGGGAAATGCATGTGGTGGACTTGGTAGGGAGGACATACAGTTATAGAGTATGGGACTTGACAGGAATCCCGTGCAAGCATGGAGTTGCAGCCATTTTTATGAATTGTGAGAAACCAGAAGACTACACCCATCCATGCTACTACAAGGATGCTTTTGTGGAGACATACAAGACACCCATACCTCCTATGCCTGGCCAGTCTCAGTGGATGTCAAGTGGCCAACAAAAGCCTGTTGCACCTACTATCTATAAGCCACCAAGCAGGCCACCCATAAAAAGGAAGAGAGGTGCTGATGAGTCAAGGAACCCTTATAAGGTGTCTAGAGCATATAAGCCAGTGAGATGTGGAAGGTGTCAAAAGGAAGGTCACAATGCAAAGGGATGCAAGGCCAATGTCATTGGTGAGACACCATGGGAAAGGAGGAAGAGATTGCAGAAAAAAAAATTTGTAAGTTTTTATAATTTTTTTTTATTAAATGCAAAATGCCAATAACTGACACTGTAAACATGCGTATATTTGGTTGCAGGCAAGTGGAAGACCTTCTACATGCAGACAAGGATCCTAGACCCCATTTTCATCACAGGCCCAATCCTCATCTCAGGCCCAATCTGCTTCCTAAGCCCCATCCTCATCTCAACCCTTAACATCATCTCAGCCCTCACCAACACATCAACCTTACACTATGGCCTCATCCAACCAGGTTAGTAGGGTCACAGCCACCAGATCAGACTCCATGGTCACAACAACCAAGTCAGTGGTACTTTTCAGACTTTAGGTACACAGTTAGAAGAGCTCCCCGGTTCTCTTTAAGCCCGCCAGCACCACACACCCCTGCAGAAACATGGGACACTAGAGTACCATCATCACGAATTGTAGTTTTAGGTTTGATTTTTTTTTTCTTCATAAAATTGTGATACTGGTAGCTAACATGTGAATTCTTGTACTTTGTAGCCTACAAGACCACCTGCTACCAGAGGAGTTGCTTTGAGAGGAAGGGGTAATGCAGTTAGGACTCAGAAATGTAAAACAAGAGGTGGAAAGGCTAGCTGTGGTGGGAGAGGCAGGGGCAGGGGCAGTAAATGAAGACTATGTCAAGACACTTTTGTTGCTGCGTATTAGGGTTATGTAGTGTTAGAGTTATATGTAATTTGTAGACAATAGCAGGGCAGCCAATTGTTTTTGTAAACAATGGCAAGGCAGACAATTATTTTTTATATATGATGTTCAAATACTGTTGGGATTTATTTGTATTTTTGTAAGTTTTGTAAACCAGGGCATGTGCAACTGTTTTGGTTGTTCTTGTACCAAATACCCTATATATACTGGTGGTTGATAAAAGACTATTCAATGCCACCTTAAATATGTATACAATTTCCCAACTTAATGGCATGTGTTTAGAATTATTATTTTGATTATTGCAGTTGAACATATATGAGTTTGTTTATGTGTGTATGTATTGAATATAGCAGTCAGTTTTGAATACAGCAGGTGTATGTGTTGAATAGCAGGTTTATGTGTGTATTTGTTGTCTTTTCTTGCAAGTTGACAGATAGTTGTCATGCACTTACTTTAAACAATTTACTTTCAACACAATTATCTTCACACAATGCACTTTATGCACAAGCCAACACAGCTCACAATATCCAACAACACACCAACAGCTCATAAGTTGCCAATTTACTTTAAACAAAAATACCAACAACATCTAACATAAATAACACTTTATCTTAAAAGGGCTTATATTATTAAGTGGCTTCAAGCCAACAGCATCTAGCATCTCACATAGTTTTATTACAATACAATTGAGGACCAACTTATACGTTACAACCCACTAGGCAGACTCAATCTCATCATTCCAACATTCTCACTTGAGCCAAAACATGAAAGCAACATAACCAAAAAAAAAAACCATGACAGAATTAGTGCAATTCTGTACTTTCTCTTTTGCTCTAAAGCTCTCATTGTTATCTCATTGACTTGAGCAAAGGAAGTTCAAAACTTTCTCTCCCTCTTAGTGGCTTTTACTGCCCTATCTTGAGCAATTTCTGCCATTTGGATAACTTCTGCTGCTGTCTGGGTAGCTGCTCTTTTCCTTTTATGTGCAAGTTGCAGCTCACTCCGTAGCAAATCCAACTTTTGTTACACCAAATGGGCAGCTTCATTCCTACACATACAAGTGGGATTATCAATCCATTTAAAGAAATGGCACTTGGGACCAACCTATTCAAAAATTGAATTGAGCACATCACATTCCAATCTCACTTGAATCAAGTAGATTAAGTAAAAACTATACTTACCTTATATTGGCTACAACCCAGAAACCTTCTCCCAAAATTATCCACTGTCAGACTTGTTCTCAGCACACAAGTCTCATATGTATCCATATGCCTACTTGAACCTGAGTAATTTCCACTCGAAGAAGACATCGCTTATCAACTTCGTGTGAATCAAATTTCCTGTGAATCAAAGCTACCATCAAAACTTGAAACCCCAACCTACATAAAGCAGAAATGTCGTACTTGGTGATGATCTATGTTCAAATATTCAATGTCTCAAGATAACCCAAAGTCAGAACCTCACCCTCACATGAAAGCACGATTAGAAAAATCAAAACCCCGACTCAATACAAGGGATTTTCGTGTTTCTAAGGCTCGTGAGGAAAAGATTCAATGGTTCGTGTTTTTGATTCGTGTTATGTTCTGATTTTTAATAAAATGGTGTTTTTCTAACGTCTGAGAGTGAGGTGGGTAACAGATTGAAATTCAGGTGGGCAAAGTGTTAAGTTTTAAACCACGAGTAGGCAAAGTGAAAATGGGTCATACTACAAGTGGATTTACTGTAATTTCCCCTTAAATCCAAACACAAACAAACCAAAAAAAGGGTCTCATATTAATACAAATAGAGCATAAACTGGGAAATAAACTGTACATAGACAATCTCACTGCTTATTCAAATATTGAAAAATTGTAAACAAATTATTTTAGACATATTTATGCCCCTAGCATCTCAAGTAGTGACCTATTAGTTATACTCATTTATGCCTTCAAGGATAGCACACACCAAAACTGGTCTTGATCGAAACTCTAGAAATCGAAAGCAACCATCCCAAAGATTTTGGTTGTTAGGAATTAATTATTTCACACCAAGACTCTAATGGCAAACCAAACTGTGCATAGACAATCTTACATAAATATAGGGTTTTAAGCTCCACAAAATTCCAAATAAAACCAAATTAAATAACACTACAAAAATAAATAAGAACATGAAGAGAATTTTGTTTATAATCAGAATTTTTCAACCAACCTAAACTAATAAAGAGAGCAATAAAAATTTAGAATTTTTTAGCCAATACAAACTGTGGGGCCCCAAATATTTAAACAACCCCGGCCCACTCCATATCTGGCCCAAGGCCCACTCCATATCTAGTCCAAGGCCTGCGCCGAGGAGAATATAGAGGCCGAGGATGCCCACCTCCTCGGCGAACTGACGTTGATAGAGGGAAAATATCATTCACCCATTAAACGTGCGCCACCAACCTTCTGGCCACTTTAATGGTGAAGTGTCCAGCAAACCCAGATGCCTTGGTCACTTTAACTAATAGAAAGCCTGCAAAGGCGGCTGGGAACTAACATAAAGCCTACAAAGGCAGATGATGGGACAAGCCTTTAGACACAGAGTTCAGATAACCGACAAGTGGACGGCAGATGATTAACCAAATGATAATATATAACAGATAGAACTCCCAAAAGTGAGGGGGGGATCTGGGAGGGCACTTAAGAACAACCCTTGTGTGGGTCAGATCTAAGGAAAAAGGTCCTCGAACTGAGCCGAGGACGAGCATGCCTCACAAATACTTAACCAAAATCATCACAAAGATCTTCAAAAATACTTAACCAAATTCGTTATAAAGATCCTCATAAACATTTAACCAAGGTCATGGTGATTATCCTCAAAAACCCTTAGTCAAATTCCTTTACTATTATTCTTATGAATTTCATATCACCCATTGTTTGCTTTGTTGGTGCCTGGCCCTTCTACCCACACCCTACAAATTTAATTGTAAAGGGTCCATTACAAATTGAGTCCCTACAATTGGCGCCGTTTGTGGGGAGGACTTGTGCACTAGCATGTGCGACGGTTGGTGTGAAAAAATCAAGAGCAACGCTTATAAAAAAATAAAAATAAAAAACACCAAAACAATACAGTTTACAGCAACAACATTCATTCAGAAGTCAACAATCACAAGAAACAAGAATATGCGAAAAATAAAAGAGGCAAAACAAGTCTACTTCTTTATAAATATATGAAGAAAAAGTTACATCTCTTTCAAGTGAGGCCCGTGGGGTTTGTTCTAAAACTAACTACAAAAACAGACGTTTAACAAAGCTGGCAGAGGAACAAAAGATAGAAAAAAAGGCTGGTTGTGAAGCAAGAGAAAAGGAAATGAAGGGCGGAAGGCTCGTTGAGGAGCAAAAGGGGAGGAGAGAGACGAAGAAGAAGGGGGGAAGGCAACGGTGGGGGTGGAAGAGGCCGCGGCACAGGGCAGTTCCACCTCCTGGTTTCGCCTGATTTCCCTCCTATCCCCATCGCTGCCAGCTTGGAGGGTCACAGACCCATGCCTAAGGGAAGGAAGTTACGTTCTTTCTGGATCCTCCTCCAAACAGTAAGGAGGGTTCCACCACTGGTTAGGTTGAAAAGAAGAAGAATCTCCGGCCTTCTCCTACCCCAACCCCAGCATGACGTCCAGGGTCAGGGTGCCATCCTCGGCTCCTAAGAGGGGCTAAGCATCCTCGGGAACGCCCTTTCCAAGGTCCAATTCATTTAGAAGGGCTCAAAATGCTATCTTTTACAGAACCCCTAGGGAGTGTCTTTGGGAGAGTTTAAGATGAATATTTGTCGAGTGTGAAGGAAAAGGTTGCCCCAGAAACGCCTTATATAGAAGGTGAAAATTTGGTGAGAGCCAATCCGCATTAAATCCTAGGGAGAGATCTCCGGAGGCAATAATTCCGTCCAAATTCCAAGGGGCTTATCCGCCGTTAGATCCTCGTAAATCCGCGACTGACATTAATGAGGAGGCGCCTCATTAACGAGGAGGCACCGAAGCATCAAAACGCGTTACTCGAATGACCCAATAGATGCCTCGTAATCAGAAAAGTCACGCCAAACGAAGAGGCAGAATAAAGCGGGTCTTCTCCTACCCCAACCTTAGCATGCGTTTATTATTATTTTGCTTGAAAAGTTTACTTATTTAATGTTTATTGTAAATTATAGCAATGTAGAATTAAATGGCTATGGATAAATAGATAAGATGGTAAATACATGAGGAAACTAGGTACTGGACAGAACCAAGGCATTGAATGGTCATCGGACTCAAGTCTATGGGGAAACCAGATACTTCAGATGAAAAAACTAAGTGTTGGACAGAATCAAGGTATTGCATGGTCCTCGGACTCATGCCTATAAGGAAACCAGCTACTTCAGATGAAAAAACTAAGTGTTGGACAGAATCAAGGCATTGCATGGTCCCCGGACTCAAGCCTATGGGGAAACCAGATACTTTAGATGAGAAAACTAGGTACTGGACAGAACCAAGGCATTGCATGGTCCTCGGACTCAAGCCTATGGGGAAACCAGATACTTCAGATGAAAAAACTAAGTGTTGGACAGAACCAAGGCATTGCATGGTCCTCGGAGTCAAGCCTATGGGGAAACCAGATATTTCAGATGAGAAAACTAGGTATTGGACAGAACCAAGGCATTGCATGGTCCTCGGATTCAAGCCTATGGGGAAACCAGATACTTCAGATGAAAAAACTAAGTGTTAGACAAAACCTAGGCATTGTATGGTCCTCGGACACAAGCCTCTAGGGAAACTAACCACTTAAAATGAGAAAACTAGGTACTGGACAGAACTAAGGTATTGCATGGTCCTCGGACTCAAGCCTATGGGGAAACCAGATACTTCAGATGAGAAAACTAAATATTAGACAAAACGCAGACATTGCATGGTCTAAGGACTCAGGCCGACAAAAAAACCATATCCGCATGAAACACTAAGTGCCAGGAAACACTAAGTGCCAGGAAAAACCAAGGTCTTGCATGATCTTCGGACTCAAACTTATGGGGAAACTAGTCACTATACGGCGATATAAGCACCGGGCAGAAATAGACTTTTATACTAGCTGTAGGTCCAAACTTACGGCAAAGCCGATCCCTTGGGTGCTAAACGATGAATCCTGCTAGGGACGAAAACCAAGCGAAAACGAGCGCTAAAAGCATAACAAACTAAAACCTACTTCTCCTAGAAGAATTAGTAAGGAACTTAGGCGGTAAATTATAGATTAAGGAGAAAAGAAAACTTACCAAAGTAAGGAAAAACTCCTCGGACAGGCCCTTTGCACCAAAAGAAAGTTACAAGAGCAGTTGAGATGACAGTGACACTGACAGAGAGGTAAGGCTCAACAAGGTGCGAAAATACGCCAAGAAAGTCAAAATCCTCCTCCCCGCCCTAGAGGTCGGGCAGCAGAATTTTGAGGGACTATTGTGGGGCCCCAAATATTTAAACAATCTCGGCCCACTCCATATCTGGCCTAAGGCCCGCGCCAAGGAGAATATAGAGGCCGAGGATGCCCACCTCCTCGGCGAACCGACGTTGATAGAGGGAAAATATCACTCACCCATTAAACGTGTGCCACCAACCTTCTGGCCACTTTAATGGTGAAGTGACCAGCAAACCCAGATGCCTTGGTCACTTCAACTAATAGAAAACCTGCAAAGGCGGCTGGAAACTAATATAAAGCTTGCAAAGGCAGATGATGGGACAAACCTTTAGACACAGAGTTTGGATAACCGACAAATGGACGGCAGAGGATTAACCAAACGAGAATATATAACAGATAGAACTCCCAAAAGAGAGGGGGGATCTGGGAGGGCACTCAAGAACAACCCTTGTGTGGGTCAGATCTAGGGAAAAAGGTCCTCGGACTGAGCCGAGGACGAGCATGCCTCACAAATACTTAACCAAAATCATCACAAAGATCTTCAAAAATACTTAACCAAATTCGTTATAAAGATCCTTATAAACATTTAACCAAGGTCATGGTGATTATCCTCAAAAACCCTTAGTCAGATTCCTTTGCTATTATTCCTATGAATTTCATATCACCCATTGTTTGCTTTGTTGGTGCCTGGCCCTTCTACCCACACTCTACAAATTTAATTGTAAAGGGTCCATTACAAATTGAGTCCCTACACAAACAAATAAAGAAGTTGCAATATAAATTCTGGAAAAGTTGGAATAGAAAACATAATGGGTTAGGTTAGGCATTAGCAATGTGAGACCATGCTAAAAACATATATATATATATATATATAAAAGAGGATTCCCCTCTTTCAACTGGACTTTTATGTGGTTCAAAAATACCCTCATTAATGAAGGGTAACTTCATTTAGAAATAGGGTCATAAATGTAAAATAACAAATTTCATTTTGAATTCAAAAAGAGAACTCCTAAAATTTAGGATTTTTTTCCCTTCACGTTTAAAAAAGAAATTACAACTACTGCTTATCTTTAAAGTTTATCCTTTTTATTTGTTTGAAAAATAAAAATATATATATTTCTATATTATAATAGATGCAAATTATTAATCTTCACTCAAAAAAATAGAAGAGTCTCTGAGCACATGCATGAGCACATGCATGAGCGCATGCTCAGATTCTAGTGTGTGTATATATATATATATATGGTCGCAAATTCATATAAATGAATTTAAATTAATATATAAAAATTATTTTTATCAAACTAACTTGGTCTCATTCAAGTGTTAGCTGAAGAGGTTTTTTAGCATGGCCTTTTAATTTCAATGAAGCTGACTAAGTCTCCTTTCCAAGGACTTCAGACAAATACATGTTCAGCGGCAAAGTCAGGAATTTTTCTTATGGAGGACGAAGCTAAATATAACCAAAAACAGAAAATTATATCTAAAAAATGTTTTATCTCATAATCTAGTTTTGCCTCAATAAAGTCATCATGGAGCGGACCTTATAGCCTAATAAATTTGAAATATTATTGTATCTAATAAAAAACTCTCTTCAAAAATATTTATAATTATTACTTCAATAAAATGAACAGATAAGTAAATTGTAAGGGCATAAACAGACCTACAGCCTAAGGACGACCAAACAATGGCCCAACGAGCCCACCACAATAAATTTGTTAGAGAATAGGTAGGATACTAACTACTAAATAAGCTAAAGTTAATCACAATGAGAAGAAATGCCAATGTTACGACCCAAGGAAAAACGCTAGCCATATCTTATCTATATCTAAAAAGGACTAGTCACAATTGAGGCTCCTTGTAATTGTTAATAAAGTTCAGATCTACCCAGTAAATACCTGATGTGGGACTCATCACACACCCACACATATCACACAATCAATCAAATTGGGGCATCACAATCTCCCCCACTTAAATTCCTAACGTCCTCGTTAGGGCCCACTTTGTGGGTAGTGTCTCTGAGCCCACACGGGGTTACCAGGCCTGCTCTGATACTATCTGTAACGATTCAAGGAAAAACGCTAGCCACATCTGCGCTATACCTCAAAAGGACTAGTCACAATTAAGGCTTTTTGTAATTGTTAATAAAGCCCAGATCTACCCAGTAAATACCCGATGTGAGACTTATCACACACCCACACATATCACACAATCAATCAAATTGGGGCATCACATCCAAATAAATGACTAAGATCACACAATTATGAAGAAGAAAGAATCCTCGGTCCAACCCAAGGAAGATCTTTTATATATGAGTCTTGCTTTCTCTTTTTCACAAGTATTTTTCTTCTTCTTTCAAAAAGTCCTCCTCCTCTCTCTCTTTCTGGATCCCTTGCATAAGGATCTTCATTTTCCTTTTATATTTACACATAGATTATCTTAATCCTACATTTGGAGGGCTGAGATTGCATTCCCAGGACTTCTGTCTCATCCAGAACATACTAGTAAGCTTCTGCATTGCAATCTGAGCTGTGCCACCACTGTTCATGGTCATTTCCTCATTAATGCCGCCAGAGAAGTAGTTGTCTTGCATTTAATGTGGAGGGGATAGCTTCCACACCCTTGTCTTTTCACCCTCCTCGTAACCCATGCTAAGTCTACTTTCTTCCCTCTGTGATATTTTAACTTTATGAGCCTCCTATGGTTACTGTTCGTCCCCAAGGTCAACGAAGTGCTCGTCTCGTGGTTATCCAATGCTTGTCCTCGAGGTTCGAGGTGCATCCTCGGAAATCATCTTAGCAATCCACTTAAATGAGATTAGGGATCCTCGTCCACACATAAACTATTAAAAAATATAAATATACCATAAACTTACATATAAGTACAAACCAGTGAAACCGCAATATATATTTATTTATGTGTGTTCAAATAAACAAAACAAAAAACTAAATGTAAATTAAAGTTATAAAACATTAATAATGGTCGTTGTAAACCACAAAACATACACACGGCTATTTAAAATCACTAATATCAAAAGAGATAGCACTATTATGAACACTATTTATTTATTTCATAAATATTGTTGATATGGAAAATTGTGAAAATTGCAAATCCTACGTGACAAGCTCCCAAGAAGTAAAAAAAAAAAAAGTCAAAAAAAGTTTAGAGATTACAAAAATGAGATGGGCTTGGCCCATTTCCTCAAGCATGAACTTCTGAGCATTTGGGTTTCGGCCTTGAATCAAGTTCCCCCATCCCCCCCCCCACCCCAAAAAAAAACTATATATATATAATATTATTTTAATTCCTAAAGTTTGGTTGATTTTTTTTTTTTTTTTTGAGAAGGAAGTTGTAAAAATTATTAAGAAATATGACTCAAGTCAACTTGAAATACAAACTAGATGTGTGTTGAGACATATTAAATTCACGGAAGAAAACTTGTGACATAATTTGCATGTCTAGCAAAATTATGAGCGAAGTTTCTGTTTCGATGTACATGAGAAAAACTAAAAGCATGAAAAAAGTCTGCAATAAATTTTGCAATTTGAATAAAAAAAAAAAAACAAATGAAGCCACTGAAAGAGACTCATCCTGAAGAGCATTAATCGCTATCTCGAAAACACCTTCCAAAATAGCTAAAGCAATATTGATTTCCAACGCCCTCACTGTTGCAAAAGCTTCTAACTCCACCGCTAAGTGAGGTATAGTTATATTTTGGGACATTGAAGCAATTGCCATCCCCCTATAATCTCTAATAACAACCCCAATAGTAGCTTTATCTTTATCATTAAACACAACACCATCAAAATTGATTTTGAAGCAATGAGCAGGAGGCACTGTCCATGTATCTCGAGGTATGCTATGGGTGAGTTAAGGCCATGGCTAGGCATTTTGAAATTCTAATAGGCTTGTGCTCACTGGAAAAATTGATCAATGGGGAAGTCATGTAAAGAGGTTCTAATCAAATTGCTTTTGAGACAGGTTCACGATATTTTCATCCCTAAACTTAATTTTTTTTTTCATCTTCAAATTTTATAAGAGCACTAGCATCAAGTGTGTTAAATGCTAAATTTTGTGCATTTAGCACACCAAACACCAACAAAAAAAACCTTTATAAAATGTGACAAATGCCAAATAAATTTGGCATAAGCTATCGTTAGGGGCATTCACCAAATTGCTCAAACCGCATGACCGCAACAAAATCGACCAAATCAACTACAAATTGGAGTAATCACTCCTCACCCATATCTATTCATTTTATATTAAATATATATTAATAATTTAATATTATATAAAGTAAGTAAAGTGACCAACATAATATTAGTGCGTTCTGGTTTCACGTTCAAAACGATTTCATTTTGATTAAATACAAAATTAAAAGTTCAAAACCTTATTTATGTATCCATCTCATACTCTCACTCTTCTCTCTTGATATCCTTTCACTCTCAGTCTCTCTTAAGTCTCACCCATTCATCATAGCATTGGATGGTTGGACCTTTTTGGTTGCGTTCATATTTATTTAAACAATTTATTGTTGGGTTTGTAATTCATTTTATGCTTGCTTTAGACTTGTTTCCATTATGGTTGTGATAATTGAAACTTGAAACTAGTGGGCATGATTAGCTATGTATATGGTACACTATTATGGACCATATGGTTGTTGCTTGTTAAGCATTTTTGTGTTATATGTTATATTTGTTTAATATGTATAATTGTTAATGGTTTATTGTCGTGGAATATTTTTTGTTTTTTATATATTTGTGGGATTTTAGTTTACTGTCAATTTGTCGTGATTTTTTTGGTCTTATGTATATATACATGTGTGTATGTGTAGGAGGATGAAAAGCCGATGACAGAGATAAATGAAATGAGGTCAATGTCAGAAGAACAGACCTCGGAAAGTACTGTCAACAAGTCCTTGAGGCAAATATAACAACTCAACCACAAGTCCAAGGAGACCAGAATACCCAAGGACCCCAAGGATACTGACGTGTCATCTGAAGGGCTGAGGCCCAGTTCTGAAGACCATCAAGCACAAACCGAGGAAAAGAGGGAAGATTTGTCGTCAAGTAAGAAAAGGAAGAATGCAGATAAAGCACTCATCACCTTCGCATTCAATGCTCTAAACCCACTTGGTTGGCTGCATTAATGAGGAAATGACCACTGAACAGTGTCATCACAGCTCAAACACTGGTGTATAAACCTTATAGTAAAGCCCTGATGGAACAAGTATCAAGGGAAATGAATTTTAGCCCTCCAAATGGAAGGCCAAGATTCAATCTGGGTGACTATATAAGGCAGAAAGGCCTTTGTGAAGAGGGGATGAAAAATTATAACAAAGAGAAAAAGAAAGGAACATCATTGTAATCTAAGAACAAGTGTAAATCTATATCTTGGACGAACCTGAGCAACATAATACAAGCAATCCGAGATTATTATTAATCAATTTCCTTGTCTCATACTTATTCTTAGCACTTATCCTTTCATTCCAAGCTTAACTCAATTAAACAAGGGTAATAAAGGTTGATTGGCATCTCATCTCTATAATATATCTGCCCAGACCACCTAAACCACACCTTGTACATCACACCAAACCTCACATGTGATTGCAAAATTAAGGTGTGGTGTAGAGATGGTTTTGAACAAACCGCACTTTAAAGTACATTGTTAAAAATTGTCTAAAACTGCACTGCTAACACCTATAGCTACAGTAATGTTCTAACTTTAAATTGAAATGACCAAATGTGCTATAATATTTGGCTATTTAGTATTCAAATTTCTCTAGCTACTTTTAATAAAAGGGTCATGTTAACGGATGCCCTTAGAGAAATTGTTAATAAATCATAATAGGAAAGTTTTAATACCATTTTTATGAGAAATATAAAAAGTTGTCAACAATATTTATTGTTCTATCATTCTCCTAATAAAGTATTTCTAAAAATAGTTTATAAACTAATGCCCTAAGGTCATTGGTTAACATTTCCCTTAATAAAATATCATTCTATTCTCAGTTATCTCTCATCTCATTTGGTTGTCCCTCTCACTCATTCTCACTCTCCCTCATCTTTTCACTACACACCCCATCGAGGACGAAGCCTTCGTTATGCTGACAACCATCGTGACTCAACGGCCACCATTAGGTTATTTCTTTTCGTATTCTTCTTTTAATTGTAGTTTTGGTTAGTTATGATTTTTAGGTTTTTGTTGTTGGTTTCAATGGGTTTTTGGTGGTTTTGGCATGTGGTGGTAGGTTTAGATCTCTCTCCTCTTTTGTTTTCTCTCACTTTTTCTTGACTCGGTGATTGTTGGGTTGTGGGTCCTAGGTCGCAGTTGGTGGGTTTGGTGTATTGCAGTTGTGTGTTGTGTTGTAGCTTATGGTTTTTAGGGTTTTTATTTGTAGCTTGTGGTTTTTAGGGTTTTTATTTGTAGCTTGTGGTTGGGTTGTTGTGTTTTTGTTTTTGTTTTTAATACTATATGGGTTATTATTTAAGATATTATAATGTATTGTAATCTTAAAATAAAAGATGTAGTGTTGACTTTATTTTAAAGTGATGTGTTAAAAGAGCAATACATATTTTTAAAATCGTTGATATGGTAAATTCTTACTATTTATAATCTAGACCCACCACTAACATCATATCTTTATTGACCAATAATTATTTGGAAAATAATAAAGTCACATTAGTAATTTGTAAAAATTCTGTAAAATAGTCTGTGATTGTAGTATTACTCATGTTAAAATAGACAAAATAATTTTTTGACTTGGCATTTTTTATTTTTTTGATAGGGCATTTTTTATTTTATTTTTGGATAAGGAGTGCATGACGTGAAGTGCTAATTTTCAATGATTTAGGGACAAAAATAGAAAATTTTTGAATGATTTAGTGAACATTTGCATACAGCTGAAAATGATTTTTTAGCTGCGTCCAATATCTGTAAGTGGGTTCTCGTGTACTGTTTACGGAACCCACACATTTAAAAATTATTTTGTTAGATATCCAAATAGACACTTAAAATTTTAAAAAGAGAAATGATATGTCCACAATATTTTCACAATATTTTTATAACAAATCTTAAGTGGTAGGTTGTTACAGGTTGTTATTGTTAGGGCAAAAAAGTAATCTTAGTGTTAGGTTCAAATTTGAACTAATAATAATTAATTACTTATAATTTGTTGTGAAAATATTATAAAAATATTGTGACATAACGTCCCTCTTTTAAAAAATATGTTGGAACGAAAAACACGTTTTAAAATTTAGGGAAGGAAAACAAATTTCATGTTAAGGAAAAAAAAAAAAAAAAAAAACTTAAAAGACACTTTTTTATAGACACTTTTGAAATTCAAAACACAAATTTCTGCGAGAGAGAGAGAGAGTTGGATGGAGACGATGAGTGAAGAGGGGTTCGAAGAATGGGACGCAGATTTCTTGGATCAACTCATACACGTAGAGGAACTCGCACTAACCTCTACAAAACAACAACAACAACAACAACAACCGCTGCGTACAGCAACTTCTTCTTCTTCTTCTCAAACTCACCATAACATTAACAACCCTACAAATACAAATACAATGATGAGTTACTCTCCTCCGCGACAGCTCTCTCAAAGGGTCTCTTTCGATGATAAACAACTCGAAATCGATATGTTAAAGGTTTGCAATCTTCTTATTTTTATAATTTGATCGATACATTGTTGTTTACTTTACTATGATTTATCTAAATCTAAATCTAAGTTTGTGATTGAAATGAAATCACAGAGGGAGCTCGGACATGTGTCGAAGCAACTCACGGACCTGGTACTGTTTGCAAATTTTCCTCTTTTTTATTTTTCCTATCACTGTCTCTGTCTCTACTAGGTTAATTGTGTTTTTCCTTTTGTTGTATGTTGCAAATTAAGAACTAGGCTTTTTTTTTTTTTTTTGGGTCTTGAAAATAATATTATTATGTTATTAATTATTAAAAATCACTCTGTGGCTAAATTATTTAGGTTTTAAGGGAATAGTCTGTCTTTGAAAATTGTGTTTTGAAAACACGATTTTATGGATTGAAATTTCAAATTTTGCATTTTATCACATTTTTTGGCACTGAAATTGTGTTTTGAAAACACAACTTTAGTGTAAACACATTTTATATTGAAATTGAAACACTATTTCACTGCAAAATTTGAAATTTCAATGCTTAAAATTGTGTTTGCAAAACAAAATTTTCAAAGAGAAGCTATTTCCCTACTGCACTATTTTTAATAATTATAAATTAATATTATTTTTCTACAAGAGCAAAACCCCTAAGAAGCATGGACTTGGACATTGTCCCATGAATTGGTAATTTTTGAAAAATTAGGACATGACAAAGTGGGGATACAAAAATTCATTAATTGAATTAATATAGCTTTTGGGATATATATTTTTAATTTATTTTTGTAGGCATGTTTTATATTTTTTTTCCTCTCAACACACTTAGGATGCGCATATAGGCGTGCAGCACCCAGCCTGTGCCTATAGTATTTTATTTATTTATCTAGAAATTTTGGCACTTGCAGAAATGTAAATTTTATGATTCTTTTGAAATTTTATTATTATATTACAATATGAAGTGATTTACTTACGGCTGTGGATAGGATGTTATGTTTTTATTCTTTCGTTTGCACGATGTTCCTATGTTAGTTTCTAATAGACCCACATTATTGCATGTAATCTAACATCTGTTTAGTATTCTAGTCTTCACAATTTCTGTGTGTGCACGCACAAAAGGATTTTTATTTTTTTATTTTTAATGTTTAGTTTTGGAACCATTTGTATACTTGCCATTCTCTTTAGCTGTACCTCTTTCTTCTTTTTTATTATTAATAAATTTTCACTTTCTAAAAGAAAATTATTATTTTCATTCAGGAACAAGAGTGCCTTGAACTAAGGAAGGAAAGGGGCAAGAAAGAGGAGCAGCTTCAAATATTTTCCAAGAATGAAGTAAAAGATGTAGATGCTCGCCCTTCAAAGAGTACTACCTTGTGAGTAAGAATTCTGATTTTGTCATGTGGTATGTTGTTTTTATATGGTAGGCTTGGGTATAGCATTCAGTTCATATGTACCAAATCTAACACGAAGAGACCATCATCCAAGCAGTGCCACCCTTTGCTTTACATCCTATCTACTTATTTGATAGTTATAGTAATTTGGGAAGGGGGATTTGAACCCTATTTCTCTTAGTAAAGGAGAGCAGACTATGCCATTGAGCTACAAGGCTCTTGGCAAATCCTATCTACTTATTAAAACAAGAAAAATCTTTCATCTCATCTCTGCCCATCTACACAATATCTCACTCACTCCCATTTTTTTGGCATTATTAAACAAAGACATGCCCTACCAAGGAAAATCCATATTGAGCAGCTCCAAATTGGAGAAGAAAATGATCCACTGTTTTCACACTTTGATAATTCCCCCCATGTTTAGATAAGTATTGCCTCTTTCGCAGGGCAAGCCTGTTTTCCCATCTTTGCACTATAACAATTCACAAAGTTGTTGCCTTGCATGAAGGGCTGACAAAATAGGTCATAGGAAGAATGCAAAAACAACCCAAAGAATTAGCCAATATTTCAACATTGCACACACACACACCCTCAGTGGGTATTGAACCCATAATCCCACCCTTCACTCTGTTTGTTTTTTTTTTTTTTTTGATAAGTAGAACTTGAGTCTGGTGCCTTAGACCCTTCACTTTGCTCTTATAGGATGTAGAGGTGCCATTTGAGCTATAGCTTCAAAAATTTTATTTTCACGGGATCTTTTGTATTTGGTTGAGTCATCATTTTCCTCTTTCAACTAACTTGACTCTTAGTGAGTCGTAAGGGAGCGACAACACCTTTGCCTTTTATTGTGTTTTTTCTTTGATAAGTAATGAAAAATTATATTAGATAAAAGCAAACCTAGTACACCGGCGGTGTTCTAAAAGAGAAGTACAATCAATTCAAAAACAATGATCAAACAAGTGCAAGCAAGAAAAGCAAGGGAGAGAGAGAGAGAGAGAGAGAGAGAGAGAGAGAAGTAGCACTCCAACCCAACAAAGTACAGAAGAAGAAGGCTTTAATTTCTAGGATATTTCGTTTATATCCCTCAAAACTCTTGAAATTTCGTTCTTGCCAAAGATACCACATAATGCAATGTGGCACAACCTTCCAATAAACAATGTTTCTATGCTTTCTGAAAGACCCCTACCAAGTCGCAAACATATCGACGACTGTCATTGGCATAACCCAACGGAGGCCAAATAAACAATTTACCATAGACCAAAGCTCCAAAGCTATAGGACAATGAAGGAGCAGGTGATCCACAGTCTCCCCACTTTTTTGCACATGCAGCACCGATCCAAGATCAACATACTTTTCTTCCAAAGATTATCTATACTTAAGATCTTCCCTAGAGTAGCGGTCCAAGAGAATAAAGCTATCCTAGATGGGACCTTCGAGCACCACACCATCTTCCACAGGAACGGCATGCCATCAATTGAGGATGGTGAATAGTAGTAACCACGCACCTCAAACCCCCAACTCTTGATAGGTTTCCAGCAAAGTCTATCCATTCCCTCACCCTTAGCAAACTTGGAATAGATAAGATCCATAAAAGATACTAGACTCCAACTCCCAATCTTGGACTAGTCTAGAAAAGTGAATATCCCAATGGGGCACCCCGTTAGAAAGGCGTAAAACATTAGCAATTGAGGAGTCTTTGACACCTCTGAAGCTTAATAACTCCGAAAAAGTCCCCTTGAGAGGACAATTGCCGCACCAAATGTCATGCCAGAATATCACTCTAGTGCCATTACCTCACTCTAGCGCCATTACCCACCTCAAATTGAAGGTTTGTGGAAAAGGTCTCCCATTCCTGTCTTATTGATCTCCAAAGACTCACACCATATGGACTCGAAATAGCCTTGGTGCATTGTTCTCCCCATTCATTCCCATATTCATCTCTATAACCCTTTTCCATAAAGACTCCCTCTTAGTCCCGTATCTCCAAAGCCATTTTCCTAACAAAGCTTGATTAAATCTTCTCAGGTTCCTTATACCTAACCCTCCATTACAAATTGGATTACAAATAGTAGCCCATTTAGCTAAATGAGATTTTCGTCCCTCAACAATCCCTCTCCATAAAAAATCTCTGTATTTTTTCAATGTGATTGGCCACCTTCGCCTAGGGAAAAGAGAGAGGAAATAAGTCGGCAAACTTGAGAGTGTGCTTTTAATTAGAGTGAGCTTCCCCCCTTAGATAAATAAAGGCGCTTCCAACCTGCTAATCTTCTTTCTAACTTCTCAAGAATAAGGTTCCAGATTGTCCTCTTCTTCCCAAGTATTTTAGTGGAAGCGTAGACTGTTTACATCCCAACACAGCCACTAAATCCCTCATGTTGCTCACTTCCCCAACAGGTACCAACTTAGATTTCCCCAAATTAATCTTCAGCCTTGAAACGGACTCAAATTACAAGAGAATATCCCACAATTTTTCTATTTTACACAAATCGGCATCACAAAAAATTAAGGTATCATCCGCAATTAAAAGATGAGACACCATTGAAGGCATAGCTGTGGTACTTACTAAGAAGCTCGATAGAAGTCCTTCATTTACTGTTATAACCAACAAACGACTCAAAGCCTCCCTCACCAAATAACATTGGAGAAAGAGGGTCACCTTGACGAAGACCCCTAGAACTCCCAAAAAAATTAGTGGGGCTACCATTTATTAGAATGGAAAAACGTATTGTAGAAATACAAAACAAAATCCACTTCCTCTGTCATTTAGAAAACACACACCTCTGAATCATATACATAAGAAAGTCCCATGTTACGTGATCAAAAGCTTTTTCAACATCCAACTTATGCAAAACTCCTGGAATCCCTGCCTTTAATCGACTATCTAGACATTCATTTGCAATTAAAATTGAATCCAAAATCTGCCTATCAAGTACAAAAGCATTCTGGAACTCTGAAATAATACCATGCATCACTTTTCTAAGCCTTTTAGTCAAAGCCTTAGAAAGAATTTTATAAACTCCACCCACCAGACTAATAGGGTGAAAGTCCCTTACCTCCATAGCATCCACTTTTTTTGGAATGAGAGCGAGGAAAGAAGCATTAAGACTTTTCTTGAAAATTGCTTGGTCATGGAAGTTTTGAAACAACTCCATAATTTGTGGTTTTAGAATATGCCAGCAAGACTGAAAGAAGGCCATAGAGAAACCATCCGGACCTGGAGCCTTATCACCATTAAATCCTTGAATCATTCCACTTTATCGTCACTTAATGGCCTATCCAACCGGGCTGCTTCCTCCTCTGATATCCTAGAGAATTCCAAGTCATTCAACAGTAGTCTTAGTCCCCTGGTCTCTGAATATAACTGCTTATAAAATTGGGAAATACATTCTGAAAAATGAACTAGGACCAGAAGTCAGTTCTCCATTCACCATTAAAGAATCTATGGTGTTGAACCTTCTGTGCAAATTTGCAACTTGATGGAAAAATTTTGTATTTCTATCACCCTCTTTAAGACAAAATTTGAGATTTTTGCCTCCAAATTTCCTCCAAAAGAGTTGTCTTTACCAACTCGCTTGTGAGGTGTTCCTTTTCCAATTTCTCAACATTAGACAGGGGACGAGTTTCCTCTAGAGAGTCCAAATCATTAAGACTCATCCATAACTTGTTATTTTTCTCCTCCACATGACCAAAATCTTCCTCATTCCATTTTTTCAAATCAACCTTCAAAGCTCTCAGTTTTTTAGTAATTCTATAACCGGGAGATCCCTGAAAATTATAGGAGTCCTACCAAGCATGCACTTTCTCAACAAAACCATCTAACTTTAACCACATATTCTCAAATCTTAACGGCTTTTTTCCCCTTTGAAAATTCCCCCCTTCCAATAGAATTGGAAAATGATTCTAGACCAGCCTAGCCATTCTACGCTGAACAGAGGGGAACTTATCCTTCCAATCAGGCGACAAAAGGAACCTGTCAATCCTAGATCTTGATGCCACAACACAAGAATTAGACCATGTGAAAGCACCCCCTTCCAAAGGAAGATCTAGTAAACCATGATCTGCAATAAAGTCAGAAAACTTATGCATAGCAGGGGTAAATGATTCTGCACCAAGGCACTTTGATGGGAACCTCACCATATTAAAATCACCTCCCACGCACCAAGGCAAATTCCACCAAATTCTAATCCCAGCCAACTCATCCCATATACTATGGATGTGTTTGGATATCGCTTATTTAGCTGAAATTGAAAAATTATTTCTGAAAGTACTGTAAATAAAGGTAAAAATTTAGTTGAAATAGTATAGTGGAGCTCATGAATAGTGCCAAAAAGTGCAATGAGGCCTATAAATGGTAGCAAAAATAAGCTGAATAGTGAAATAATTTTAATTTTTAATCCTATCCCAAACGCACACTATGGGTCTGTTTGGATATCGCTTATTTTGCTGAAACTGAAAACTTATTATTGAAAATATTGTAGATAAAGGTAAAAGTTAGTTGAAATAGTACAGTGGAGCTTATGAATAGTACCAAAAAGTGCAGTAGAGCCTATAAATAGTAACAAAAATAAGCTGAATAGTGAAATAATTTTCATTTATAGGGTCTGTTTGGATACCGCTTATTTTGCTGAAAACTGAAAATAATAAAAAATTTACTGTTCACTTTTTTTTATTTTTTTTAATTTAAAAATATTTATTTATTTATTTATTATTATTATTATTTTTACTGTTCATATGCCTTGGTCTTAAAAAAAAAAAAGAAAAAAAAAAGAAAGGACGCAAAACGTGCTGCTTTTTAGATATCCAAACCACACCATAATCTATGTCCAAACGGAGGCTATGTATCACCCTTCTTGTGATTAATTCCAATTTTGTTTCCTACAAGCAAACAATATCTGCCTTCCATGTCTTAATGATATTTCTGACCCGAAGCTGCATCTCATTATCATTCAGTCCCCTCACATTTCATGAAATAATTCTAAGATTCATTGATGCACCATAAGGTCCCTGTCCTTACTAACACTCCTTGTCTTGGTTCATCCATATGATTCCGAGAATTCAACAAATTCTTCGACTCCCACTTCCCTTTCATACCCACCTTTGACAATTTCTTCTGAGCACTCTCTTTAACCAGTTGCTGTTTTTTCCTAGCCTCTAGAGCTAGAAATAATCCCGTAACCTCCTCCTCATGACCATACAAAGAAGTGCCCACTGATTTCTTAAAAGCTTTGATTTTTCTTGTGACCCAAAGTGACAATTGAGTACTGTCTTATTTTTTACTCATCCTCAACATTCTGCACTGTCGACATTGATTCTGCTGTTGGGCTCGCTTTTTTTTTTTTTTTTTTTTGATAAATAAGAATGATATATATATATATATATATATATTTTGAGAAGAAGTAAGAATGATATGAATACAAAAGGCTGTTCTATGCAATAAAAGCACAGAGCAAACCAACAGTTACAAGAAAAGGAAAAAAGAGAAAAGAAACAGAAGAAAACCCAGCAGCAGACTAATTACAATAGAGCAAAGAACTAATAAAAGAAGGGAGAGAATCACTAGTCATAAGTCCCTAAGCTCGAGACTAGTTGAATAGAGTTCCACTAAAAGAAGCAAGCATTTGATCTTTGGAACTATCAAAGTCCTCAAAAGTCTGCTGATTTTGCTCCTTCCAAAGACACCATAATAAGCACAGCGAAACTAGATTCTAGATGTTAGATGAGTGCTTTCCCAACCAATTCCTCTAACCAAAAAGTAGATCTGGAATCGTTCTAGGTATGACCCACGAAATTCCAGGGGATGTAAAAACAAAACTTCACAACCGATGAGCCTTCTCACAATGAAGTAGTAATTGATCCACCGTCTCCTCACAATGATGACACATAATGCACCAATCCACAAAATCAAAGCCCCTAAGTCTCAGGTTATCACCCGGAAGGAGTCTATTCCAAGCAACAGACCAAACAAAAAAGGAAACACGCCGAGGAGCCTTAACTCTCCAAATACCTTTCCAAGGAAAGACAATAGAGAGAGAACCTTGCAATTTGTTATAAAATGACCGGATGTCAAAATCCCCATTAAGTTTTAACTTCCAAGGGCTCCTCATCCCTTTACCTTTTATTGTTTAGTGTGTAAATTTACTATTGTCAAGAGATTATAGCATTTTGGTGTTGTCTTTAAGGGGTAATTGACTGTCAGTATATGGAATGGGGAATCACAGTTGATTTATGTGTAAATGCAATGGGGAATCAGTTAATCACTGCTTATTGCATAGTCCTTTAGCCACAGATTTATGGTCTATGGTCTTGGAATTATTTGGAGTTTGTTGGGTGATGCCAAAGATGGTTGTGGAGCTATTAAGTTGTTGGTCAGGTCACTTTCACCATCATCAGAATGGACATTTATGGATGGCTGCCCTGCATTGCCTGATGTGGTGTATATGGAGGGAGAGAAATAATAGGAGTTTGGAGAACATAAAGGGGACTATGCTTGACCTTAAATTATTTTTTCTTATAACTTTTTTGGACTGGATGTCACTCATCCTAGCCATTCTTTATGTTTTGTTTTTGACTTATTAGATGCATGTTATTTGAGTGAATGATTGTATGGTCCCCTGTTGTATATTTTCAGTGTATGGGGGCAACTCTGTTTTTGATATCAATAAAGATTCCATCACTTATAATTTTTATATATATATATATATATCGAAGATTGTGAAATATTTTGTATTATCTACAGTTCCTGTGTATAAGCCAGAATAAAAAGTTGTGAATAATTGTTGCCAGTTGCCACAATGGCAGGGAATATGGAGCTCTAAATCATCATAGGGTTCATCGAAAATTTCAAAATTCAATATCTTTGAATAATCAGGCTGGCTCTCAGATTGATAGAGGTGAGTAATAGCCGGTCATCACTGTCTTTTCACCTAATATGCTCTTTGATAATTCTTTTGACATCCTGTAATTTGTCTTTTGTTGAATGCTAGCTATGCCAGCCTATAAGGCCATTGGAATTCAAACTGAGAAGGCTGGTGATCCTGGCCAAGTAACTATGGATGTTGATCCAGCTGCTTGTCAAGCTCTCTCCAAGAAGTTGCTAGCCATCTGGGGCTCTCCAAGAGACCAAAAGCTAGGAAGAAATCTGATTAATAAGTTGCTTGTGACTTGTCAGACAGATTTCCATGTCCTTTTTGTGTGGATGAGCGTGAGCGTTCCAAAAAGGACAATGGACTCTCTCAAAGATGGAAGTTTGTCTGACGTAGCTTTGACATCGCACCTGCATTCTTTTCATACTCCAGAAGCTGCAAAAGTGTCTCATCTCTACTCTGTATTGACAAAGGTACTTTCAATTTATGATTGCATTTGTCTGTAATAAACAGGGGATAGCTGTGGGCTATAAATGTATTGCCTTTTGCTCACAAAGGTAGTGCCAATATCAACAATTTATAAACTTTGCTAAATAATGGTAGTAATTTAACTTTTGTGCCCCCCCCCCCCCCCCATTTTCAGAATAGGCGTTTAGATGTTAGGTTATGGGGACGTCCAGACATGTCAACTTATGGGCTTATTAATTCAAAAATTTAAACAGAGAGTATAAATGGTAAAAGAGCGTCACAAATAAATATACAAATGTGAGCCACTTAGTATTTATTCCCATTATTATGCCACATTGTGTTGGGGACTTGGGGCTGATGATTCTTCGACCAAACTGTCAAGTCATGGTCAGTGGTTTTTATAGGTTTAGGACCTTAGATTTGCATTTTTGTTTCTCATCCTTGTTACTAATCAGGTTTTGTGGGTTGCTTCCAATAGCTGGGGTCATTTTATTGTGTGTATCCTTGTAATTATTTTTTAATAAAACCGACTTTTATAATGAAGATTTCTTTCAAATATCTTTCTTTTCTATTGTGAAACTACATTTAATACTGTCATTGAAACTATTCATGGGCCTTATGGTAATTGAGTTTATTTCTTACCTTTGACTTTAGTTCAAGATCAGCTTTCTCTTATTTTCTTTATTACATACATACTTATTTAAATAGTACTATTGACATGTTTTTCTTCTTTTTAAACTGACTTGCATTAGAAGTATTTGATTTGGTTCATATTTCTTACATTGAAAAAAAAACTTGCTTTATTCTCTCATGACTGATTCTTGTTTCAGATAAGTATCGGGATGGTACAGTTGGAGGCTTTGTTTGAGCCATTGCTTGACCTCTGTATTCTCAAAAATGTGAGTTGGTTAACAAATTCCTTTTTTCTTTTCTTTTGGGGCTTTGTACAACAAAGGGAATCTCATAGACGTTGTTTTTCTAATATAAATTTCAAAATTTTAATGAACAATTCAGTGCTTTTATATGGGATTGAATATGTGGAATCATAACTTTTAACCCTAGATGAAGTATCCTTTATCTTTGCTTTATAAAAGGAGCTGGATAAACATTTTTGAGTAGGCTAAAAAGCAGCAGCAGCCTTGACTGTCAGCTCACAGGATGGAAACCTTCTCAATATTGATGGGTGCCAATAAAATTTTTGGTTTTGATTGATAATATTTTCTTGATGTAGTTTATGTTGCGAGTGTGGTTTGTTAACATTGTCATTCAGTTATTTGAAGATTCTTATGGGCTCTCGGAGGACTTGGTTTGATGAAATTGGAATTTCAAAACATGTTGGTGTGTGCTTGCTAGATGGGCGAGGTTTTTCTTTGGGGGGGGGGGGGGGGGGAGGGGTGAGGAATTATTTTATTCTTTTGAAAAAAAATAAAGGGAAAGAAAATAGAGCAAGATCTTCTTCTATTGTTCAGTTTTTTTCTTCTCTTAGTTTAGTCTCTTGATTGTTTTTCTGTGGTGTTCTGTTTTGTGCTTTGCTGTGTTCATTCTCATGAACACATTGTATGTTTCTTTTTCCATTTTCATCAATAATAATTCTTATATTACCTATCAAAAAAAAGAAAAGAAAATAGAGCAAGATCACATTGTACGGAATTTGAAACTTTTGTTATGTAGTATGGGCAGTGGATTGCAATAGACAGTTAGACATGCCTTCAGAATTTGAAAATAAATTTTTTTATTAACCTAAAATTATTGTTATTGACATTGTCATTTTGTGGTGACAATCAATACCATACTTAGAACTCCTCATGTATCATTTTTTCATACCCTTCATTTCATCAACAATACATTGGCAACCCCTGTCCTCAGTTTCTCCCCAAAAGAAAAAAAGAAAACATGTATGGGATTCTTAAAAAAATTGCTGGCATTCTTTTAGTAGACATCTTTTGCTACTTGGTTTAAGTTCATTTGACTGCCTCTTTTTACCGGCTATAAGATACTTTTGTTGGATTCGGTGGTTTTGGTTGAGAACTATTGAATTGTGCATATTATTGTATACTTAGCATTATAAAATTTATTTCCTTATGTCTGATTATTCTACTTGGTTGCTTTTCTTGGCTTCACTTTACCATTGGTGGATTTTTCATTCTCTTTTATTTTTCTGTCATGTCTCTTGTTCATGAATTTGCCCTTTTTGTTTCAGGTTGTCATTGTTCATAGATCTCTATGTATACTGCGTGTTTTTTTGAAGCACCTCTTGAGTTTGGAAAGGAAATCTGAAAGAAGGTATGTTTTAGGCTAGCACCTCTGGCTTACTTGTTATTGTTTTAATTTCAGTTTGGTTCTACAAAAAATGGATAACATATAAATATGTATGCTTGATTGTCCATGTGTTGGCTTGATCTGCACACCTTCTGTTGTCCCATGAAGAGAGTTTTTGTTCTTTTACTCTTTTTTTTTTAATTTTTTAATTTTTTTAATTAATTTATTTTGTAAACATTAAAACAAGATCTTTTGGTGTTGTAATGGTTTGAGAGGGTTTGAATGCTCACTGCTGGTTAAGTATCCTGTTAGTTCCATGAGAAATATAGATATGACACAATATTCTTTCAATTCTCGTATCTGTCAATTGCCATACTTTTTTTGTTTACATTTTATGTTGAAATGGTTCCTAAGAAACTCAAGTTAACAATTATCAAATGGACAAGAGAAAATATTTCTAAATAGCCTGTATATACTGATATAATTAGGAGGACCTGATATTTGCTGACTGTTTTGGAGAAAACATAAATATCAAGTTATTAAAATTAACCCTAACACATAACATATTATTGATATATATAGGTATGCATTGAGTTTACTCTTTTGCCCCTAGCTTTATACTCACAACACTCCCCCTCAAGCTGGAGAATATATATCAAACAATCCTAGCTTGTTACATAATAAACCCAAACGAGTCTTACATAAAGCTTTGGTAAACATGTTGGCAATTTGGACTCTTGTTGAAACATATGGATTAGCAATTATACCATCTTCTACTTTCTCCCGAGTAATATGACAATCAACTTCTATATGGTTGGTTTACTCATGGAACACAGGATTGGAGGCAATGTGAATTGCTACTTGATTATCACAATGCATGGTCATAGGCAACTTCATAACAAATTTTAATTCCTCAAGTAAATGCGTAATCCACATAAGGTCGCATGATGGCTCTATACTTGGCCTTTGCACTAGATCTGACAACAACGGTTTTTTTCTTACTTTTTCAAGTAATCAAGTTTCCTCCTGGAAAAGTGCAATGATTAGTTGTGGAGTTTCTATCTGACGGTGATCCTACCCAATCAGCATCAGAAAGGCTTTTACCCGTAGGTGACCATTAGCTTTATACAAAAGATCACGGCTTGGATGTGCTTTTAGATACCTCATATTCCGAATAACTGCCTCCCAATGTGGAAGGCGAGGATTTTTCATATACTGGCTCAAAACACTGACTGCAAATGATATATTTGGGTGAGTAATGGTGAGATAGTGTAGTTTACCTACAAGACAACGGTATCTCTCAAGATTAGATAACTGCCCCCCCTGATCTTTATAGAATTTGGCATTAGGATCCATAGGAAGTGAACAACATTCATAAAATCTCGTTGTTTCTTCAAAGTTTAAATATCAGAGGAGATGGGTTGATAGATATTGAGTTCTTCACATATATACCCTTAAGCTTGTTATGGTAGTTTTCCAAAGACAAATCACTGAGACGTAAGGTGAAATAATTTTGATGAAGATTATAAATTCGCCTCAAATTGTTAACACCAGAGTAAAGCTCCTTGGCTTGTTCCCAAACAAGTGATCTTAGACTTCATGCTATTCCACAGGCAACTCCTAATTTGTGCATCTTCAGCTCTCCAATCAGCATATTTAGAATCTGTAGATACAGGGTGGTCACTAATCACATAATCAAACTTCTTTCTACCAAGAAGAAACTCTTAAACTGCCTAGGCCTATTGAGCATAATTACTTCCATTAAGACAAATGGAAGTAATTGATGACATATTAGGAGACAAGAAATAATTAGTGGGCTGAACACCACCTTTGGTCTCCATAGCAGCCATCTGATCAACAAACTTACAATAAATAAGAAACTAGTGGACCTGAAGACATCTAACTACAACTAAACAAATAACAAATTCAACACCAAAAAATTCCAATAATCAGCAAGTCCAAAGGCCATTCACCACAGCCACTCCAACAAATCCAACAAACATTTCCTTGGAAACACAAACAACATCAAACCAACACTGGGTATGGATCAAACCACAAATAAAGTGCCAGCAAAGATTACCCAAACAGAAGATAGAATCATATAAGACTGAAACAAAAGTTGAATCAACATTCCTCTGGTCACCACAGCCACACAAACAATTCCATAGCAATACGAAATATTTAAACTCAGCACTGTAAACCAACCCAAGGCTACCCAACAAAGAACATAGAGAGGCCAGCGAGTAGAAAATAAAGACAAATAGGTACCCACAGCTGGAATTCCGGTGGCGGCGCAAAGTCGGAGCTATGGCTGGTGGCGAAAAATTGTGCAAGTGGGTTGCTGGAGGAAGAAGACTAGAACTGGTTGGCAGTTGTTGGCAGCTGAAAGTGGGTGTGTGGGGGGAGGTTTTGTGGTTAATGGTAGAGAGTGGCTAACCTTGCTTTGATACCATGTTTTGGAGAAAACATGTGTATCGGGTTATTAAAATTAACCCTAACATAACGTATTATTGATATATATATATATATATATAGGTATACATTGAGTTTACTCTTCTGCCCATAGCTTTATACTCCTAACACTTACCAAAGGGAAAAAAAAAGCAGAACCAAATTCTGGTCAATTTACTGTATTAAACAAATGATAGGGCGTATGTTCATATAGTAAATAAAGATTCAGCTTTGATTTATTTTGAGCAAAGATACTTTTTTGATAGTTCTACCATAGAACATTGTAGAGCAACTTGGATTTGTGCGGCCATTTTAAGTTTTCTTTCTGAATATTCTCACACCATTTATCAAGTCAGTAGTTAACAGTATTATTATTTATAAGATGTTTGTAACGTTATTGTGAATAGAACCAAATACTTATGCAAAATATGCCGTGTAAGTTTTGACCTTACAAACAAATATGGACATGAAATTGTGCCTACTAATGGTGTGCTTGGGGATGGTGAATTCTTTGCATGATGCTTGCTGTGTCTTTTGTTAAGGGCTATGTCATCCCTTTTCCCTTGTTTGGATGATGCAGGAAAAGATTTGTGTTTATCTCTTTATCTATTTGTTTTTGGCCGCCCGCCCGCTGGGGGGGGTGGCGTTTAAGGTACTGTAGCTTGTAGCAGTACCATTCACCGATACTATAGTGGTGCTGTTTATGCTATTATCATGGCCTAGCTTATGTTAGGTAATTTGAGGGTATTTGAGTGATTTAAAGAAGAAAAAATAATAATAAAGACATTTTTTTTGGCGAAACTACAATATTGGTCCCTCAAGTTTACCCAGTGTGCGCAATTGATCCCTCAAGTTTAAGTGAGCGCAATTGGTCCCTTAAGTTTAAAAAATGAGTTGTATTAGCCTTTTTACTAACTGCCGTTAGTGGTGTTATTTACGTGGTTAACGAAATAATGATTTGGCATTTTTTTAATGATTTGACATTTTTTTAATGATTTGGCATTTTTTAATTAATAAATTAAAATAATTAGTTGCCATGTCAGATAAAATCTAAAGCAAACTAACCCAGGTTTAAATCAAATCTAAAAACACAATCCAGTTCCAAATAAAATCACATATGTTTGTGATTTTGGATTCACAAACGCACAACGGCATGAGAGAAGTGGGAGACAAAGATTGAGGGACCCTAGCTGCCACCGGCAGCATTGTAGCCTTCTGCTGGAGACGTTTTATGTCTTCTTGCTCGCATAGCCACCAAAACCATGTCGCTTCTCTCTTCAATGGATCATAATTCACCAAAAACTCAGGAAGAAATCCTAATAATATAGCATTCCCTTTGTCAGGTGTTTTCCTCGGCAAGATAAAGGGATGGCCCATGTTCCATTGCATCTGATAGGCGTTGCTTTTCATTTGGGGGAGGTTGGCCATCAACTTTTGATATGGACTTCTCGCAGCCCATAGCTTGGCCACTACACACTAGGATTGAAGCTCAGTTTGACAACTTTGAGCTCAATAAAGTGTGAAAAAATTACTTGGGGTCAATTAGGCTGAGATTGGCTTTGGGCTTGTGGGATTAACTGAATATAGTTGGATACCAAACATTAATCGGATACAGTTTGATAAGAAAATTCACAGTAAACTGTCTCTCCAGCAGAGGGCTGCAGTGTTGCTGGCGGCAGCTAGGGTCTGCTCAATCTTTGTCTCCCCCTTCTCTCTCACGCCATTGTGCGTTTGTGAATCCAAAATCACAAACATATGTGATTGTATTTGGAGCTGGATTGTGATTTTAGATTTGATTTAAATCTAGGTTAGTGTGCTTTAGATTTGATCTAACATGGAAACTTAATTGTTTTAATTTTTTAATTAAAAAATGCTACGTCATGAAAAAAATATCAAATCATTTTTCCATTAGCTACGTAAGTAATACCACTAGCGGCAGTTGGTAAAATGATTAATACAACTCATTTTTTAAACGTAAGGAACTAATTGTGCTCACTTGAAACTTGAGGGACTAATTGCGCACATAAGGTAAACTTGAGGAACCAATATTGTAGTTTTGCATTTTTTTTTAAAATTATATGCGGCTAGGATTATTTTGTAATTAAGGGTTATGATTTAGTGTTACTAGGGTTTTAGGGTTCAATCCTCTTGTAAGTATAGGTTATGACAACTTTGGTAGATAGTTTGAATTTTTTGGTAGGTTACACAACTTGACTTTTAATTATCAACAATATTGCCTTTGGATTTTCTAGGTTCTTCAGAGCCTATTTGGTTTGGTGCTAACTCAATTTTCATATCTCAACATTCAAATCTCATCACTAACTCATTACCCAATTCTCATTTCTCTAACTCAAAATTTCTCATAACTCTACTCATTTTGTGTTTGGCTGGAATTTCTCAGTGAGTATTTGTATTCAATAAGTCAACTTTATGTGAAGCTGTGGGACCTACGAAAATTAATACTCAGCCAATTTGCACAGAATGGCAACTGTATGTACCCGCGTAGGACACTCTCTCCACTTCAATGTTCTTTCTCAGCTCCAAACTGGCACTATCGACATTCTCTATATTATTCCCACTGATTAACCCAAACTAAAAATTATTCCAACTGGTGCTAAAGAAAATAAAGACACAACAAAATGAGAAAGCTTGGATGATGTTTCCAATTATAGAGACAGCCTTATATAGAGGTCTGTACACAACAAGATATATACAAATCAGATAGAAATTAAAATCTATCAAATCTATAAGATTCTGACATATCATTTTGTTGTCTTTATTTACAAATCAAATAGCTATCAAATGATAAGATATATACAAATACAAACTACTGTTACAAAGGGATAAGCCCAGCTTTGTTACGTGCTCTATTAGATGCACCAACAATGTTCTCCAACAATAGAAATTAAAAATTATAACCAAGACGTGATACTGAGAGTTTGAGGACGACCATGGCTTGAGAGTAGCTTGCAGTGGAGAGACCCACGGCTTCACAAGAGAAACGGAAACCCAAGAGCTTTCACCGAAGAAAATGGGTAGCAAGGCCGAGATCTGTAGAAGAAGTAAAGGGAGGTCAGTTTTCACTACACAGGATCTTGGAGATTTCAGAGCATCAGCTCACCCTTTTGGAGACAGAGAACAATGGAAGCTGAAAAAATTGATAAGGGAAAGTGAAAGTTAGAGAGAAATGAGGGAAAAAAAAGCTGGTAAGTGAACAGTATTGTAGCCATTGGTGAGCTGCCATTGATGGTGACTTTACATGTGGGTGGGACCCACTAGTTGAGCAGAATTACTACATTGCCATTTTATCTCTGTTCCCATAATCTGGAAACAATGAAAATGTGTTTCCGGTTTTCATCACTCAAAACTCAAAAAATCAAGACTAAAAAATTTTGCCAAACAACATTTCCTTCGTGGGTCCCACTTGTTTTGGTTATGGGTTATGAAAGCTGAGTTATATAACTGTGTTTTCACCCGATTTAAACACCCTCTCTAGAACTAAATGATTTCACTTATTTTAGCTTTCTAGAAGAGGGTTTCCTTTGTTTACCCTTAATAGCCAATGAGCTCAAGTTCAAATGTAGTTCAAATCACACCTCCTAGCGAGTTGGAGGGTTAGGTCGTAGGTTCAAGATCCAATGTGTGTAATTACTAATAAAAAACCAAAGAAACTTAGGATTCAATGGACATTTGAAGTAAAATCTTTTCTTATAGCGCGAGCTTTGTTCATGAGGTCTTGTTTGGGTTGGAGAACTGAAAGTATTAGGTTTGAGTTGGGTTAAGGTATAGCAATTTATTGGTCTTGTGTATGTATCAACACACTAAATAAATTAAGCATCTTGATAACCTCTTCTAGTTGCCATTTAATAGAGTTTTAAATTTTTTTAAATGATTTTACATGTTGCTTTTTGTTATTGTCTTTGTTCTGGATTGATGCAAAAAGGTAACTTGTGATATTAACACAGAAAAGCTTGACATCCAACATTTTCATGTGTGCACATTTTCTCACAATTTTTTATGGCTCTTTATTGGAACCTATGTCACTTAATTATTAACCAAAATATCGTAAACTTTTTGGTCAGAAATAATGTAATATCTTGTTATGTGTGTCCAGTGGACAAAAGTTCCTTATAATTGCTTGGCCGACAGTGCAGAGTGCCCTTAAAGGTCAAATTGAAAATCTATAGAGTACTTTTGGAAAATATGCTTAAACAAAACCATGAATGGAAAAGTTTAATACGTTAGGGTTCCTCTGAAAAATGGCGTTTTTGGACAAAAATGCTTCATTATGTATGTCAGATTTACCTTATTGCTCTTAGTTACCACCACCCATCCCCCCCCCTTCCTAAAAAAAAAAAAAAAACAGAAGAAAATATTGGCTCATACTACTTTGTCTGAGAGTAGCTGAGAGAATAGAGGGAATGTAGCAGTGAAATAGGGATACGTTGTTGTTGGGTGATAATGGAGACTGGTGGAACAGTGGCCATGAAGAAGGTATGTTTTGGCTGTTGGGTGATTGCAGTGGTTGATGGAAATTCTGTGGTACCTTTGATAGATTTCTTTTTGCCAGTACTAGAGATAAGGTTCTTGGTGACCCATGACTGGCATTGTAATACTCAATGGTGGCAGCAATGATGATGGCAGAGTTGTGGTTGGTGGTGCTTATGATGTCAGTAGCTTCTGGCTATGATGATGAACCTGCTTGATGTTTCTATTTTCAGTCCTTTTTATTTTATTAAATTCTTTGTAGTATTCTTTGGCAGGAAAACCTTTGGTTGAGTTCTTTTATTCTTTCCTCACTGGGTTGGAGGGAAATTGAAAAAAAGGGGGTTTTTTGGGGTGGGGGGGGGGGTGTTGTTTGCTTTGTAATGAAGTCTTTTTTTCTTGTTTGGGTTATGTTTGCGTGCTTATGAACTTTGATTTGATCTTTCCAGTGAATCTACTCAGGGACAATGTCACAATTGGAGGACTTCTCTGTGGGAGCAACATTGTGGATTTTAATGGACTTGATAGAGTCCTTTCCTGTGTGAGCAGAAATGAAAAAAATTATGCAGGCTATACACCACTTGGGATTAGATTACCTAATGCAGAAATTCCATGCATGGAGGGACCCTGCAATCGTGATATTGCTATTTCAGTTTCTTGTGTGGACTGGGTTTCTCTATTTGAAGTGATGCATCAAATTATAGTGAGGAACACTGAAGAATGTGTGAGATTAGAGGCAGTCTCAGTTATGATTGTGATTCTAATGAGAAGTAATGCTTATATGGAGAGGGAAAAGTATGTTTTGAGCATTCTGTTGACTCTTCTGCCATTATATGTGACTTTCTTTCATCACCTGACTAAAATTTTTCTTGAGACAGGTTTGGCAAGGCAACTGTGTTTGAAAGTCTTTCACAATTGCTTAGAAAGGAAGCTGGCTTGCAGGTGCAAAGGCATGCCGTGCATCTTCTATACCTATTGCTAAACTGTAAGTTCACATGTTTTGCCTTTTCCATTTCCTTCTTTTTTTTTTTTTTTTTTGAAACAAGAAAAGGAGGGGATCATATGAACTTGCAGTTTCTGCTTATTTTTATTAATATATCCTGAATTTAGTAGAAAAATCTGCTCTTCTTTGTCTGTTTCCTACTCATGAATATGAAATTCTCATTGAAGCTTCAAGACTTTGCAAACTAGATTGACTTTAGTTTAGCATAGGCATGTTGTAATATATTTTAGAATGTTCTATCTTCACTTCTATGATACTCGTATTTAATCTTATACTTGGAATTAACGATGTGGTTTAGTGGTTCCCTTTATTGTTGAGATAGAACTAGAGAGACTTGGCTTGATTGTAGTTTGACAAGACTGGACATAGTATCTCATCAGAATTGAACTTAATAGCTACTACTTGTCTCATCTCAGCTTGTTTGCACCCCTAGTTCTATAGCTTGATATTCTGTGTACTTGAACCTATTTTACCTTACCTTACAGCTTTTGGTTCTTTGTTTAATTAAAGGTCCAAAACTATTAGTGATGTTCTGCTCTGGTAGTAATGAGGGAGGGACTGCTGCTGTTCCTGTTGATGATGATGCCAGGCCTCAGAAATTCATAAAGGTTCTTCAAGGCTTGGCAGATTGTGTAGCTTGCTCTGGAAATGGTATACAGGTAAGCATGATATATATCCTCTGCTTGTGGATATTTGATATTGTTCCTGGAGGGAACTTCTATAAGACTCACCATATCATTGTGTAGTAAAAGTAATTGCATTGACAAGGTACTTTCACTTTTGAGAGGAGTAGGTGACAAGAAGTGGGACAGTATTTATTTGATTTGTTATGTAGGGGAAAAGTAGGAGGGGCAGGGGAGGGCACTGTGGAATGGAGGTAATCTATATGGAAAAATTGAGGTATACTTGTAACAAGAAGCTCAAAGTGAAGCGTATAGGGAGTAAACAGGGAATTTAGAATTTCCTTTAGGAGAGTTAATATCTACATGTACCACATAAGGTTTTTTCTTGTTGACTGTGCACCAAAACATTACGATTGATAACTTCACCAAGAGGAATACTATCACTGCACAACAAGAAAAAGGGCCAATGAAGATTTTAGTCTGAGTGGTGGTAAATGTGAAAAACATTTGAAAAATCATTGTATCCCGTTACTTCACTGTTTTCTTGAAAGAGAGTGTGTTAGGGGACTCTCTTTACCTCTTTGTTGTGATGGTGCTTCTAAAATATTTTCCAAAAATTCTCTCTCTCTCTCTCTCTCTCTCTCTCTCCTTTTCTTAATTTATTATTATTATTATTATTAAATTGGTACAGGAGTAACAAACAAAAGAGGGATGGGCTACTCTACTCTACTTTGCTCTAATTAATGTCTTCCTTTCCTTTTTGGGATGTTTTAGAATGCGTGTTCACTTTCAAAATGTCAAAACATGAAATCTTTATCTTCCCATATTACTGTCACTTATTTAAAAACTGATCAAGACACTCATTAAACGATTTGCTATCTTTGGTAGTATAACAATTTTTTCTTCCATTAAACTTCATTCCATTTCAAACCTACAAACTTAAATTAAGATGGAGAGAGTAATTAGTTTTTTGTTATTTATTTTAGAATTAATGTTTTTGAAAGCACACATAAAGCTAACGGTCTAAGCATTTTGCTTGGCTAAAGTGAAGCTTGTTTAATGAAGTGCGCCTTGGGTGCGCTTTTTTATTTATTTATTTATTTTTATGCTTTTTGAAGAAGTACAAAACACACCTGGGCATGATTTTTTATTCTTTGCCAACAAATATACGAATCTTTACAATTAATCAAGATCTTGAAGGAAATGACATGGGCTATTGATTTATTATATAAACATTATTCTTAAGGTGTTTATATCACACAAACAGTTTTTGTTACATATCAAAGGAAATGAAAAAGGATAATTTACTATTCTTGTGGCTTTTGATTGTTGCTTTGAATACGTTTTGATTGAACCATATACTTCATTTTGATCATGGTTATTGCATTTATATATTTTTTTACGAAGCAGAAGAGAATTATATAAGATGGTATGTGTAATCTCTTCTTAATCCAATGCTTTTTTCCTTTTCCTTTTCTTTTTTGGGTGATCCTTTGTATACTCCTCATCTATTAAGGTTAGGTAGCAACACTTTTTAATCAAGCTATACCTATATCAAAAGGTTATTTTTAAGAGAAATGCTACGTCTACAACAATTTTACAACATTTTTACAACAAATCACAGGTGGTTAGTTGTTATTGGTTCAAATTTGAAACTAACACTAAGATTACTTTTTTGTCCCAACAATAACAACCAGTAACAACCTGCCACTTAGGATTTGTTATAAAAATATTGTAAAAATGTTGTAGACATATCATTTCTCTATTTTTAAACTTTAGATTACTAGATTATCATCATTGATAATCATTTTCAAATTTACTATATTTTTTGAACTCGAAATAGCTTAATGTAAAATTTGAGCTTACAAGCTTTGTGCAATTGGACTATCCATTTGATCTAATAGTTAAATTATATCACTATTATGAGTTTATTAATCTTTTTTTAAATTATGAATCTCTTTATTAGAGGTGTGTATACACTATATTTGAAAAATAAGAGTTTTATTTCAATCAGGCGTATGCTGGTTCTTTATGCCTAGGCTCAAGGGCCTGCACTTAAGTGTAGACTGTAGAATGCTTACTTATGGATTCAATTTAAAATAAATACTGAAATGATATTATTGTACAATTGAGTCACCTGAAATGATAATCTTCGATTTTAAACAATTGTACATTCAGGAGTTGACACTTCGTAGAAATGCCATTACTGTGCTAGCTTTCTTAGCCTCATCTGGAAAACCTGGCTTTGAAATTTTTGTTCGTTCCAAGCTTTACAGAGAGGCAAACTTTCTTATGTTGATTTTGCAAGTACTTGTGTCAGAGATTGACATAGAAGAAACAGCAGTGTGTGTTGAGTCACCAGAGATTTTCAAAGAGAGGTAAGTTTTCCCTGGTCAATGGCGATTTCCAAACATGTGTTGAGTCATATGTTGCTTCTAAGATGTAGATTTTGCTTTACTTATTTATGCTTTTGTTGCATACAAGGTGTTTCAATGTGAATCTTATGGAACATTTTTTGAAGATAAGGTGAATGCAGGTTTATGGGGATATGACTCTCTAAGGCCCCCTCTCCCCTTTATCTTTCTTTTTTGGGTAATTACATGCACACCTAGTGGGTTCAAGACCTTAATCTCCCTTGTTCTTACGAGGGGAGGAGATGTCTTTTGAGCTAAAGTTCATTGGCTTAAGTTTTATATTTTAACATTGAAATGCAATTTTGTATTTACAAAATAATATTGGTTATTATGGGTATGACTCTACATGTCAAGTAGTTTATTTTGAATTGAAAAACTTTAACGTGACTTGGTCCATGGCTGGTCAACTTTCATTGTTAAAAACTTCTACATTTCTACAATACAACATTTAGATTACCAACTGATACCATCTTATTCACTATAATATGGGAGTTTTTCTGGACTTCAGATATTGTCAAGCACTGTTGAATAATAATAATAATTATTTTGTGCTACCCATCAACCTACTTTATCTCTCGTTTTTGCTGTGAACATAATGACACTAAGCACAGAGACAGATGGAGTTGCATTGTTAATATTTGCCTTTCTTCTTTTTCCTGTGTTTAATTTATTTGTTGATCTTACCTTGAGGTTCTTTTATGTAGGACATTGCTCATACGAGAGGCGCTTATATTACTTAACAGACTTGTGTCCAACCCTGCATATTCTGTTACTGTCTTGTGGGTGTTGACAAATAGCAGAGATATGGCCAGCCTGACCATTGACATTGCCACTAGGTTGTCTTGGGAATATCAAAGACATGGGCATTCTGACAGCATAACTAGACAGATGAGGGAATCTGAAATTGTGAACTTAGCTAGAGTATTCAGGAAAAGGGTGTTCACGTACTTGGGACATAACATATCCTAAAAGATTTCAAAAGCTTATTTAGATTGTCCATATCAGCGGTAGTGATGTAAGAATAGCCGCCAGAAGTCTCCAAAGATGAAGGTAGCCATAAACTCATTTTGCCCATATTTTCTTTTATCTTGAAAATTTTGAATAGCCCCCTTAACTTACCTAAAGGTTTGAGCCAGAAAATTTTGGATGCCCTTGACAGTGTATCATGAAGATGATGTGATATACAAATCCCAAGTTTTGACCATGCAAAGAAGTTTTCCTCTGCCTTAGCTTTTAATGGTCGTCTGTACCTATTATTCTCCCTCGTGTAGCAAATCTACTGTACAACTTTGACGTATAAAGTATCACAATGCCAGAAGTTTGGTTGAGTTGATTGGCTTTGGAAGTGTGGGTGTTTTGCAAAAATTATTTATTTATTTATTTTTATACATCTGTTTGGTATGAAGTACTTTCTTAAAGAAATTAGCTAGTTAACCTCTACCTGCATTCAAGCAATGAAGAATGTCTTGTACTCTCTTTGGAATAAGAATAATGTCTATGGAGAGAATATAAACAAGCTAGTAATAATAGAAGAAAATGTAGTCTAGTGGATAAAATTGTAACGAAGAAACCCGCATACAGAATGCAGAAAGAATATTTGGGATGAGATTGTGAACTGTGAAGTAGGATCTACTGGGGTTTGGGATGAGATGGGAGCAAATGATACGTTGTGTCATAACTTCTGCAAATTTCACCGTTCCACAGTGAGAACGATGATGTAAAGTTGGGAAATGACATCTAGGTTGATCCACTCGTGAAGAATATTTTGTGTTTTAGGGATGACAAGCTTCTTTTTCTTTTGGCACTCGTTTCTTGTTCACCTACAAAATTTTTTCTGCTGCTGTCCTCTTTCTATTCATGTCCTGGACTGGCTTTGAGTTTCAAATGAAATTCCCATTCTCATATAGAAGTGGCATCTTATGTAGCATTAGGGGTTGTAAAATCTTCCAAATTGCTAGTTTATAGCATCAAATGATAAAAAGTGGGCATTATCCAGGACGGTAGTTCTAAAAATTTTTACAATCAAGTTACAGTAAGAGCATTAGCATCCAGGATTGCAAAAAAAATTCTATTTTACCATCTAAAAAGCTAATTTTTCTATTATACTATCTCACTTTACAATACATTCAACATCCCAAATTTTAGTTATTACCAAAAAAAAAAAAAAATCTCAGATTTTATTTTTACACACAACACATTAAAATAATATAACTTACACAGTAAAATAAAATAAAAATATATGTATTAACTTCTATCTTTTCCTCTTCATCTCTCTTATAACCACCCACCACCACAGCCATGGATTCAAACCCAAACAAAACCCAAATCACTAGAAATTCTCTCTTCCACCACCACCATAGTTACTACCACAATAAACACTAGAGCCAAAACCCATAATCGAGTTTGACCACACCACCATTATGCCTCTGTCACTAGACCACGCCACAACCTAGCAATAACCCACACCATAAAACCCATAACCTACCAGACCCATGCCCTCGCAACCACCTGCCCAAGCCACCAGACCCACACTGCTGCAACCAACTGCCAACGCCATTAGACCCCATCGCAACCACTTGCCCACATTGCTAGACCCACGTCGCCACAACCACCTGAGCCACGCAACTACCGTATGGTCTAAGAGATAAAACTGAGAGGGGCAATGGAAAGGGAGTGAAACAGAGAGAGAGAGAGAGAGAGAGAGAGAGAGACTATTAAAATAAGTTTACAACCATGCTATAGTAAACTCTATAACTAAAAGTTTAATGTAGTTGAGTTGTAAAAATATTTTAGGAATAGCCCTCCAGATAATGCTAAGTTTTTGTGGTTTGATGGTATAAGATAAGATTTTAGGAGTTTTACAACTCTAGATACTAATGCTGTAAGTATCTACTTTTACAACCTTACTATAACAAGTTGTATAATTTTAAATTAATTTCTTTTGTCTCTTGCTTTTATTCTTTCTCCTTAATTCATACTTTCTCTATCTCCCACTCTCCCTCTCAACCTTCAATTCTCTAATTCTCTCCCTCTCTCTCTCTCTCTCTCTCTCTCTCCCCTTCAGGCCTCACACTCTCTCCGTCTCCCATTATCCCTCTCATCCTTCACTTCTCTAATTCTTTTTCTCTTTTTCTCTCCCTTTCTCTTAGACCAGAGCTCGGTTTGTGCCGTTTTGCATGGAAATTAGCGTGGGACGTGTGGGTTGTGGTGTTGAGACTAGTGTGCAGTGGTGGTGTGGTTATGGTGGTGGCTATTGTGGTTGTGGTGACTGATGTGGTTCATTGTGCCCCTTTTTTTGCTAGGATGTGAGCGGTGGTGGCAGTGTGTTGTATTTATTTGGTAGTTTTTTAACGGGTTTTAGTGGCTGGCATTGCGGTGGCATTTGTGGTTATGGTGGCTGATGTGGTGGGGTGCAGTTGTGATGGGGGGTGGGGTTGGTGGTGGTTGCTTGTAGGAGAGAGAGAGAGAGAGAGAGAGAGAGAGAGAGAGAGAGAGAGAGAGAGAGAGAGAGAGAGAGAAATAGTACAAAGAAAAAAAGGATAAAGAAATAGTAAATAAAAAATACCCCTTTCCTTAAAAAAAAAAAGAATATTTAAATAAAGTGGGAAAAAAAAGGAAAGTTTTGGATGTTAAGTGTACTATAAAGTGTGATAGTATAATCAATAAAATAGCTTTTTAGATGATAGAATAACAATTTTTTTACAATCTTGGATGCTAATGCTTTAGATGCATATAGTAGCATCACTCTTACCCACACACGGAGAAAGATGTTACATGTATAATTAGGGCTGTAAACGAGCCGAGCTTTGTTGAGTAGTTAATGTTCAAGCTCGGTTTGACAGCAAAAGTAGAATGTTCAAGCTTGGCTTGAGCTTAATACGAGTCTAAAAATAATGTTCAAGCTTGAGCTCGTTATAAAGTATAAAAGCTTGAGCTCGGTTTGGCTTGGCTTGATTCATTAGTCAAGCCAAGCTCGAGCTCAATATCAAGCCAAACTCAAGTTCAATATCATGCTTTTGAGCTTGAAATCCAACACAAGTAAAATATCAAGCCTATATCAAGTTTATTATCTAGCCTATTTGGTTTGGATGAGTGATCTCAACTTATAATTAATTAAAATCTTAGAAGGATATGAGTTTATTTGTCAAGCTCGTATCAATTTTATTATCAAACTCATAAATAAGCCTAAGCTCAACTTGTTTTGTTACTTTTATATCGAGTCTTGGTGTTTACGAGTTTGTCCATGAGCAATATTTTTTACTTGGGCTTGGCTCGTTTATTAAACAAGCCTAAAACTAAAGCTTAAACTTGACTTGTTTATAAACAAACAAACATAAACGAGCTTTTTATTGAGTCAAGCCCGAGCTGTTTATGAAAGGGTTGGTTCATTTACAGCCTTAAATGTATTTGATAGGTACAGCGTAAAAGTGTTGCCCTTACCGCATTACCCGCCCCTCTCACCAACCAAAACAAATTTGGAATCTCAGTCGCCAAAGTCTTTTATACTGCTTGAACAAAAGCCACCATCTGATTGCCAAAAAAAGTAACGTATATTTATGGGAGCATATCATCTGCAATCCCTACAATTTTTACTTACTTGGTTGTCATCAAAACTAAAAACATCAATTAAAAATCCACACGTCCTAACTGTTCACACCCAGACTAGGTGTTTATTCTTGCTGTTAAATACAAAAATTTCACATTCATAGCTCTTCCTCAACACCCAATTCAAGCCAATCAATTTGTATTTATATCTGCCAATTTTTAAGTTTATAAGCAGATTTCTTTTGACCAGAATATGCGAATCTGATATAATTTGAAAAAACAAATACAGAGATCGATTGATCTGTCAGTGTCAGTGTCACACAACAAAAAGTTGAATTAGCAACACTTATTAATACATTCTCAGGTCACTGGGACACATTACAATTATTCAAGAAGGAAAACAATGAGCAGAAGCTCGTTCATGATAATTAGGCCAAGTCTACAGAGTAATATGTAATACAACAAAATAAAATGCCCAAAGCACAGCAAGCAGAAATTACTATTTCCAATAAGGAGGAAGTCCAAAGCTTCTTATGGGTGCTGAGGTTGGACCCTCTCCCTCTATTGATGTGTATAATGAGAAGACGTCCCAATAACCGTCATCGTTCCAATAGGTAGAGTTAATTTCAGGAACATGTTTAACCTTCCAATAATCCCCACCATCACCATCGCCATCGATGTCTGGACGTAATGTCATGATTAACTCATTAGGCATGTCGTAAAACTCCAGCGATTTCAGCTTGCTTAGGTGTTCGATACCTGATGGCAGGCTGTGCAACAATTCACAGCGCTGGAGGACTAGTTTTTCAAGGAAAGGCATTGCTCCATTCTCAACTATTACCGTCTTCAGTCCATCCAATTTATCAAGGCTTAAAACCTTAAGCCTCTGAAATCCACCAGCCTTAAAATGCAACGTCTCTCCCTCATAAACCTGTAGAAATTCAAGATGTACCAGATTGGGCAAATCTTGAAGAAATTCAAGTGGATCATCCCTTAACTGACTCCACTTTAAGGATATCTTGGCCAAACAATGAAGAGAAGACATCCAGTGCGGTAACTTCTCCAAACGTCCTGACAAGAATAGCCGCTGAAGAAATGGTGGAGGGCAAGATAGGCTTTCAAGATCAAGGACCTCGTTCTCTTCTATCGAAGTTATAGACAAAGCACGGAGCCTTTTTAGCATTTCAATGGAAGTGCACAGAGCAATCCCATGTTCTCTTCTGAACTTTACAATGCCTAGCCTCCGCAGTTGATCCAGCTTTCCAAGTTCACTCAATATAACATTGCTGCCATGATCAGCATCTATATGGCAGAGCTTTTGCAAGGAATGGAGACATCCTATTTGTGCCATGGCCTTGAAGCCATTTCTGGAATTTATTTGTGCATAAGATTGTATTTCATACCGATACACCAGTAGGTGGCGAAGTTTCTGAAGCTTCAAGATCTCAACAGGCAATGCAGTGATGCATGTGTGTTTGAGATCCAATGTCTCTAGGTACCGAAGATTCCCAATTGAGGGAGGAATTATTTTTATCATTGTGCTCCTCAAGCTTAGATATTTCAAAAGGAACAACCTGATGATCTCTTTTGGAAATACCTCTAGAGGGGCACCTTGCAAATCTAAGACATTAAGAAGCTTAAACTCAAGGGGAAATGAAAGAGATTTTAAAGACTCAGACAGTGAATCTACCCTCCAAAACATGTGCAAAGAACGAAGATGAGAGATGCTCTGGCTTTGTAGTACATCTGGCGTGGTTTTATGTATTGACAAACGACGAACTTTTTCAGGCCACTCTGTGTTTTGTCCCCGAGCTATTGTTACAAAGTTTTGTTCTCTTACCTTATTAACGATCATTTCACGTAGCAGGTCATGGACGCGGCATGTTTTGATCCTCCCTTCACTAGTTGTTCCAGCCACTTGGATCAGGCTTCTGTTCAAGAGCTCATAGAGGTAGCCTTCTGCAACTTCTTCCAAAGTCATGTTATCTTTTGTTCTCACAAATCCTTCCGCTATCCATAATCGTATTAGCCTCATTTGGTCAATGACATGATTTTTAGGAAAGATGCTAAAGTACAGAAAACAAGACTTGAGATGGTAAGGTAAATCATTATAACTGAGTGATAATATCTTGTCCATACTACTGAGTCTAGGATTTTCCTTAAGTTCATCACCAAGACTACGTTTAATCATATCCCATTCATCTACCCTGTCCTTGGTCGCCAAAACACCACTGATTGCCACAATTGCTAGTGGCAATCCTTCACATCTTTTGAGGATACTTTCTGTGAGATTATTCAAATGAGGGGGGCAAGAGTTTTCTCCGAATGTCTTCCTGCAAAATAAAGTCCGAGACTCTTCAAGAGGTAAAGGGTTCAAAGAATAGATGTTACCATGGAATTCATTGACAGAGGCAGAGGCAATGTCAGAATGGCGTGTTGTGAGCATTACTCGGCTGCTGTTGCTGCTTGGCAATGCATATTTGACTGCATCCCACTCATCTATATGCCACAAGTCATCTAATACAATCAGGTACCTTTTATGCTGCAAAAAGCTGTTGATTTTTGTCCTTAGCTGATCGTTGGTCATGCTGTCCAGTTCTTGAGGAACTGGTTTCCTCTTCACCCGGTAGAGTTGCTGAAGCATGTGTTTTAGTAGCTCTTCCATCTTAAAAGATTGAGAAACAGTTATCCAAGCACGGTATTTGAATTGTAGCTTCACCTGTGCATCATCATAGACTTTCTTTACCAAGGTGGTCTTGCCCGACCCCCCCATTCCAACCACGGAAACCACTTCTCGTCCAGTATCGTCCTGGATTAGCCAGCTGACCAGCTGTTTTTTGGGATTTTCGATGCCCACTAGATCAGCTTCTTCTATCAGAAGGGCATTCTGTCGATGGTCATCCCATGTCTTAACAGAAATCTTGGCATCAATAGTTTCGCTCTGGAATCTCTCGTGTCCATCTGAGATACTTTGGATTCTGGAATTGATGCGTTGTATTTCTGCAGCCATCTGATGGCGAGCTATAAATTTCTTTATTGCGGAAAGTTTTCTTGTAAGAAAAGCATGGGATTCGTGGTCAGGATGATGCGTGAGAAGCCTGAATTCATCAAGAGCATCTTCAATATCATAAGCCACATCTCTTAGTTGCTTAATCCACACGTCAAGTCCAGGACTCCTGTCTTCCATTTCATCTGCAGCTATTAGTACGGTGTTGATGTGCTCCAGTTTGTCTTTGATCAACACAGCTTCTTCCTTCACCCCCCTCAACTGTTGCACCTCTTCTTGAATTAAGGTGGTCAACTTGTCCATTACAAAATTTACCACAATTTCAGCCATTGTGTGTGTTACTCCAAAGAAACAAGGATTACTTTTTTCTTTTCTTTTTCTTTGGTTGAAAACAAGGCTGAATGGAAATGATCTTTCTGTGAGTTTTGAGTACGTACCTGTTCTTACTCCAAAAATCAAGACTGGCTTTTTCTTTCTCAAACAAGGCTAATTGGATATGAAATTTCTATCTGATTTTTTTTTTCCTTTGGTGGAAAATGAGGCTTATTGGAGATGTGGTTTCTTTCTGAATGTTGAGCTGCAGTTCTTATATAATATAGCTATTCAATCATAAAGTGCGTCCTTAGTTCTACTTCTATACAATGTGCCAAGAGGCCAACTGGATCAGATTGTAACAGGAGAAACAGTCAGGTTGCCCAAATAGATTTTTTCTCCTATATTTTTTTCCCCTAAGGAGAACTGGTCAATGTTTATTTAACTTGAGCTCCAGGCCACTTGAAAAAACTCATAAAGAATATTATGTTATCTTGGTGTACATAAGTTTTAATGAAATTACCTGACAACTTACTAATTTTATTTTATGTTTCCTTGGTGAATTGCCATGCACCTTCTTTCCAACTACTTTCAAACAAGTCAACTTTGGCGAATCTCTTCTAGTATTGATTTTGATTTATAAAGTCTTGAGGCCGTCGTAGTAGCCAAAATAAAGGCAGAAAGTACAAGGGCTAAGCGCACAAATTTATCATTTGGCAATAAATTTTATCATTATGTGAGGAAAGTCTCCAATGATCATCCAATCATATCATTATCAACCTGCTTGCCAAGAACTGTAGCCGTATGATAAATCATATGACTTTATGAACTTTTCTCAATCATTAAGAAATTCATTACACGCATTTTGAAACTTCACAGTGCCTTCATATTCAAGAATGATTTGGAGTTCTCATGTTGCACACGCAAAGACAAACTGTAATGGAATTTCCATGGCACCAACTAGAAAAACTTCAACATGTTGTTTTATATATCACTCTGACTTTGTGTACATGGAATTAGTAAACAAGACCATTAGACGTGTACTTACGCATCCTCTCACATCTAATGGTTCAAAATTTCTAATGCTGGTGAAGGATAAATTAATCAAGGAAAAAACATATCATGTGAAGGTGTAAGGAAAATACTTTAAAAAAATAATAATAATAATAAGAAAGGGAAAAAAAAAAGCATTTCTATATTTGAGTTCAAACCTCTTATTCAATTAATAGGATAAGAGAAAAGAAAAAGTATTCAATGATCTAACTGAAGACTTTTTCAATCATAACTTAGAACAATCTTTTCTATACTCAAGACTAAAAAATATGAATTTCAGTTAGCTCAACTAGTAATGTTTCTTGTGTTGAATAATAGATTTGGATTCAAACCCGCCTACCCCAAAAGTCAATTGGTGTCATGGCCTGATAATAAAAAATCATCACGAAATGAATATCATCAGAGAGAGAGAGAGAGAGAGAGAGAGAGAAGTCAATTGGTGTCATGGCCTGATAATAAAAAATCATCACGAAATGAATATCATGAGAGAGAGAGAGAGAGAGAGAGAGAGAGAGAGAGAAGTAGGGGGGGTGAGAGAGAGGGGGCAACTGACCCCTGACTATGCCAAAAAGTTCAATGAGTATCTCTAGGTTAGAGATTTTTGCCCCTCCCAAGATTAGAAACAAAAAAAGTACCTCCTATAGTCTTATTCTAACTTTACATGGTACAAATAAAAACAAAAAAGATTATGCTAACGAGTGCCCTAAGGGTAATGGTTAACAATCCATTTTAAGAAAGTTTTGACACCACTTTTATGGAAAATGGAAAAAACTGTCAAAATATTATTTGTTTTTTATTTTTATTTTTCTTTTTCCATAAAAATTTTCTTTAAATGAGTTATTAACCTCTGTTAGCATTTCTCAAACAAAAAACAATAGCCTCTCGCATCCAATTAAATGCCATAAAACTTTCATTCTTTTTAAGCTTTTAGCTAAACTGACAAACTCCAAAGTGTGTTTGGCTTCAACTTCAGTTTTTAGCTTTTATGTATAGCTTCTTATAGTCTAATTTTTTTCCCACCTTTTCTCACCTTTTCTCACTTTTTTTCACTTTTTTTTTTTCTTTTTCTATAAAAACTTTCTTTAAATGGGTTATTAGCCTCTGCTAGGATTTCTTAAACAAAAAACAATAGCCTCTCGCATCCAATTAAATGCCATAAAACTTTCATTCTTTTTAAGCTTTTAGCTAAATTGACAAACTCCAAAGTGTGTTTGGCTTCAACTTCAGTTTTTAGCTTTTATGTACAGCTTCTTATAACCTCATTTTTTTCCCACATTTTCTCACTTTTTTTTTTCTTCACTTTTTCTTACTTTTTTTTTTTTTAAGTACAAATACACTTTAACACACTTTTAGCAAAAAAATTTAAATAAGCTGTTCTCAAACGGACACTAAGTCCATTCACACTGCTTCTTCTTTTCTTATCTCTTTTTTTTTTTTTCCAAATTTATTTAGCTTTTCTAAAGTATTCACACCACATTTTTTTTTTCCACTTATTCAAACCTTTTTTTTTTACTCACTAATACTTAGTCCATGTGACTCAAAAACAAAAACAAAATCTAAACAAAATAATACTAATAATAAGAAAAGGAGTACATACTTGTAAAACCAAAACCATGCTCTCTCTCCCATAAAAAAAAAAAGTTTCAAAATTTGAATTCTTTCTATAAACCCAAAATTTTAATAATTATTAAAATAGAGAAAGAAAGGTTGAAAAGCAATTAAGACTGTAGTTTTCGTATATTCTTTTACTCTTAACATCTTTAGATTGAAATCTTTTCTCAAGTTATTTTAAGCAATCAAATTAGATTTATAAACTTTATGTCTTTAGATTAATCTCTTACTTTGATTGTTAGTAATTATAAATTAGTTGTTTTTTGTTTCTTTGTTTTAATATAAGAAATATGTATTTGTAGTTTTTTTAGAAATATATATTTGTAGTTAATTGAGATTATAAAGAATTCTGAACATAATAGTAAGTCTGGATCGAATTCTGAACACGCAGTGGTTTCAAAATATAAAAAACACCGAGGTCTATTGAGTAATTATTTATTAGATTTTGCATGACAGTTACAGTTGTTTGTAATTATTTATTTTATTAATAATATCAATTAATATTATTTTGTTATATATATTGCAAATTATAGACGTACATTTTGCTTCCAATAATTGAGAATTTTCAAGAATATGCTAAAAACGTTAATACATTGTTAACAACTTATACTCATTGACCAGACTGATACTTTAATTAGATTAATCCATAGTTTTAAAAACCGGACCGGACCGGCCGGTTCGACCGGTTCAACCGGGAACCGGACAGTAATCCGGTCCGGTTATGCTTAAAAACCGAAAATGTAAGAAAAACCGGATTAACCGGTAACCGTTGGAAAAATCGGAAAAACCGGAAAAATCAAAAACCGGGATGGTTGAACCGGTTTTGCAAAATTGATGAAAGAGATCTGAAATGGAGCTTTATTTTGCAGAAAAATCTTCTTTTTTCTCAGAGCTGCTGGTCTAAGTGGGTAAGAACAGATTTTTTGCTATAGATATCTTCTTTTTTCTCAGATCTGCTAGACTTGAGAGAGTGAGAAAATTACTAAATGCTCATGCTTGGTGTTGAAACCAACCTCTTGGACTGGTATGATGCATCCACAGCTCTTCGGTGAGACAGGAAATGAGAGGAGCTGATGGAGATCAACTTCCAGAGAGAGAGAGAGAAAGGGAGACGGCCGTACTGGAGCATGGAGGACAAAACAATGAGAATGAAAAAATAAAAGTTCCTGATAGTAATCCGTGTGGGCCTGTGGGGTGCTAGATTTATGAGGGGAAATTTAAAAAATAAAATAAAATAAAATATAGAGAGTGTACGTGTGTGGCTGGGAATGAGATAGTGAATTGGTTATAATAATTAACAAGTCAGTGTGTTGTCAAGTCACTTGACTTTGGGGGGGGGTTTTATTTTTTATTTTTGAATAGATAAATAGTTAAATTTGACTATTATTTATAAAAGTAAAAATTTGAAACTTTAATAGTAGGTTATTCTTTTTTTGTTAATAATTACTGACTAGAAAAAAAAAAAAAAAAAAAACGTAGTATGCAAAAAAAGAAAAAAAATTCTATATTTTATATTTTCTTAAAATAAGTTATTAAAATTCAAAATTCATATAAAAATTATTTAAATATTTAAATTATATTAATTATGACATCATCGGTTCGACCATCGGTCCAACCCCGGTCGGACCATAAAACCAGTAACCAGTCTCTTTTCCGGTTTTTTGTCCGTTCCGGTTTTTAAAACCATGGATTAATCAATCAGTTGAGTTTTGACCATAATAATAATGCAAACAGTCTATTGTGACAGCTAAAAGATGCCTAAAATTCCAGCATGCGTGTATGATGTAGAATTTGGTCAAATACATTGTTAACAACTTATACTAATTGACCAGACTGATACATTAATTAGATTAATCGATCAGTTGAGTTTTGACCATAATAATAATGCAAACAGTCTATTGTAACAGCTAAAAGATGCCTAAAATTCCAGTATGCGTGTATGATGTAGAATTTGGTCAATTACTCCTTTATAATAACTAGTAATTAAGTTGCTAGTGCGATGCACATATAATATTGTAATATTTTATATAAAATGATTTTAGAGAATGTTATACATATATATTATAGCATAATTGTTATAGAACTTTGTTAGTAATGAGTTCATCATAAGAAGAAACAATTATAACTCACGCACATATCCCTTATAATTATTCAATTTAAGTAATGAAAAATTTAAAAAAAAAAATTGGAGGAATATAGTAGAATAAAATTTGATAGAGAATTTGTCTTTCTCTTTCTCCTTAATTCTAAAACGAAATACATATCTCAAAAATTCACAATCAATTACAGTTTTTACAAAACCCACAAGTTTACAACATCCGACCTTAAAATAAAATCATAATTGTCTTTGTCACTCAATATAAAATGCAATCCCCCTCCCTTGGTTGTAGCTAACTCATATGGGTTAGGATTAGATGGGACAACAATGTTGGAACTAAGTAGGTGTCGTTGAAAAATTGAAGGTAAATGACATCATTTTTTGTCTGTGTATATTTGACATGAAATGTCATGAAAGTATAGGTAGGTATATATAAAAGGAGTATAAGTGCAAGAGATGAGAATGGTGAATTGAAGTGTGAGAGAGGAAAAGTCTTAGAATATTGAATCCAGGGAAACAAAGAATATTTATTTTTTAATTAGAATAGTCTTGAAACATTGAACCAAATGAAACAAAAAGTCAACATTTAATTTGTTCTTATCTCTGATATGCACTTGAGAATATTTCAATTTTCTTTGCGAAGAATGCGCCACTTGACAAAACCTCATGCTTTCCAACATAACATGAGATCTCTGCTTTTATATATATACCAGCCATGGTCCTGCATGATGCGCGGATAATGTTTTAAGCTGTTATGTGAAAAACTTATATAGAATATCCAAAATATTTTGAAGTAATAACGTGAAGAGATTGTTGTTAAATTAATTATGTAATACAAAATTAAGGGGATGGAGAATTTAATTATAGAGAAAAAGTTACATAAATTAGAAATTAGTTATTATGTGGTGTAATATCTTCTCCAAAAAAAAAAAAAAAGTTAATTGTTTGTTTAATCATTTATTTTTTTGTTGAAATTTTTAATCATAATTTTTGTTTCTACATTGGCTTGGAGTTAGTATAAGAAATTTGTAATTTCATGTAAATGTTTATTTTTTATTTTTTATTTTTATTTTTATTTTTGAGAAAAATGTAATTTGAGAAAAATGTAAATGTTTAGTTGGCTCATCCAAAATTTATGATGTCACATTTATGTTATTGAAGATGATAGTGGTAAGTTAAACACTCAGTGAAAATAGTGATATCCTATTAATAGAATTTTATTATAATCCAAATATGTAAAGAAGTTAAGGTGTAAAGTTAAATGAAAAATTACTCTTACAAAGCGCCACATGACAGAATCGCATGGTCTCTGATGTGATGTTTTTTCTTTCTTATATATATATATATATATATTTTAAACACCATATAAAATTCTTATATATATATATATATATATAATTAGTGCATACTTATAGATAATTGATGTGTATTCACTTCATTGACACATTCAATGAATTAAAAGTTTTACATAAATGTAAATTTTGATGAGATGGAAGTCTAAATGAGAGAAACTTAACGAATGTGCCACTTTGCGGAACTTCATGCTCTACCACATGAGATCTCTGCATTTATATATACTAGCGTTTAACCCCCACAATGCGCGGAGTCATTTGAAATCTCATAAGTAGAAGAGAAATTTGGCTAATAAAATCAATTTTTGAAGAACAAATTTGTTACGAAGTGTGTAAGAAATTATTACTATGCATTCTAAAGATTCTCAGTCATCACAACCCAAACTTTGGTGGTATTTATGAAGAATCCTGACAAATTACATTGAATTAAAACAAACATACCTTTTCAATATACAACTAACTCAACCAAAAAGCTTAAATCAAAACCAACCCAACCAAAATACTAAAAACTATAGAAAATGCTGCTTATGGAGGTAATAGACTCCCTTGAGATCTTAAAATGGCAGATTTTGATCAAATCAGCGCAGGTGAAACAGAGTGGACACCATCAGCTGGTGTTGAAGATTCGGATGGATGCATTTTGCTAGCTTCAAAACTGTACTTATTCACCAAAATGACTAAATACAGCATCATTTACATATCCAACAATCTAATGAGTTTATGTAGATAGCCGAACACACATAAATTAAAATAATGGTTAGCCTAGCAAGTAAATCTACTTTGTACTCAAACCTTAACACATCATACTTCTCACTTTTCAGCAACAAAACAAAAGAGGAAAATGTATTTATTTTAATCATTTGATCATGCTGTTAAAAATGACAATGAAGAAAATGCAATTTCTTTTATACCCAGTAAACTCTTTAGCCAAAATCGATGAACAACAATCACTTTCAGATTTCAAAGTTTTGCAATTTCAATCAATCTTCAAAAACAGCAAAACAGGTAGGATAGAAAACAGAAACTGAAAGTTAAATTGAATTCTGTGTTACACATTCTCTTTCTCTTTCTTTGCTTCAAATTTAGGTCTCCAAAAAAAAAAAAATTATTGGAACCCAATCCACCATTCTTATTGATCTATATAACAAAAAAAGTAAATCGTAAATCACCTAAAACAAAAGTTCAAGCACCCAAGTTTTTTTTCCAACTCCCATTAAAAAATCTTATCAAATTAATATGGAATTAAAAAGAGTTGAAGTCAAATGGATAAGAATGATAATTAGGTTGTCCTAACTTGTCAGCTTTATTCAGCAATGTTTCTTGAGAACACCTGGTGTATGTTCTAAATCTGTCTAAACAGAGGAATTCAAACAATAAATACATAATGGATAGAAAGGGAATGTAGTGGTGAGAAATTTCAGGAAAAAAATTTATTTGAAGTAGAAACAGAGTATGCTAACCTTTAATTAATAATGTTGTAGAGAAGAGATGAGGTAGTGCAGCAAATAATATGGCAGTCGCAGTAACTTAACAGTACATTTAGGTTACTCTTCTAAAAAAAATAAAAATAAATAACAATACAAATAAATACATAAAGATTCATAGAGTAAGGTAGTATATCCAGTTGTTTGTCTTGCTTGTAAGAGTATGTTATTTATAAAATAGATTGAAATACATTAGCCTTTAGATTTTTTTCTTCTTTTATGACCAGGTCTTCCATCTTCAGTACTTATAGGAGCAGTTAATTCAGGTCTTTCAACAGATGTTTCTCCTATTTCTATTTTTTGACTAGCTGTATACTTGTCCTTCCTTGATTTTCTTACAATTTCCTCTGTTGTGTCCTGCAATAATTTTCATTCTCATGTATTAGTTAGAGTAATGTTCAAATCATATAGTAAGTAAAGTGAAGTAAGCATGCTTCAATTACCTGATGTTCTTCAACTTTACATGAGTCATGTTGCTTATGTGAAATTTCCATCTCCAAAATCTTCGAAACCGTGTAATTTTCTTTTCCATACTTCAAATTATATTCATCAAGATGCAATTGAAACAAATATTCATTCCCAATTATTTTCTAAATCTCTTTTGGTAAAATATTCTCATCTAATTTCAAAATCTGTATGAACAAAGTATCATACAATTAGCAAAATATGTATACATACATGCGTCATGCCTAGTGCAAAATATGTATACTTCAATTTTCAAATAATAAAGATTAGGGCTGATATATATATATATATATATATATATATATATGAAATTACCTCTTCTTGCATCTCTGCAAGTTCTTTTGCAGTTTTAGATATAATTTTCTCAACTCCTTTGTCAAACAATATGAATGTGGTTGAACCGGTCTCATCTTGTACTTGGACTTGTATTCTATAACTATTTTAGATACAAATTTGTTACTAGAATATTATATATATATATATATATATATATTTTGTGTGTTTGTGAATTTACAAATCATTTTTTCTTTCATTACCTTGGAACTGCAAACTTTGGCTCATTTTTACAACGTTCACACCATAGAACTCTTTTGACTTGTCTCACTTTCGTCTTGCATATAAGACATGCAACATAATACCATCCATATTTGTTGTTGATATTAATGATTTTGGCATTGCATGTTACCAATAAGTTCTATAATACAAAGTTTGGTTAGTTTATAAAATTATACCTTATCATAAAACACATAAACAATTACCAAATACGATAAATTCATAATATAAGAGTGTAGTTAATACCTTTGTCTCTGAGTTCCATTCCAAGTCCTTTATTTCAGCAACTGTTTTTTTATTATGTAAGGCAAGTTCTCCATCTTGTACTTTAGATAGTCCCTTTGGCAGTATTTCTTTTACGTTTATCTCCATTGTGGTGTTCAAATTGAAATAAACATGTCTTCTTAAAAATACCTGCTGGACTCTTTTTTTAACTTCTATAGCATCTGTTTTATACAATTTTATGCTATCTATCATTTAAAAAGTATCACAAAGTAGGTACACACTTGAAAAGGAAAAGTGTAATAATAGTTACTTGTTTCTAATTTCTACAACTTCTGGAATGTCTAAATTGACATATAGCTTTGTTGCAAAAGTGGATGATAACTGATAGTCACCTACAAAACAGTTGTAAAAATTTATAAGCATTATAGATACATAAATGTTATGTATTTGATTAATGAGTCAATCAATTGTTACCTCTGAAAGTTTTCACAATAGTTGAAGTGACTATTACAATGAATGGCCCTTTATTTGTTTTGTAGAAATTATCATCTATTTGTTGTGTAGTATTTCCCCACAAAGTTGTTTGAACTGATTTGTTCCTGAAGTTGTTTATATGTAAGTTTTAGTTATTTAAAAATTGTAATATATGAGTTTAAAAAAATGTATATATATCTTACTCTTCTAACAATAGTTGAATGTTTCTCATCTCTGTTGGACGCCCTCTTGTTTTGATCTCCTCAATGGCTCCAATGTAGTCCAATATGCCAATCACATCTAGTAAGAACATATTTTTTTTAAAACAATAAGAGTCAGTATTAAGATATGAATTGCATTATTTTTTAGCTTTGTAAAAGTAGATGCTTGGCTTGTAGAACAATTAAAATTACTAGTCAAGTAAGTAGTGTCATAGCAACGGGAAGCTATTGTTCCATAATCAGCAAATTCAAATTGGGATTGAGGTATTGAATGATCAAATCCGCTGAATTTTGAGACTAAAGTTGTTGAATTGAAAAGTATTTTAAGTTCATTATGTACAGGACGATAGTTCCCTTTATTTTCTTCAACTAAAAAATTTGTAATAAATATCAAAAAGGAAAATTTTTTTTAAAAAAATAATAGTAAGCATTCCAGTAAATAAAACCAATAAATCAAAAGAGAAACAATAGTAAAATTAAATACTAAGAAGGAAAAATACAAAGACAAGAATAGAAGTGAGCGTGCTAAATATGTTAAAAATCATGAAATTTGGTGTAAAGATAGAATTAATTCAGATGTATTGTCTGAAACTTGAGATTTGTATTAAAATTTAAAAATCAAATTTTAATGCTAAGATAAGAAGCTAGTATGTTGTAATTTTTCTAGATTACGTCATAAACAACCATCCAAACCCACAAAATGATCATCCAACAGGTACAAAGTATCAATCATGATAGAACATGATGGAATTACAATGACAATACCAACTTCAATTCCATGCGGAGATGGTTTTCTAGCATGTATAGTGAAACACTTCAATTTAAATTACTTCATCAAAACAGAAACAAAATTGTATCATAATTATATGATTTTGAAATTATGTAGATACAAATAAAACTTAAGCACCACTTCAAAAACCAAAAAAAGCTTTTTAATTCCTCAAAGCTTTTCTAATCAATCTAATGAATCACAAAGTCAAGCAAAAAACAGAAGTTAGCATCTTGCTATATTTTAATATTTTTCGTCACACTTATAATAGTAATTGAAAGCTTATAAATGCGTACTTTTAAATGAGCACATCAACCAAAAAGGCTTCACTTTTACACCAACAAAGTGAATGCCTTTATTACAAAAGAAGTGTAAGAATTTTTTTTGCAAAACACTAATTGCAAACATAGGTATCAATTGTACAAAAAGGTTTTAAGAAATAAAATTTATAACAAAAATCTTTGTCAAAAGTATACTACGATTAGAATCCCTAAATATAATAATAATTTAAAAAAAAAAGTTGAAGAAACAGATTAAAGAACCAAACAGATATGAAGAATGCAATTGCAGAAAAATACTCTTTTCACATAAACCATGCATGTCACTTAAAGAATCTGTCTCATAAATATGGTCATTAACAAACTCTTCATGGAAAACAAAAAAAAAAAACTTGAGCAAATATTCGAAATTCCACAATCTCACTCCCCCTTACAAATAACATAACAGGTAAAGGAAAAAACAAAAAAACTCAAAAATTATAATTTAATTACTAAGTTTAAAAGATAACCAACCATTAAAAAATTAGGTAGGTTTTGATATTCTAGAAGCTGTATTACAAAAAGTTACTATTGTGAAACCTATAGTTGGTACAATCCTCCATGGATTTCAATTAAAAAAATACATTTGAGTAGTTCATTGAGTTACAAAGCTAATTTTTCAATAAAAACTCGAAAACTAACATTAAATGGTGGGTGCACACACACATGACAAATTTTGTGAATTATAAAAATCAACAGCTACTGTACATGAAACACTTTATGCTAGGGACCACAAACTAAATATACAAAACTGGCTTGAAATTGTAATTAGCAATTAGACAACCCTCACTATTACAGAGTAAAATGTCTCAAAAATCAACCAATACAAACACAAATAAATGAAATTGATTAGAAAGCATAACGAACAAATTAAAGCAGTTCCTACTTTCTATTAAATAAAAAAATGAAAATAAATATCAATAGAGACATATATCAATAGAGAAATAATAATAAAATTAAATATCAAAAAAGGTAAACAACAAAGGCGATTGTATTCTCTAAGCATTCAGATTTTTATAAAAATACAAACCAAACCAAAATTTGCCAAGCTTAAAATAAATTTAATCAATACTACAATCGAACAAAACAGGACTCAAGAAATTGTAAAAATAAATGAGGAATTAGGGAAAAAGGAAGGCAAACCTTAAACCTTAATTGAGTAATGTGAAAAAACAGTATTTAACAAAATCTTTGTTATCTATCTATCTGCTTGAAACACTAATTGAATGGGGGAAAAAATGCCTACCTTTTACTAAACCCATGTATCTTTGAAAACCCTAGAAATGGTAATTGAATAGAAAACCAAAAAAGGGAGAAAAATGTCTACCTTCTGAATTGTCTGTTGTTGAAGAGCAGAGATGGAAAGCTAGAGAGAAAAAGTGAGTTAGGGCAATAAGGAAAGAACCAAACAAACAACATCAAAATCTAAAATCTACAAACCATAACAGAAAATCCCAAAACATCAAAGCATATATCTAAATCTATACCTATCCAACCAAAATACCCAAAAACTAAGTCATATTAAATACCCAAATATAAGAAAAGGGGAAAAAAAAAAAAACCGGTGGCAGTTTCGGCAAAACATAGATCTGCACAAAGCATAAATTAATTCAAATTTTGGGGGTGAACCAAAAAAAGCACAAACATAACAAAAAACTGCCAAACAAAATACAACAATCAAACAAATAGAACTCAAGGAATTGTAAAAATAAATTGGAAATTAAGGGAAATGATAGCCTTTTCAAAACCCTATAAACGGTAATTGAATGGAAAACCAATAAAGGGGGAAAAAAATCCCTACAAATGAAAAATAGAGCAACTACAAACGAAAAACTTTAAATATATACTGCAAAAACCTTAACAACAATGGTGGAGAAGAGACATGGGAAACGAAAATATAAAAAGGGGAAAATATTTCAACAAAAAATTAAAAACAACATAAATGAAATGACAGAACTTTATTTTTTTGGCAACACATAAATCTATGTTTTTCAGCACCAAATCGATTTCAGTTTGAGAGAAATCATCAATAAATCTACACTCCACAGTAATTTTTAAAAGCCTAGAAACGGTAATTGAATAGAGAACCAAAAGAGGGGAAAAAATATGCCTACCTTCTGAATTATCTTCTGAATCGCCTGTTGTTGCAGAGCACGAACAGAGGTTTGCAATGTTGCAGGGTTTTTTTTTTTTTTTTTTTTGATGGGTTGGAACACGCTAGTCTGATTTCTGTGTATATGAAGGTACAGCAAAGAATTGCAAGTTTGAGGGAGTCCGAATTTTGATCGGGAAATATGGTTTGGGTTTTAGGGTTTGCGCTTTTGTTTTTTGTTTTGTTTTGTTTTTTTTTTTTTTTTGTGGATAAGCGGCTGGTGTCTTATAAGGCTTGCGTTTTTTTTTTTGTATAAGTGAATAGGTGTATGAAAGTGAGTCTTCAAAAACGCACTGTGCGGTTTTTTAAAGGGAAAACTGTACATGTGTAAGTTTCTTAAGAGTTATTTTTCCTAACGTGGCAGCATCTCCTTGAGGCTTCTGCTATTATATATAGTATTAGATTAGATATATTGGTATTGATTGATTGATTGATCGATTATATTGTCAATAGAAAATTAGTCTACTCATACAATTTTTCTCGTTAGGAAGTGGATTAAGTTATTTAATAAACTTTCGTCGGTGCTTATAGTATTTCCACTACTTGTAAGTCACCAGACAAAGAGTACTAATAATCTATCCCTTAGTAGGTGTGGATTAAATAAAGGAAGAGAGGGGAAAAAATGATGTGTAATAGATAGGGTTGATATTTTTTTTTGGCAAAAAGCCTATCATTATTGACTCTTGGCCCAGACTTAAATCTAGCTAAAATGGTAACCTAACTGGTTTAGTCTTGTTTAGTTTTTCAGTCCGTAGAGGTAAAAGTAAATATTCTTTAATCTCCATGCAGTAATTGGTATAGGAAATGAAAAATAATCGAATACAATTTAACAGGGCTGAAATTATTCAGCATGTCAATTACTCCACCATGGAGTTCGGAAAATAATATAGAAGCCTCAAGGTAAATAAAAAAAAGGCATATTCAAGGTAAACCCTACCTTGCCGCAGTTGTTATGGAAGGCTCAGTTGGGAGGGTACATATATAGGGTAGGTGGCTAACTTTAATATCAGCTCTAAATATATTTTTTCGCCTGTGCATACAGAAGAATTAGTTTGGAATATTAACCCATCATTCAGATTAAGTCATCGGAGTCTGAGTCTGAGTCGTCAAATTTAATCTTTTTAGCCTTCGGAGCACCTAGAGAAATTTCCTTGAAGTGAGCTGTGAGCCACATAAAGCTTGGACTCTTGTGAGATTTAGGTTTAGATCTGTACAACACGCCAAAAGGCCAACTGGGTCAGATTGTAACAGGAGAAACGGTCAAGTTGCCAAAAAATATATATTTTCTCCTATATTTTTTCACCTATATATTGACTGGTCAATGAAATCTTTACTTGTGCTCCAGCTATTTGAAAAACTAATAAAGAACATTCTTTTGTCTTCGTTTACATTGATTTAGTCATTACCTTGCAACTTGCTTGGTAAATTGTCACGCACCTTCTTTCCAACCATTTGCAAACTAGTCATATGAAGTTTTGAGTCCAACTACTAGTAGCCAAACCAATGGCAGAAAGTACAGGGCTAAGCTCACAAATTGTCTCCCCACACTTATATTTTGGCAATAAATTCTATCATTTTTATGTTAGGAAAGTCTCTAATCATATCATTATCAAGTATCAACCTCAATTATCATTTAAAAAATAAATATAAATAAAAAGTATCAACCTCAACCTCAAATGGACATCCCTATCTATTTGAATTCAACTGGCTTGCCAAGAACTGTCGCCGCATGATAAAATCATGACTTTATCAAGTCTTCTCAATCACTAAAAATTTTATTACACGTTAAATTATTGATCCACGTCATTTAACTTTTAAGTCCACCATTTTTTTTCCCTATATATATTTTGAAACTTCATAGTTCCTTCATTATATATTTTGAAACATAGTTCCTTCATTTTCAAGAATGATTTGGAGTTCTCATGTTTCACACCACAAAGACAAACTGTAGTGGAATATATCACAATACCATTAGTCGTGTGCCTACGTATCCTCAACAGATGGTTCAAAATTTCAAATGTTAGGTTAAGGAAAAATTATGCAAGGAAAAACATATCCTTTGAAGGTGCTAAGAAAATACTTTGACAAAAAACAATCTTTCTCTTTTCTAGTAGAGTTTAATTCAAGATGGATTGGGTGTAAAACTCTTGTTTTACATCCTTCAATTCTTGTATATCATGCAGTTTATTGTAGCTTAAAAAATACTACTTGCTACATGATTAGGCCTCTTTAATACTCTATTATCTTTTTGTTGCCACCCAATTTTCAAAACAAAACATGAATTCATGGACAAAGCCCAATACCCAATGAATTTGGGCCTTAAGAGCATTCCCATCAAGGTGAGTAAAATTTTTAGCGTATACCACCTCAAAACTCAAAATTTTAGCTTTTAACAACTCATTTTACAATACACTCAACATCAAAGATTCTATATTTTTTACCATTTCATTTAAATAATATAAACTACTTATTAAAATAATAATAAAACAACTACACAAAACTATAGCAACCAGCCAACCCCCTCCTCCACCACCCCTACCACCGCTCCACTTGCCATAACCACCATTATAGCAACCACAACCCACCACAGCCACCACCACCACAAGTCACAGCACCACCCTTGTAGCAACCAAAACCCATCACACACACAAACCCAGGTTCGGTGACCCATGCCCCATGCCAAACCAAAACCACTACCATAAACCACAACAGAAAACCCACCACAAAACCTCCATCGCCGCTGCCACAAAACCCACCACCCACCCACCCCGATCTCAACCCCAACCAAAACCCACTCCACCCACCCACCTCGTTCTCAACCCAGCTAAAACCCACCACCCCGAGCTTAACCCCAGCCAAAACCTACCACCCCAATCTTAACCCCATCAAAACCGTCGCCGAGCGCCACCGATACCCACCAAATCAAACACACGAAACCCACCAAATCATGACCACAATCGTCGACCACATACCATTGAAGCTTAATGGAGATCAGATACTCATCAGAATGGAGGCAGCGTGATGAAAAGCGAAGGGAGATGATGCCTGGGTTGTGAGGGAGAACCAGAAAACGAGAGGAAGAGTCTGATAGTTTGAGGGAGAGTATGAGAGTCTGAGGAGAGAGAGAATTGAAATCAATAAAATATTATACAATATTGCTATAGCACGCTCTAAAAAATGAGAGTGCACTGTAGCAAGATTGTAAATTTTATAGCATATAAGAGTTTTGATGGAGTTGGTTTTTGGGGGTTTAGATGCTAAAAAATAGCATTTATAGCATTTAGGAGGCTTAATGAGAATACTCTAAGAGTAGGGAAAACTAAAAGTGTGGCAGAATAGAGGGAGAACTCTCAAGGGAGTATTCATAGATTTTAGATTTTGTAGTAAAGAGTTCAATGGATAAAGTAAGGTAAGATAACGGATTGACTCATTTGCATCCCAGATGTGTAAAGGTCCGGAGCCATAGACTTGTCCTTTTTGGGGTTCAGGAGCTATGGTTTGGCGGATGGGAGGGGTCCACCCTCACGTGAGGGAGAAGAAACATACAACGGTAATAAGGTGAATTTTTCCCCTGGTTGGAGGTGTTCTACCACAGCCTTTAGGAGATGCTTTTGTTGGGGAATGCGTCAATCTTGAAGGGGTGAAACAGTCTATTGGAACAGCAAAGATGCTTAACATTCTAGTTTGCGCCTATGATCTAGATCCTAGAATTTGGTCAATACTCCTTTATAGAGTAGAAAAGCCGAAGAAGCAGGTGATAAATTTGTAACATAATTTCTCTCAATTTCAACCGGCAATGTCATGCCCAAAAGATTAAGAGGTTTATTTTTTATTAATTGTCTACAGAAAATTAGTCTATTCATAAAATTTTTCTCGTTAATTAGTAAGTGGATTAGGTTGTTTAATAAACTTCATTGATATTGTAATTAATATCTCCACTTATAAATCACCAGAAAAAAGGGGATTAATAATATTTTTACTCGGCACAAATAATTTTTCCCATTAGTAGGAATTAAATAAAGGAAGAGAGGGAACATAAAAAATGAAATGAGGTGTGAGAGGACTGATTTTTTTTTTTTTAAGGGGGCAATGAGCCTATCATTTGACTTAATTCTAGGTAAAAATAGTAACCTAAGTGATTTAATCTTGTTTGGTATTGGTCCAAAGAGGAAAAATTGTCTTTAATATCCATTCAATAATTGGTAAAGGAATTGGAAAATAATTAAATACAATTTAACAAGGCTGATTGTTCAGCATATAGCAACAAAAATGTTACTCCACCAAGGAGTTCGGAAAATAATATATATGACTCAACTCTTAGATCAGAAAATAATTGGCGTATTCAAGGTTAACCTGCCACAGTCGTTGTGGAAGGCTCAGTTAGGAAGGTACAGAGGGGAGGTCGCTAATTTCAATAATCAGCTCTATATATTTTCGTCTGTGCCTACAGAAGAATGAGTTTGGATTACCCCATGATTCAGTCATCATCATCAGAGTCATCAAATGTAATCTTTTAAGCCTTCGGAGCATCTAGAGAAATTTCCTTAAAGTGAGCCCCATAAAGCTTGGACTCCTGCATTGCAACACGAAGTATTAAACTACTTTGATGGAAAAGATGCTTGAAATATCTTGCATGCACATGCACAGGCCAGGGCGTGTTGACATCGAACCAAAGAAAAAAATAGCGCGAACACTTAAGACTAGGGAGAAAAATCCTGCAACTATCTGAACATGAATGTGAACTGTGAACATGTAAGTACGAACACCTATTAATGGGGAGAAAAATTATTAAAATGGGGAAGAAATGTACACCTTCTTCTTTACGTGAGTGCCAAATTTTAAAAGGGCGTCAGGCACAATTTGCCCGGCTTCTCTGAGGACATTTACCAGCTCGCCAGCAAGCCCCTGAAATAGTACCATTAATACTGGAGAAAATGAAAAAGAAAAAAATTGGCAAAACACATCCTTAGTCAGATGACCAAGATATTGAATAACACATACACACACACAAATTACCTTGTTCTGCTGCATGAAGAATGTATGAGCAACACCCACTTTACCAACCCGTCCAGTCCGCCCAATTCTGTGGACATAGTCCTCTGTGGTCAGAGGAAAACTATAGTTGATCACCACTTCAACATCCGGAATATCCAATCCTCGAGCAGCTACGTCAGTAACTATCTGCGTGTGTATGGTCACATGTAAATAGGACTAATAGGTTACTGGAAATTGTCAATGATCATTATAGATCAAGTCATGTAGAGATGAGGCCCTTTCAATCAATTCTCTCGTGTGCTTGCGCGTCAAAAATTGAGCAATAAGAAACAATAACTTACCATCAAAGGGCAGCTTCCTTTCTTGAATAATGACAATGCCTTTGTACGTTCATGTCGTGCTTTGTCACCATGTATAGAAACAACATTCCAACCCCTAGAAATTGCATGTTAACATCATCAGTGGCTTTCCATTTTAAGAGCCATAGCCAGAGTAGTCTGGCTTGGCTAAGGAGTCCAAATCAAAGTATAGGTGCAGGAATACCTTTCTAACAGCATATTTTCGACACGTTTTGTTTCATATTGGTACAAGACAAAAGCCAATACTCTATTCCTGGCAGAAGTACAAATGTGTTAGCAGGAAATGGCACAACAAGGTATTAAAAGAAATTATATAGTAATTCAACTATTTTCAAGGTTTTCTTGTGTGACACAGAGATACAGAATACATTCATATTTACAAGCTTCAGTTGTCTCAAGCATGAATTTACAAGCTTAACGGATGATTAAAAATAAAAGGGAAAAAAGGGATTTTTTTTTTTTCAAAAGGGGGGGGGGGGGGGGGGGGGGGGTTTGGAATGAATGGCAACAAATTCCTTTGGGATTGGTGGTATTTTTCCAGCAGAGTGACTAAACGCTGATCACGTGAACGATCGTCCAAAACCTAAAGAAAGATTGTTCTTACTTAAAAGATACAACCATATTTCTATGCTAAGATATAACAACTGATTGTTACATAGGTCATTTATATAGTATTGAGAACTTCTATACCTCTACTATCTGCATTACATCATGGTTGGCAGCTAAATCCTCTGAACTTACAACAACCTGAAACGATGTTCATCGTTCTTTCAGAGATAGTGATTAGGAAACTGATCAAAGGAGATAATGAACAAAGACCCATACCTTAACTGGATTAGGATCCATGAACTCCTGAGCTAATTGATGAACTAACAGAGGCCACGTGGCACTGAACATTACCATTTGGCGAGCTGTGCAAAATTAATAATTTTATATTTTTTGTCAAGAAAGACTGAAAAGTAATTCATCCAGGCTGAAACCCATAATCGAGTTTGACCACACCACCATTGTGCCTCTGTCACCAGACCACGCCACAACCTAGCAATAACCCACACCATAAAACCCATAACCCACCAGACCCACGCCCTCGCAACCACCTGCCCAAGCCACCAAACCCATGCTGCTGCAACCAACTGCCAACCCACTAGACCACGTCGCAACCACTTGCCCATGCTACTAGACCCACGTCGCCACAACCACTTGAGCCGCGCAACCACCGTATGGTCTAAGAGATAAAATTGAGAGAGAGAGAGAGAGAAATTGAAAAGCCAAACCCATACCATAAAAATAACCATTTCCCAATTCCCATAGACAGACTCTATATCTCTCTCGTGAAACCACCTTTACTCAAACTGCGCCAAACCCGTACTATAGACATAACCATTTCCCAATTCCCAATTTCCCCACAGTAGTAATCATAAAAATAGTAGATGAAGATCAGTGGCGGCTCCAGAAATTTTTTTCAGGGTGTTCCTCAATAAACATAAATTACACAATCTAATAAAAAGAAAATTTTGTATATTGACAACAAGAAGAATCAAAAAACACGCAAATACATAAAGTTTACAATTGCTTTCTACGTGGTTTTCTTATCAAATATTTATCCATAATTTTAGCAAAAGAATAAATAATAAACTATAAGTTCATTGAAATATTAATAAAATTATTAATTATTGTTGTTTTATTAATTTGTTTGTCTTTTATAAACAATAATTTGTTATATTATTGTTTCATTAATTATAAAATTATTAATTATTGTTTAGCCTAAATAAATTTTTTTTTTGAAACATTAGCCTAACATAATTTAATTTGTTTGTCTTTTATAATGTATTGTTTCATTATTGTTTAGTCTAACATAATTTAGTTGTTTAATTTGTTTATCAATTGTCTTCTATAATTTGTTATGTGTATAATTAATATGTATAACGTAATTAAAAGTTGAGCGGGTCAATCAAGTGATAAACCCAAACATTAAATTATACCCATGTCATAACTCAAACCATAAACCAAGGCCCACCCTTTAATTTAATTTAATTTTTAATAACTTTTTTTCTCTTTTCCTTTTGTTTTCTACGTCAGGTCTTTTTTTTTTTTTTTTTTGACTGAAATGGTTGAAGTATATTAATTAGAAGGAAAAAAAAAAAAAAAAAAAACAAACAAACAAAAGAAAAAACAAAAGGAAACCCGGCCCAGTAGCTTTACAAGCACGGCCCAGAGAAAATATTGGACTTGTAGTTCCAGAAACCTCCAAGGCTTTTCTTCTTTTTTTTAACTTATGTGCATTTTTGTTTTAACGTTCTTCCTCTCCTTTCACACGTGCCTGTCTCTTCTAGATTTTTCTTCAGATGACTTTCCTCTTTTCTTTCTTCTATGCTTTCTTCGTCCTTATTTCTTAGTCACAGCTTCTTCTTTTTTTAAGTCACAGCTTTTCTTCTCTCTCAATGTTCTCCTCAAGCATCATTTTACGCCGCCACCATGCTTCTTTCAACAAGTATCGTTCATCCCTAATAGCATCTCCATGCTTCTCTCTCAAGCTGCCTCTACCCAGCACAACTTCTCCTCACCTCCATTACTGATCTATATCTGCTTTGTTTGGATTATAGGTTTATATTTTCATTTTTTTTATGGAAAATCAAGAGTTTTTGCTTAGGCCCAAAATCTGTTTTTGGTTGATGGTGTTCCTAATTTTGGTTGAGGGTGTTCCTAATTTTTTTTTTAAGGGTAAACAAATAAAATTTTTTTAATTATTATATATAAATTTTTTTTTTCCAGGTTCAGGGTGTTCCTGGGAACACCCTGGCCTGAACGTGGCGCCGCCACTGATGAAGATGATTATATCATCCCTCCAATACTGGCATGTGAACCACCCAACCATCCTCCATTTCTCATGGACCCAAGGCCAAACCCCAGCCTCCACCCCTCTCTTCCTCTCTCTCATTCTCATCTCCTATCTCTCCCTCACTTACATCCTCTCTCATCATCATCTCCACGCAATCCCAATCCACATCCTCAAACCCATCTCAGCCCTCCACAACCTCACTCTCCTCCTCCTCCTCCTCTCTCTCATCATGGGCATTGGTTGCACTCTCTCTGTTAAATTACCGATTGTCCTAAAAGCTTAAAACTTTTGGGACAATCGGTAATTTAACATGGTATCAGAGATTTATTCCACAACTTTTGTTTTGTCAATCTATTTATCAGGATATTGATTCACTAGTATTGAAAGGCAAAGTTGGTTGTTTTCCTAACTGACATGAAACACAATCAAAATTTTCTATAGACATTGAACCTAACAAAGCTCTAGAAGCCAATTGTTGTACTCGAGAGGAAGATGCGTGACTAAGTTGAGCATGCCAAAGTGCAAGGGAAGGAATGGAAGAAATTGCAGCAGCAGCAGCAGCAACAGAAACAGGAGCAACAAGTGGAAGACAAAGGTAGTCCACGGGAAACATACACCCAACTCTGGGACTGGTCCCAAGCTCCTGTCCCGTCCTAGGATCTTACATAATGCACCCAGAATAATCAAAGGTAATGCGATAACCCAACTCAGCTAATTGTCTCACAGAAAATAAATTCTAAGAAAGGTCAGGAACATTAAAGACTCCAGGAACTGAAAGGTTGGAGGTTGAAACTGAACCTATATTATGACCAGACAGTGTGAAACCATTTGCTGTGCGAATATTAAGAGGGTGCAGTGTAGGTTTAAGATCAGAAAATATGGACGAGTGAGGTGTCATGTGATTGCAAAAAGCAGAATCCATAAGCCAAGAAGTAGGAGGCATACCAGATAAAGTTGAGAGAAAAGAGAAATAAGATGCATTACCAACCATACAAATGATATTAGCGATGATATTTATAAGGTCATCTTTGGAAATGGAGAAAGTGGATCCAGAAGACTGAGACTATGCAGAGACGAGAGCTATGGGTTGGACACTCTCAGTATTAGCAAGTGTAGCAGCAGCAATGGAAGTAGCTAATTCGTTGCGTTGATAGCAAGTCTCAATATTATGGCCAAAACGCTTGCAAAAATTGCAAAAACGTTTGTTGGATTGTCGGCGACGATTGTTGCAAAAGAAAGAAGACTTGTCCTTATTCTTCATTTAGAAGCAAAATATGCAAAAATGGACTGCGAAAATTAAATCTATGTAAAAAACTGGGTAAGGAGCACCTGGACTGCAAAAAGTCAACGCTGGCCCAAAGTAACGGTCAAACTTGGTCAAAGTCAACCATCAACAGCAACGGTCAACGGATGATGTCAGCAGCCTGATTGGTGATGACGTCAACAGATGTGTCACTAACGTAAGCAGGTGACATCAGCTAGGGCTGACGTGGCAGTGATGACTTCAGAGATGATGTCAGCAGGTGTCCTAGTGGTGCGTGAGGCGTGTGGATCAGCTTCGTCGAAGCTTTTGGCGGCGCGTGAGAGCGCCTGGGCTATCCGATGAAGGTGATTCTTTGCCGAAGATGCAGATCGGAGAAGGACGATTCTGATGGTGTTGGCGGAAACAAGATTGGAGAAGCCCTGGTGGCGCGTGGAGCGCGTGGAAGTATTGGTCGAAATGTGACCGGCGCGTGGATGGTCAGATGTGGATGTTTCTGGCGGTGATGTGTAGTTCAAGTGAATAGCTACGCGGTGATATGTCGTATGTCCTAATTGGAGGTCAAAGGTGACAAATCTGATGATGGCAGTGGTTTTAGCGGTGGAGGAGTAGCTTCTGGTGGTGGAGATTCAAACCTGAGGAACTTTGACGGCGGGGAGCAGTCGGGAGAGGGCACTGAAAGTGTTTACTAACCACAGAAGTTGAGGTAGCGAAAAATACCGACAAAACAAGACTGTAAGACATAAGAAAATTAGAGTAGTGGCTCTGATACCACGTTAAATTACTGATTTTCCTAAGAGCTTAAGCTTTTGGAACAATCAGTAATTTAATACTCTCAAGCCTCACACACCCACCTAATTTTAATTATATCATTTGTTTCCCACCCAATACTTCTCCCTCTTCTTTTGCGCCTACATTTTCTACCTCTCCAGTAATCCCCACCATCGCCATTGATGTCTGGACGTAATGTCATGATTAACTCATTAGGCATGTCGTAAAACTCCAGCGATTTCAGCTTGCTTAGGTGTTCGATACCTGATGGCAGGCTGTGCAACAATTTGTAGTGCTAGAGGATTAACTTTTCGAGGAAAGACATTGCTCCCTTCTCAACTATTACCATCTTCAGTCCATCCAATTTATCAAGGCTTAAAACCTTAAGCCTCTAAAATCCGCTAGCATTAAAATGCAACGTCTCTCCCTCATAAACCTGTAGAAATTCAAGATGTACCAGATTGGGCAAATCTTGAAGAAATTCAAGTGGATCATCCCTTAACTAACTCCAGTTTAAGGATATCTTGGCCAGACAGTGAAGAGAAAACAGCCAGTGCGGTAACTTCTCCAAACGTCTTGACTAGGGTTGTCCAGTGACCCGTGATATCCGACCCGCCTGACCATACCCGCCCGACTCGATGGTCCACGGGTGAATCCGAGTGCATGTATTGGTCGGATATGGATGTTGTTTTAAGAGGAACTGATTATTTGGTTTGGGTTGCGGGTTACACTACAAAAAATCCGAATAAACCGACCCGACCGAATCCTTGGTAAAATAAACTCATAAAGCACCAGTCTGGCAATCTCCACTCAGCCTCAAGTGTTGGGATTTGTGCCCTAGAATCCTATTGTATAATGCTATGTACTATATTATGTATGACATGATGTATGACTTAATATTGTAATTAATAAAGTTGTTTTATTATTATCTGAAATAATGGTAACATGAATATTTGGACATTATCATATAGTCCATGAGATGCATAGTATGTAATTTATGTGACTTAGTCACAGAAGATATAAGTCACAAATTCTTTGTAAACTCAGAATTTGGTTTGTAGTCGGTGATGAAATTGGGCATTTCATCTGCGAAGATTATAACATGTCAACTAAGATGATTTGTCTTGATCATGGAAGTGGTGAATTCTAGTTGATATGTTGATATGTTTTAAGAGTTAAGACATATTGAACTGGACCGCTGTGAGATTTATTATTCTCCTAATGACTGTCAATTGAATAATAAATCTCACGACTTATATTGCATGAATTTTTAATTCTGAGAGAATAATGGACCTAATCATGAAGAATAGGTTGCTTTGATATATCAGGAGTGAGATCTAAAGTAACGGTCAAAACCTCAGTATGTTGGGCAACTACATTTAGTGTTGATAGAACATATATTCTCAAGATGGAATTCATAGTCTCTTAACAGAGCTACAAAATATTCCTTTGAAATAAGTTTAATGGGTTTGTTATTCAGAATGTTAGACCTAACTACTTTAGTAAATAGTTACTAAAGTATATATTTATGAAATTGGATTTCATAAATATATGATGAATAACTTAAATGATTAAACTGGGTACTCAAGGATTAAGATGTAGTAATTTACAAAGTGGTAATCTACTTTCACAACTTTGTATTACTACGAATATTTTATGAAGGGTTGCATGTACAATAAAGTCTTGGGATATAATTTATTAATAAGGCCTAGAGTGCAATTATATTTATATAGTGATATTAAATGTAATTAATGGTAACTTTGAATTTGTCAAGAGTTGACAGAAAAGCCCAAGACCCATTGGAGCTAGTGTCTTATTTGTTCCCTTTTGGTCCCACTCCAAGCCACATATTAGAGTTCAATTGGAAAGGCCCAAAAGGCTAGCCCAATTAGATAACCAGTTATTAGAAGAGAAACATAAAGAATTTTAGAGACACAACAAGTTTATGAAAATACATGTATGTGAGTGTTGGACACTATTAATTCTTTTTTAAGAAATAACTGATTGAGAGACCACACATCTTGGACGTTAGTGGAATTGGAGTGAAGATTGAAAGTGTTCCTGAGAACTTTTCATCTTTGGTTTTGAAATTCGTTGCACCAAGGTACACTCTCTTTTTCTATATTCTGAAACTTACATTATGCATGTTATCAATTCTGAATGGAGTAGATCTGTTTATTTTCCGCTGCGTATATGAATTTTTCCAACATCAAGCACTCACATCGTATAGTCACATCTTGAGCTTTGGTCAGTGGGTTACGTGTAGTGGAGAGAGGAAACCTGATCAACAATTTTTGGGCACAAATTCCCAATCTCAAATCCAGCCGTTTAAATCAATTCAAGTTTCAAATCAACGGTTATAATTAAACTCTACAGCCTTAGCACAGCACAGAGACATCATATCACTTAAACTCCTACAGCCCTAGCAATTAAAGATCAACGGTTAAAATTAAACTAATATCACAATCCAACGGTCACAATTAGATATCTCAATGACTCTCAATCTTTAATCTCATAACCCAATGGCTTTAAGGCTCACACGGAATCTCTCTCTCACTCTTCACCGAATCAAGATCAAGTTGATCAACATCAACGGCCTCAATCTCTCTTCAGTCTTCACCTAATCACTCTCTCACCAAATCCACAGCCTCAGATCAGACCTCACTCTCTCTCTCTCTCTCTCTAATCTCAATCTCATATCTCTCACTCACAGACACCACTGGCTCAGACGTTCTTTCTCTCTCTCTCTCTATCTCAATCTCAAATCCTCAAAACCTGAAATCTCTTCACCAAATCCTCAACCTCAAGTCTCACATAGACGCTTTGTGTCTCTCTAAAGTCTAATCTCTGCAGTCTCTTCACCAATCTCATACGAAATCTCAAATCTTCACCACTTCATCAGTCTTCAATCTTCACTCTTTAAAAGCTTTGATCTTCGGTCTTCTCACCAATGAACAGACAACATTCTCACACTCTCAGTTCTCACTTTGCCTCTCTCTACTCCAAGGTCCAAACCCTAACTTCTCACCACAAGTTCTTCACACCTAGCCGCCGCCGCCGCTGCCACCAGCAGTAGCAACTCCTCTCCCTACTGTTGATCATATGGGTTAAACTTAGGGTATGTGTTCTCCTTTTCTCATTTCTCTTTTTTTTTTTTCCATTGATTATATATGTTATGAGAATCTTCTGTTAAAATCAAATAATCCCAAAGTTTTATAAGTTGAAACCCTAACTAGAAATAGTTGAAACCTTAACCATTTACTTTTGTTTTTTGTTCATTTGTTTGATTAATTTTGTTCCTATTTAAATTTTATTCAGGAATTGAAAGTTGTATATGTGGGGTTTTCAATCTTCAAACTTGAAATTAACACCCCCGGCTTTTTAAGGTATGATTTTTGTTTCCCTTTGTTTTTTTTTTTTTTGTTCAAAGTTGGGATTTTGACTTAGAGTTTATACATGTAACTTAAGCTGCTGTGGATGTGTTCAATGTTTCTGCTTTTATTATTTAGTAAAATTTATACTATTAAAAATCAAATAAACTCCTAAGTTTTATAATTTGAAGCACTAACTAAAAAAAAATTGAAACCCTAACCATTTTACTTTTTTTGTTATTTGTTTATTTGTTTGATTAATTCTGTTCCTATTTTAATTTTACTTAGGAATTGAAAGGTGTCCAAGTGGGGTTTTTAGTCTTCAAATTCAAAACTCCAACACCCTTGGTTTCTTTAAGGTATGATTTTTGTTTTCCTTTGTGTTTTGTGTTAAAAGTTGGGATTTTGTTCTTTGTTCTTTATGTAGAATACTGTTATCTGGATTCAAGCTTCAAAGATTTTCCTTGTTGGTTTGTTTGATTATTATTATTAATTGTTGTTGTTCTAGTTTGCTAATTTCTATATTTGATTTTTTAGGCCATGGATTCCTCCACTAATGCTCCCTCTGTTTCTACACAAGCTGATGGTTCTATCGCTATACAAGTTGATGGTTCTACTGCCACCCAAGCTGATGGTGCTACTACCACTGCCACCCAAGAGGTTGCTGCTGTAACCCAAGTTGAAGCTACTGAGAGTGAGTTGCCCCTAGTTCCACCTAGCGTAGTGAGTAAGACTGGTACTGGTAGGAAAAAGTCTTTAGCTTGGAATCATTTTGAAAAAGTAAAGGTAGATGAGGGTGTCACTATGGCTATATGTAATTATTGTAAAAAATCATATCTTGCCGATAGTAAGAGTTGTGGTACTAGTAATTTGTTAGCTCATGTGACAATCTGCCTTAGGAACCCTAATAGAGAAGATAAAGGGCAGAAAATCTTAGCTTTTGAACCTAGAAATGATGGAGATGAAGGGTTCAAACTTGTGTCAACAACTTTTTTTGTTGAGGCTTCTAGAAGGGCACTACCTGAAATGATTATAATTGATGAGTTGCCTTTTAGGTGTGTTGAGGGGTATGGGTTTAAGAAATATGTAACTACCTTACAACCTAAGCTCCGTCTAAGGATATTCCATCTCGTCAAACTGTGGCTAAAGATGTGATTGGAATTTATAATAGTGAGAGAAAGAAGCTAAGGAAATCCTTGAAGGGTTGTAGGGTGTGTCTTACTACGAACACATGGACTTCTATACAAAATTTGTGATGGAAATTTAGACCCTTTAAACCACAATAGGATTAACCTAGAGAATTAGCAAAGTGATTAACTTAGTCAAATTATGCAAATCTAGGTTAAACACAATCAAATAATCATATCAAGAATATATAAAACAGCGGAAAATAAATAATACAAGATATGATGACCCCGGAAACCACACGGTAAAAACCTGGGGAGGATTTGACCTACCTATCCTCAAGGTAAACCTGAAACCACTATGAAAGAATCAAAGTTCATACAAAAGGACTTACAAGCTCCCTGCTTGACTTCCTAATGCTACCCACCAGTAGAACTTACTGATACGACCATGTGCAAGTTCCGAATCCACGGACTCCTTCTCTCTTGGATTCTTCAATCAGCTACAAGCTCCCCGCTTATTATTCTTTAAGCTCCAATGGTAGCAATCGAGTTGATCATCAAGATGTTGAAGTAATTTCTACCTTGAAAACCCTAAGTTTTGTGTAAAGGAAAACTCCTCAAAGATCTCACAAGAGATTCACACAAAACAGAAAAATATGAGCAACAATATAATGGGAACAACCTCCAAAAACATGGCTAGGGTTTTACGTATATACCTAGGGCAAAAACATGAAACCCTAAACGTTTAATGAGGTAGGGCTGAGTTGGAAATTTTGCAGAAAAAAATAATCTGGCCGACTTTCGATCGATCGAGTCTATTCTTCAATCAATTGAGCCAGGCCGAAAGTCACACAGACTTCTGCAGCCACTCGATTCTAACTTTACAATAATTAATCAACTTTGAGCAAGCTCAAACAAGACTAAACAACCTGTTTTGATCATGGTTTGCCAACAATACAAATTAGAGTTCTAAATACATTAAATCCTAAGTCTTTAGAACCTAACAAACTCCCTCTTTGGCAATCCATGACAAAACACAAACTATAAGCTCAAAGTGTACAAATAAAAAGCCCTTTACAAAAAGTAATGCTCATAAAACACAATTCAATCCTAACTATTATCCATTAGTTGCAAGTGTAGACAACAGTCAAATCGAATCAACCTGTATATTCCTAAAACACTCAACAAATGCATAAACGCATGTATGACAGAAAAATAGTAAATCAACAAATATGTAAACTAACTCTCCCCCTAAGTTAGATACATAAAAAAATTATTTTCTCCCCCTATCAAAAACAAATTCAACTCTCCCTAAACAAGACAAACATGATTCCCATAAATCAACAATTTCTCCTCCTTTTTGTCACGTATTGACAAAGACAACTCATACAAAAGTAAACAGCCAACATACGCAATAAAGGATAAGAGAAAATAGAGAATTAAGGGGACACAAAACAATACAACTCTATAGAAAATAGAGACAACTCCCCCTACGAAGAGCAACAACTCCCCCTAAGAACCGCAAAGTTTAAAAAAATTCTCTCCCTATAGAAATAGGAAAAACAAAACAAGTTTTGGGAAAAACAGTTTTGGGGAAAATTAGGAGGTGGGGAAAACAAAGACACACAAACCAAAGTTAAAAACTAAGATGAGGATACACATGAAGAAAAAATATTCTCTCTTTCAATAAATGCAAACATGACACTATGTGACCCATAAACAGTTGCATGAGTAGAGAAAATATTTGCACATTGATTATCCATCATATCTCTTAAGAAAAATATTTTCTATATGATACATGAAAAAAATATGTCATGATGCATGCTTTAATGCAGTAAAACTTAGTTCAATTTAAGTTCAAATTAACAAAATTGGCTTGAGCATAGAGTTTCTAACAAAAACCCCAAAATTGAAAACCACTTATTGAATTTTTAAACAAATTGACGAATTGAGCATCACATAACACAACACACATAGTATAATGCTTAATTACATCAAAACAACAAGCAAATTTCATCAATTTCAACATAATTGAACAAAATCCCCAAATCGGATTCAATACAAGCTCTAGAATTTCCGATTTCTCAAACTTTAAACACATTTTGCATTAAGATCAAGGAAATTTTAATCTTGGATGGCCACAACAAGATCACACACAATAAAATGTACCAAGTTTTAGCAAAAAATAACTTGTGTAGTGTGTGCAACTAGCAAAAGCTTAAGAGACATGTGAGGTGATATGTGAATAGAAATCAAACACAAAGTCTACAAAATTCATCACATAGAATTTGAAAAAGGCTATCACTAAAAGAGTTACATCATATAACTCTCACATCTCCTAGAACAAAAACTTGTAATCATGTAAGTTTCTTGAATTTTGCCTCAAAATATACACACTAATTTTAATTATGTGATTTGACATCAAGCCTAATAGTGTACACCAATTTTAAGCATTAAGCAATTAAATCGAGGCTACACCTTATGTTCTTTTTGTGCATGTGCTATATTTTCTCGAGCATAAAATCTTACGATTTGCACTAAGGTGTTCATGATTGACTAGTGAACAGTGGTGAGATGGTTATTTATGCCTTTCTCAAAAGGATCAAGTCTGACAGTCAAATAACATATGACTTCAAGATCAAGACAAAGTGATTAATAACCACAAACATCTTTCCCACACAACATGCACTACAAAGCTCAAACTAGTAAAGTGCAATAAAGTAAGCTCATCCAAGCTAAACAAGGTACATAAACATGTTATGTAAAGATAATATGGCAAATCCTTGATTATAAATCCAAGATCTATAATACAAAACACAAAAATCTTTTTGGTTTTAAAAACTATATGACCAAAAACAAAAAAGCACATATTATGCTAAATGAACAATGCAAATGCAATGCATGACAGTGCTTAACTAAGCTATAGAGGGTACACAAACAAGAAATATCAATTTCTTAATTAACCCATGAGTACATATACAAACTAGTACATAAAGTCAAAAATAGCTTAGTACAAACTATCCAAGTTTCTCCACAATGTCAAGCATGTTCTAAATCAAGAGAGAGATACCATAATTCATGTAATCCTCAAGAAAAACAAGACACAAAATAAAATATTTTTGTCTTTTTGAAAATTTTCAATGTTTTTGGATTTTTTTAAATAAAAAAAAAAACAACAACCAAAAACAGAAACAAGACATGTCCACAAACAATTGAAAGAATTAAAACAGGGACAAGTCAACAACACTCACCTTAGAGAATTTTTTCTCATCGATATAGCACGATTCTTTGGCTTTGTAGGTAAAAATCCATGAGAAGTAGAGTGTCTATGAGGGATTACACCAATCTTCTGAGAAAGACTAAAATCCTGCAAATTCCTTTCACAAGCCAACAAGCTTAAATTTTTCAAAAGCATATGAAACAATTTATTTGGACTTATGGTAGGAGAAATATCATCACATATGCTAGATTGAAATACAGAATGTTTAAATTTCAACTTATGACAATTAGGACGAATGTGACCGGAGACACCACAACAGTGACAAACATGAACAAATTTAGGAACATCAATATTCCTAACAACAAATCTAGTCTCAGATTTTGATTTTTGCCTCAACAAAGAACAATTTGGTCTAATATGACCAACAACACCACAAAGGTGACAGGTAGGCACAAAAACAGATTTATTATGCTCTCTAACAGTAGGTTTAGACATAGGTTTAGAAACTTCAACGTCTACATCAGAACTTTTACCTTTGTCTAACCTAGCACAATAAGCCTTCTCTTTATTATTCCTCTTGAAAGGAGGGATATAAACTTTTTCAGTTTTAGGCTTAAGAGAAACAGAAACACTTCTGTTATCATCAGCAGGCTTGGTACTAGTCAAATTTTCAATTTTAGTTTTGGATTCAACTAACTCTTGTTCCAAGCTTTTCATCTTCTCATCTTGAGAGGAAATTTGATTTCTCAAAAATTCATTATTTTTATTAGATTCATCTAATCTAACAATCAATTCCTCTTTTTCAAGATTAGCCAATTTTAACTCTTCTTTAAATTTCTTAGAAATTTTCAAAGATTTAGATAATCCTTACGAAGAGTTTCAAAAGTATCAAAAAAATCAACAGAAACAATAATGTCCTTTTTATTCAAATCATCACAAACATGAGCAGAAAGACACTTCAAATTATCCATGATAACATGGGTCAAGGATCAGGTCTTAGATCAAAAGATCTAAAACAGAAGAGCTACCCGCTCTAATACCACTTGATGAAAATTTAGACCCCTTAAACCACAATAGGATTAACCTAAAGAATTAGCCAAGTGATTAACTTAGTCAAATTATGTAAATCTAGGTTAAACACAATCAAACAATCATATCAAGAATATATAAAGCAGTGGAAAATAAATAACACAAGATATGATGACCTAGGAAACCACACGGTAAAAACCTGGGGAAGATTTGACCTAACTATCCTCAAGGTAAACCTGAATCCACTATGAAAGAATCGAAGTTCATACAAAAGGACTTACAAGCTCCCCGCTTGACTTCCTAATGCTACCCACCAGTAGAACTTACTAACACGACCACGTGTAAGCTCCGAATCTACGAACTCCTTCTTTCTTGGATTCTTCAATCTGCTACAAGCTCCCCGCTTGTTATTCTTTAAGCTCCAATGGTAGCAACCGAGTTGATCATCAAGATGTTGAAGTAATCTCTACCTTGAAAACCCTAAGTTTTGTGTAAATGAAAGCTCCTCAAAGATATCACAAGAGATTCACACAAAACAGAAAAGTATGAGCAACAATATAATGGGAACAACCTCCAAAAACATGGCTAGGGTTTTACTTATATACCTAGGGCAAAAACATAAAACATTAAACGTTTAATGAGGTAGGGCTGAGTTGGAAATTCTGCAGAAAAAAACAATCTGGCCGACTTTCGATCAATTGAGTCTATTCTTCGATCAATCGAGCCAAGCCGAAAGTCACAAAGACTTTTGCAGCCACTCGATTCCAACTTTACAATAATTAATCAACTTTGAGCAAGCCTAAACAAGACTAAACAACCTGTTTTGATCATGGTTTGCCAACAATACAAATTAGAGTTCTAAATACATTAAATCCTAAGTCTTTAGAACCTAACAATTTGAATTGTATATGTCTCACAAGTCACTTTATTGATGATGATTGGAAGTTGCATAAGAGAATTTTAAATTTTTGTCAAGTTGAAGATCATAAGGGAGAGACTATAGGTAGAAAGATTGAGATGTCTTTGCGTGAGTAGGGTATTGATGGCATATTCATTTTGACAGTGGATAATGCTAGTTCCAATTTAACTACAATTAAATTTTTGCAAAGGGTAACAAAAGATTGGAATGGGACAGTTTTAGAAAATGAGTTTATGCACATGACGTGTTATGCCCATATCCTAAATCTCATTGTTGGGGAGGGTTTGAAAGAAATTGATGTATCTGTTGCTAGGGTGTGTGAAGCTGTGAAGTATGTGAAGTCCTCGCCCAATAGAAATCAAGCTTTTAGGAATTTTATGGATAGGTTAGGTATAGAGTCTAAGAGTCTTCTTTGTCTAGATGTACCTACTAGGTGGAACTCAACTTACTTTATGTTAGAAATTGCTGAAAAATTCGAGAAAGTATTCCTTAGGATGGACTTTGAAGATGATGGTTATTCATCATACTTTAGGAGCAAGGAAGATATTGGTGGTTTGGGATCTCCTTGTATGAGTGATTTCCAAAATTGTAAGGCATTTGTGACTTTCTTGAGGCTTTTTTACAATGCAACAAAGAAGTTCTTTGGCTCTTTGTATGTTACCTCAAATGCCTTTTTTGATGAGATCGTTGTTATTCAGCAGAGTATTTCTCATTTAGTTAATTCCCAAAACACCTTCTTGAAAAACACTGCCACAAACATGCAAACTAAATTTGAGAAGTATTGGGGGGAAGGTGATAAAATTAATCCTTTTTTGTATGTGGTTGTGGTTCTTGATTCACGAAAAAAATTGAGGTTTTTGAAGTATTCTTTTTCTGAAATTTATGGGAATGGAGTGGGGAATGTGATGGTTGATAAGGTGAAATCTGTTTTGATGAAGTTGTATAATTTTTACTGTTCTGTTAATTCCCCAAATGTGCAAGAACCAAGTGGAAGTGAGAGGACACAAATGGTAGGTGATGCAAGTGATCCATATGTGATGGTTGACTCTCGATATGAGCTTTTCTTGGAAGCTAAGCAATCTGTAGGTTGTAGTAATAAGGTTGACAAGTATTTGGCTAAAAATTGTGATGGTAGAAGGGATGTGAATTTTGAGGTATTGGGGTGGTGGAAGGACAATTCTAGTAGGTACCCAATGTTGTCCAAAGTGGCTAACAATGTGTTGGTTGTACCAGTTTCGACTGTTGCATCTGAGTCAGCATTTAGCATCGAAGGCCGCATTGTTGATCCATTTCGAAGTTCTCTCTCTCCTCTCATGGTTCAAAACCTTGTAAGTGCACAAAATTGGCTTCAAGCCACAGTACTAATTTCTCATCGCCAATCAAGGGATGAGGTTAAGGCATTGGAGTAGGAATTTCATGATTTAGGTAATATGTTTAAATTCTGAAACTTATAGTCTGTCTCATATTCAAACAAAATTTAATATGTTGTATTTATTTCCTTTTCTTTTCTAGTTTTAAATAAACAATCATCATCAAGTGCATCAGCAAGTACTAGCTCCAAATTGGGTTCTAGCTCAGGCAAACGACCCATAATTAGTGTTGAAGATTGATAATTGACTTGGTATGTTACTGCCTTTGGCCTCTTACAATTATAAACTTGCTGCACTTTATATTTGGTCTTGTATTTGGTAGTAATGTATTATTTGTTAAATATTTTTTTGTCTTTTGTAGGCGGAATCAATTATTTTGTGCAGGAGGCAGCCTTTTGGGAGCATTTTGGAAGCTTTTTTTTAAATTGCTTTTCTAACAATACTAGTCTTAATGCTTATAGAAAAGAAATCCTAGGAATCATATAGGTTTTCTTTTCTATTAGTTATAAGCATGAGTATTTGTTATTTAATGCTTTGGAATAGCTATTTTTTTTGGAAATACTTGTGGTATTTTATAATTTGTAATTAATTATATTGCTAGGAACATTGTATAGCCAGCAAGGTTACTGCCTTTTTATGATTTACTGCCTTGTGGGAACATTGAATTACTGTTGCCTTTATAATTAATCACTTGTTGTGTGGTTGTTGGAAATACACATGTTTTGTGTGTATTGTTTTGCTATTTTTCCAGATTATTTGTTGTGTTAATTTTTGGGTAGTCAATGTGGCTGTTTAACAAGTCAGGTGGTGAAAATAGGATTTTGTGTGTTACTTACGTTGTGCTCTTTGTCCAGGTTTTACAATATATATTGATGTGTTTAGTTTTTGTGGTCAATGAGTGGATGCTTAACAGATGTTGTAAAAATAGGTTTATTTTGTGCTGTTGTAGTGTATTAAGTCCAAGATATTTAATGCTTAACAGGTGGTAAAAATTGGCTTATTTTGTGACTTGGGATGAGGTATTTTTTTTCAGGAAGTTTTTGTTCTGAATATTTATAAGTGAAGTAGCTTAATTTAAGTTTACTTGAAGGCCCATTTAAAAAAAAAAAAAAAAAGGAAAACGGAGGCCCAACCTATTTTATATGGAAAGTCCAAAAAATAAGGCACCCAAATAATTTTTAAACTGCCAAACTCCTTAATTTGGGCTAAAAGGGCTGAAAAAATTGAACCAAAAAAAAATTTCATAGAAGTCCAAAAAATCGGCCCATCAATGGCCCAAACCCGCCTAACCGACAACTTCGACCCGCCCATTCGGTGACCCGAAGAACTAGATCTGACCCGACTATTCGATAGGATATGGGTCTGTGATCCAATAACCCAACTCAAACGGGTTGAGTTCGGTTCAGGCCTAAACTCGAACCAACCCAACCCGTGGACAGGCCTAGTCTTGACAAGAATAGCCGCTAAAGAAATGGTGGAGGGCAAGATAGGCTTTCAAGATCGAGGACCTCGTTCTCTTCTATCGAAGTTATAGACAAAGCACGGAGCTTTTTTAGCATTTCAATGGAAGTGCACAGAGCAATCCCATGTTCTCTTCTGAACCTTACAATGCCTTGCCTTCACAGTTGATCCAGCTTTCCAAGTTCTCTCAATATAACATTGTTGCCATGATCAGCCTCTGTATGGCAGAGCTTTTGCAAAGAATGGAGACATCCTATTTGTGCCATGGCCTTGAAGCCATATCTGGAATTTATTTTTGCACAAGATTGTATTTCATACAGATACACCAGTAGGTGGCGAAGTTTCTGAAGCTTCAAGATCTCAACAGGCAATGCAGTGATGCATGTGTGTTTAAGATCCAATGTCTCTAGGTACCGAAGATTCCAATTGCGGGTGGAATTATTTTTATCATTGTGCTCCTCAAGCTTAGATATTTCAAAAGGAACAACCTGAAGATCTCTTTCGGAAATACCTCTAGAGGTGCACCTTGCAAATCTAAGATGTTAAGAAGCTTAAACTCAAGGGGAAATGAAAGGGATTTTGAAGACTCAAACAGTGAATCTACCCTCCAAAACATGTGCAAAGAACAAAGATGAGAGATGCTCTGGCTTTGTAGTACATCTGGCATGGTTTTTTGTATTGACAAACGACAAACTTTTTCAGGCCACTCTGTGTTTTTTCCCCGAGCTATTGTTACAAAGTTTTGTTCTCTTACCTTGGAACTGATTATTTCACGTAGCAGGTCATGGACGCGGCATGTTTTGATCCTCCCTTCACTAGTTGTTCCAGCCACTTGGATCAGGCTTCTGTTCAAGAGCTCGTAGAGGTAGCCTTGGGCAACTTCTTCCAAAGTAATGTTATCTTTTGTTCTCACAAAAATTGTCCACTATCCATAATCGTATCAGCCTCATTTGGTCAATGACATGATTTTTAGGAAAGACGCTAAAATACAGAAAACAAGACTTGAGATAGTAAGGTAAATCTTTGTAACAGAGTGATAATATCTTTTCCATACTATTGAGTCTAGCATTTTCCTTAAGTTCATCACCAAGACTACGTTTAATCATATCCCATACATCTACGCTGCCCTGGGTTGCCAAAACGCCACTAATTGCCACAATTGCAAGTGGCAATCCTTCATATCTTTTGAGGATACTTTCTGTGAGATTCTTGAAATGAGGGGGGTAAGATTTCTCTCCAAAAGTCTTCCTGCAAAATAAAGTCCAAGACTTTTCAAGAGGTAAAGGGTTCAAAGAATAGATGTTACCATGGAACTCCTTGCAAGAGGCAGAGGCTATGTCATAATTGCGTGTTGTTAGCATTACTCGGCTGCTATTGCTGTTTGGAAATGCATATTTGACTGCATCCCACTCTTCTATGCGCCACAAGTCATCTAATACAATCTGGTACCTTTTAGTCTTATGCTACAAAATGCTGTTGATTTCTGTTTTTAGTTGATCGTTGGTCATGCTGTCCAGTTCTTGAGGAATTGGTTTCCTTTTCACCCGGTAGAGTTGCTGAAGCATGTGTTTTAGTTGCTCTTCCATCTTAAAAGATTCAGAAAAAGTTATCCAAGCACGGTATTTAAATTGCCGCTTCACTTGTGCATCATCATAGACTTTCTTTACCAAGGTGGTCTTGCCCAACCCCCCCATTCCAACCACGGAAACCACTTCTCATCCAGTATCATCCTGGATTAGCCAGCTGACCAGCTATTTTTTGGGATTTTCGATGCCCTCTAGATCAGCTTCTTCTATCAGAAGGGCATTTTGTTGATGGTCATCCTATGTCTTTGCAGAAACCTTGGCATCGATAGTTTTGCTCTGGAATCTCTCGTGTCCATCTAAGATTCTTTGGATTCTGGAATTGATGCGTTGTATTTCTCCTGCCATCTAATGGCAAGCTATAAAATTCTTTATTGTGGAAAGTTTTCTTGTAAGAAAAGCACGGGATTCATGGTCAGGATGATGTGTGAGAAGCCTGAATTCAACAAGAGCATCTTCAATATCATAAGCCACACCTCTTAGTTGTTTAATCCACACGTCAAGTCCAGGACTCTTGTCTTCCATTTAATCTGCGGCTATTAGTAAGAATATGATGTGCTCCGGTTTGTCTTTGATCCCCACAGCTTCTTCCTTCACCCCCCTCAACTGTTGCACCTCTTCTTCATTTAAGGTGGTCAACTTGTCCATTACAAAATTTACCAAAATTTTAGCCATTGTGTGTGTTACTCCAAAGAAACAAGGATTAATTTTTTTCTTTTTTTTTCTTTGATTAAAAACAAGGCTGAATGGAATGATCTTTCTATGATTTTGTTCATGCAGGCATGTGGTCCTCCCCTTCCTTTGCTTGGAGAAGCCTGATGGCTGCGCAAGAAGTGGTGAAGAAGGGTGTTAGATGGCAGGTGGGTAATGGCCAAGACATACGAATCTGGGAAGACATCTGACAAATAGAGATTTCTTTCTCTAGGTATCATGATCTTCACAATTCCAATTCCTAACACATCACAATATGTGTTATTGCCCATGTATACACGATGATCACCGGCTTTAACCTCTTTCATGTCAACAAAGAAATCTCTCGTCTTTGCCAAATGGCGTGACAATGTAGAGTCTACCCACCATGCTCTGGAGTCAACATCAGTTAACAGAAATTCAGATACCACACAAATTATATCCTTGGAACCTCCATAATTTGGTTTGTTATTATTTTTATTTTCACAACAATCAGCTTGATAATGGCCAATTTTTCCACACTTAAAACACTTTCCCTTACCCCTTTTATTCTTATCATTGTTCTTGAAATTCTTTCCTTTGCCTTTAAAATTTTTAGAAAAATTTTTCTTTTCATTTTTAGAAGTTTCATTCTTTGGGGGTTGACTAGTGGAAGTAATTGTCAAGAGAGATTTAGATGTATTCTTTTTATTTCTTCTTTCCGCTTCTATCTCCAAAAGAGTTGGTAAGTTTTTCATGTTCACAGGGGTTGCAGAATAGCGTAGAGCTACCACTACAGAATCCCATGAGTCAACCAAACTATGAAAAATAGTAGAGACTTGCATCTTATTAGGAATTCAATTTCCTAAGACAACTAACTCTTTTGCAATTATTGACATTTTATTGACATGTTCAATGACATCATCACTTTCATTCATCATGGTTCCATTAAATCTCTCAATTAAAAGTTGAATATATGTTTCAGAAGATGCACGATATGCTTCAGTATTAGCATCAAACATGGTTTTAGCATGTGTATATTCTTCAAAAAGAGTTTTAATGTTAGGTTCCATGAATGTAAGCAAAATATTTTTAGCAGTTTTATCATCTTCTACATGTTTTTCATACATTCTTTTTGCAGCAGCATTAGAATTTTCAAGTGGTGGAGTTGGAATGCCGATATCAATAACATACTCAACCTTGTCTTGAAAGAGTATTTGACGGATATGATGTTTCCAAACAAAATGATTAGCCCCATTTAATTTTTCAGTTTTGCTTAATTCTTGACTTATAGCTCTACTAGTCATGATCAATCAATAAGAATTAAAAGGATTTTAGTTTAGAAAGCTGACCGTGATGGAGAAACCAAAAAAATAAATTTGTGTGTACCAAATCTGTATTGATGTTTGCTCCAACACTCCCTTTTTAACTCAACCAAGCTTTCACGTTAAAACGAAGAAATCCTTTGTACATTGGAGTAATTTGAATTGCCTTCCATTACATAGCAAGAGTCCCACCCAATCAAAAAAAAGAGTTGCATGACTTTACTAGGAAAGTAGACTTGCTTCAAAGCTTTGATACCAATGAAGCAAAATTGAAATAGAGCTCAAATTGAAATAGAGCTCAAATTAAAATAGAACTCTTATTCAACTAAGAGAGTAAGGGGCTGTTTGGTTTTTTTTTTTTTTTTTTTCATCACTGATCACTCCTCACTTAATTTTTGTTACTCATCACTCATCATTTAAAATACCCTAATTTCCTACACCTACCAGTTTGGCACATATCACTTAATTATGGTTTCAACCAAAAAATCTAAAAAAGGGGGACCCACACACTAACCCATGTCATAAGACTTTCCTCTTACCTTTTTTTTCTTTTTCCCCTTACTCTCATCTTTCTCTGCCTCTCCCCTTCTTTTTTTTTTGTGATTTTCTCTTTGATGGAAAATTTAGACCCCTTAAACCAACCAGATTAACCTAGTTAATTAGCCAAGTGATTAACTTAGTCAATTTATGCAAATCTAGATTATCACAATCACACAATCATATCAAGAATATATAAAGCAGTGAAAAATAAATAACACAAGATATGATGACCTAGGAAACAACACGGTAAAAACTTGGGGAGGATTTGACCTAGCTATCCTCAAGGTAAACTTGAATCCACTATGCGAAAGAATTGAAGTTCATACAGAAGGACTTACAAGCTCCCCACTTGACTTCCTAATGCTACTTACCAGTAGAACTTACTGACACGACCACGTGCAAACTCTGAATCCACGGACTCCTTCTTTCTTGGATTCTTCAATCAGTTACAAGCTACCCGCTTGTTTATCTTTAAGCTCCAATGGTAACAACCGAGTTGATCATCAAGATGTTGAAGTAATCTCCACCTTGAAAACCCTAAGTTTTGTGTAAAGGAAAGCTCATCAAAGATCTCACAAGAGATTCACACAATACAGAAAAGTATGAGCAACAATACAATGGGAACAACCCACAAAAACATGGCTAGGGTTTTGTTTAAATACGTAGGGCAAAAACATAAAACCCTAAACGTTTAATGAGGTAGGCTGAGTTGGAAATTCTGCAGAAAAAACAATCTGGCTGACTTTCGATCGATCGAGTCTATTCTTCGATCGATCGAGCCAGGCCGAAAGTCACAAAGACTTCTGCAGCCACTTGATTCCAACTTTACAATAATTAATCAACTTTGAGCAAGCCTAAACAAGACTAAACACATTGTTTTGATCATGGTTTGCCAACATTACACATTAGAGTTCTAAATACATTAAATCCTAAGTCTTTAGAATCTAACAAACTCCCCCTTTGGCAATCTGTGACAAAACACAAACTAAAAGCTCAAAGTGTACAAATAAAAAGCCCTTTATAAAAAGTAATGCTCATAAAAACACAATTCAATCCTAACTACTATCCATCAGTTGCAAGTGTAGACAGCAGCCAAATCGAATCAACCTGTATATTCTTGAAACACTCAATAAACGCATAAACGCATGTGTGACAGAAAAATAATAAATCAACAGATATGTAATCTAACTCTCCCCCTAAGTTAGATACACCAAAAATTAAAAACATTCTTGAAAGTTCACACAACACATAATAAAGACATATATCAATGAATAACTCATAAATATAAATCAATAAGCAGTGAACACAGAATCAAGAATCATATATCAAAAAATGTATTTCCCAACAAGAATAGCCCAAAAGAAAATCTCCACTAGCTCCACACAAAAGAGAAAACTCCCCCTAACTACAAAAACTCCTCTACAAGTCTCAAAACTCTACTCCCCATTTTTGTGATGGAATGCCAGAAGACATCACAGGCCATCATCAAAAGGAGGTGGTGAGGATGAACAAAGATGCACCAAGTCAGCTCTTAGAGCACGAATCTCATCAAACAAGTCCACCAAAAGCTGACCATGAGCCGCCTGAACGGTCATGACAGTCTCCAAGGTACAACGTACATCGAAGTCATCCGAAGAAGGTGGAGGAACAGCAGCAGCAGCAACACCAGCAGGATCAGGAACAGCCTCACGAGCAGGACCTGTAGAAGAAGAAAGGGGTGCGGTACCAAAAGGCTCAGACCTAGAGTGTTTAGAGCCAGCTCGAAGATGAGCAGCCCTCTGTCTAAGAAAAGACGCACCTATGGGAGCAATCACATGGACGAGCTCAGAAGAAGGGAAATCATCTAAATCAAGATAAAGCAAAATCCTATGAATAAAGATAGGATGAACAAGAGCATGAGTGGTAGATGAACTCCTATAAACTTTATTCAAAGAACGAAGAAACAAATGAGGAAAACTGATAGGAGCATCAGTGACAAGAGCGTACAAAAATACACACCGCTCGAGAGGAATAGTGTGAAGATGAAAAATAGGCCAAAAAGAATGACACACTATCCTAAAGAAAAGATAGATAGTCTCAGGAAGCTCAGCAGTGGTGATCTGAGGATCAGAACCCCACTAGATAGAAGACCCAGTGATGTAAGACATGACATCACTCAACATAAGAGACTCATCATAAGGGTAAACAGGGTGCTGGACCAAAGGTACCCCTAGAGCATCAGCCACTACCGTAGGAGTAATGACATACTCTACGCCTCGTATCCAATAAAGGTAACCAGCCCTGACGCTCAAAATTTGCTCTAATGGTAAGATCAACCGCATCTAAGATGACAGAATGCTTAGCCTAAATTTTTCTCTGAAGGTTCAGCTTCTCAAAAATCTCTTGGTTTTTCTCACTCGAAAACCTCTCACAGTCAAAGGAAGGTGGGGGAGGTAAAGGAGAGGGAACAGACCTACGGGCTCTAGTCTTCCTAAGCATGATGCTAAGGAAAGGACAAAGACACAAAGTAGAACCAAAAGAACAAAAAACAAAACCAAGGGCAGACTACAGATTAGCATAAAAAAAATAGAATAAAAATCTATATGATGCATGAACAGTGAAAATGTCATGATGCATGTTCTAATGCAGTAAAAATTAAGTTCAATTAAAGGTTAGATTAACAAAATTGGCTTGAACATAGGGTTTCTAACAAACACCCAAAATTGAAGAACCATTTGATGAAATTTTTTAAAACAAATTAATGAATTGAGCATCACAGAACACAATACACAGATTATAATGCTCAATTACATCAAAACAACAAGCCAATTTCATCAATTTTAACCTAATTGAACAAAATCCCCAATTTGGATTCAATACAAGCCCTAGAATTTCTAATTTTTCACAAAACCCAAAATTGATCAAATTAAACCATCAATATAATGTTTATATCATGTTCCCACAAAAACCCATTGATCAATTTCACAAAATAGGGTTTGAATCAACAAAAATCCCAAAATTTGTATAGTCCGAAAATTACCCTAAAATGCATGGATTTATGCATGAAAACATGAAAATAAATTCAAAAGGAAGAGTATAAAGGTCTTACCGGCTTGAGGAGAGAGAAACCTTGCAAAGAAATTGGAAGAAAACAACAAAAAAATCTTTGTGGAGCCTTGCCTTGTCGGAGAGAGAAAGAAGGTTTGAAAAGAACTTTTGAAAAAGTGTTGAATCAGTCAAGAACAGTGATTTAAAAAACAAAAAACTGATTCGCGACATTCGATCGATCGAAAAACACATTCAATCGATCAAATCAATTCGAGACTCTTAAAAACATTTTCAGTATTTTCGATCGATTGAAAAATAGGCTGGATAGATCGAAACAGGCAGCGGCTCACAGTATTTTTGAGAAAATCACAGGTTTTGAAAAACACAACTACATTTTGAAAACAACTCCTCAAAGCATTAAAATCAATGAAACAATAATGCGTGAGTATAAGATAAAATGCTTTTTCAAAAACCCAAAATTTTAAACCCAATTCTTTCACAGCAAATTTTCAATCATTCTCCCTTTCAATTCTTCAAACAACAAAATATGTTGTGCACAATTGTCAAGATGTTTTCAAACTTGGTTGGTCAAACCAAAAACACATACAATAACATGTACAGTGTTTAACAAAGAGTAACTTGTGTAGTGTGTACAACTAGCAAAAGCTTGAGATACATATGAGGTGATATGTGAATAGCAATTAAACACAAAGTCTACACAATTCATCACATAGAATTTAAAAGAGACTATCAACAAAAGAGTTACATCATATAACTCCCACATCTCCTAGAATAAAAGCTTGCAATCATTTATGTTTCTTGAATTTTTGCCTCTTAATTATGTGAATTGGCATCAAGCTTAATAGTATACACTGGTTTTAATTAAGTGAATTGGCATCAAGCCTAATAGTACACACCAATTTTAATTATGAGATTTAACCGAGGCTACACCTTAAGTTCTTTTTGTGCATGTGCTACACTTTCTCGAGTACAAAATCTTATGATATGCACTAAGGTGTACATGATTGGCTAGTGAACAGTGGTGAGATGGTTATTTATGCATTTCTCAAAAGGATCAAGTCCAACAGTCAAATAACATGTGACTTCAAGATTAAGACAAAGTGATAAACACCATAAACATCTTTCCCACACAACATGCACTACAAAACTTTAACTAGTAAATTGCAAAGAATAAGCTCATTAAAGTTAAACAAGGTACACAATACATGATATGTATAGATAGATTGACCAACCTTGTTTTCAAAAATCAAGAAAAACAGTGTCAAACATAGTTTTGCTTCCTCTTCTCCTTTTTTTTTTTATTTTTATTTTTATTTTTATTTTTATTTTTATTTTTATTTAAAGAGAAAATAAATAAATCCTAGAATGAAATACATGAATGTAATGCAATGCAAGTCCTAGAACAAAAAAAACAAAAACCAAAGAACAATGGTCACAGATGAATAGAGCAATGAAGCACAAGGACCATGTCAGAAAGACTTACTTAGATCAAGTCTTTTTCATCCAAAACTTTTTAGATGCAACATGAACATTGGAGTTCTTATTCACATTCGAGTGATTCCCAACTCCAGGATTGGAATAAAGGTTTAACGCCTTTACCAATTCACCAATTAGTGCCATAGGATCTTGTGCTTAAGGCACAGACACTTTTGGTTTGTTTGCTTTCTTAGCAGCTTGAAACTTGTAACAGTTAGGACGAATATGTCCAGACTTTCCACAATAATGACAAACCCAAACAGGTTTACCATGCATCTTGTCCTTAGATTTGATAGGCTCCTTAGGTTTAGACTCTCTCAAATCAACCCTAATCTTCTTAGGTGGTGAAACTTCTACAGGTTTAACAACCTCACTCATAAGGGGTTTAACAGTTTTACTCACAACCTCACTCACAGAAGGTTCAGAAGAAGATGAAGGAACAAAGATCGTGGAATGAGGTGCAGACACAGAAATGCTCTCAACAAAACCTAAACCAGATTTGTCAGAAGGATACTTTTGAACACTTAACATTTGATCAAGTTTAGAACTAGCAGATCTAGCAGCAGATAAATCAAGTTCTAATTTCTTTATTTTATTAATCAACATCATATTCTCAGTTTTCACATTGTTCAAAAGATCATTAGCATCAAACAACTTAACAAGCAAATTTTTCTTATCAAGCTTAAGAGATTCAATTTTTTTCAGGCCAAGTTCAACATTCATAGCATCATTTGCAGCAATTTTGCAAAGTTTATTATAGGCCTCTTGAAGATCTGCGTCCTCAGAGAGTTCCCCATCAGAAGGGTTCTCCTTAGCAGATATGCTTTCATTGACTACAGTAATAGCAGTGAAAGCAATGAAGTTTCCATCCTCGTCACAACCAGACTCATCATCAGAAACCTCATTATCACTAAGGGTTACAGCCATAGCTTTGCCCTTAGACTTCAAGAATGTTGGACATTCAGATTTAACATGACCATATCCTTGACAACCAAAACATTGAGCACCCAAAGAATTGTTGGAAGATTGACTTACTCTTTCTCTAGGTTTTTCAGTGTTGCTAACCTTAATGGAATCATTCTTCCTAAAATTTCTAGGTTCAGCAGTGTTTGTATTCCTCGCCCTTCTATTAGTATTTCTAAGAAAGTTTCTAAAGTTCTTGGCAAGGTAAGCTATCTCTGTAGCAGAGAGCTCATCATCAAATCCACTAGCATCAACATCATCAACAGACTTAAGAGCCATTGATTTGGATTTGTTAATTTTGGGTAGGTCTAACTCATAAGATTGAAGAGATCCTACAAGTTCATCCACAGGGATGGAGTCCACATCCTTATTGCTTTCAGTAATGGCAATCACTTTGGGTCTAAAGTCTTCAGTTAAAGATCTAAGTATCTTTCTAACAATTTTAGGTTGATTATAGACTTCACCCGAATTAAAAGCAGAATTAACAATATCATTCAGTTTGGCATAAAATTCATCAAAGGATTCATCATCAGACATCCTAATGCTTTCAAACCTAGAAGTTAATTGTTGCAGCTTATTTATTTTGATAGCCTTTGTGCCTTCATGCACAGTTTGGAGGATTTTCCAAGCAGTATGAGCAATCTCAACATTTGAGATTCTTTTAAATTCCTCCATAGAAACAGCATTAAAGATGGCATTCATAGTTTTGCTATTAAATGCAGCTGCTTCTTTTTGAGAAGTTTGCCACTCACTCACAGGAGTAGTGGGCTTCTCCCATCTGTACTCAACGGAATTCCAAACTCTCTCATCAATGGATTTCAGGAATGCTTTCATCCTTACTCCAGTAGGCATAGTTATTCCCGTCAAAGTAAGGAGGAACAACAAGAGAGTGTCTGTATTCCATGACAACAGAGGTCAAGGATCAGCTCAGAGATCAAAAGATCAATGATAAAAGAGCTACCCGCTCTGATACCACTTGATGGGAATTTAGACCCCTTGAACCAACTAGATTAACCTAGTTAATTAGCCAAGTGATTAACTTAGTCAATTTATGCAAATCTAGGTTATCACAATCACACAATTATATCAAGAATATATAAAGCAGCGGAAAATAAATAACACAAGATATGATGACCCAGGAAACCATACGGTAAAAACTTGGGAAGGATTTGACCTAGCTATCCTCAAGGTAAACCTGAATCCACTATGCGAAAGAATCGAAGTTCATACAAAAGGACTTACAAGCTCGCTGCTTGACTTCCTAATGCTACCTACCAGTAGAACTTACTGACACGACCAAGTGCAAGCTCCGAATCCACGGACTCCTTCTTTCTTGGATTTTTCAATCAGCTACAAGCTCCCCACTTGTTTATCTTTAAGCTCCAATGGTAGCAACCGAGTTGATCATCAAGATGTTGAAGTAATCTCCACCATGAAAACCCTAAATTTTGTGTAAAGGAAAGCTCCTCAAAGATCTCACAAGAGATTCACACAAAACAGAAAAGTATGGGTAACAATACAATAGGAACAACCCACAAAAACGTGGCTAGGGTTTTGTTTAAATACCTAGGGCAAAAACATAAAACCCTAAACGTTTAATGAGGTAGGGCTGAGTTGGAAATTCTACAAAAAAAACAATCTGGCCGACTTTCGATCGATTGAGTCTATTCTTCGATCGATCGAGCCAGGCCGAAAGTCACAAAGACTTCTGCAGCCACTTGATTCCAACTTTACAATAATTAATCAACTTTGAGCAAGCCTAAACAAGACTAAACACATTGTTTTGATCATGGTTTGCCAACATTACACATTAGAGTTCTAAATACATTAAATCCTAAGTCTTTAGAACCTAACACTCTTCACTTTTCCCCTGTTTTTCTCCCTTCGTTTTTCTATGATTTTCACTTCGTTTTTCCCTTATTTTTCTCCCAAACCCCTCCATGAACCCAGCGACAGAAATCACTGTCTGGACTTGGTGCACCGATCTCCATCGTCACCTAGTGCCATGGTTGTGCTCTGTTTTTTTCTCTGCTTCTCCCCTTCATTTTTTTTTTACTTTTCTGTTGGTTGTGCTCTGTTTTTTCTGTTGTTGTTCTTGCCCCTTTCTTTGTCTTTGTTGCTTGTGCTTTATTGCCTTCTTTTTTCCTGTTGCTTGTGGTTACCTCTGTTGTGTGAATGAACATGTTTGTAGGTTTGTGTTTGTGTGTTAGAGAAAAGATCGTGAGAAGTAAAGAAAGAAAGAAAGAAAAAGAAGAAAAAAGAAGAAGAAGAAGAAGAAGAGAACCTAGAAACCCAATGAAAAGGAATGGAAAAAAGTGCTGTGCCATAATTTTCTCTCCAGCCTTCTCCTCCCGATTTGGGAGGACCAAAAATGTGGGCCCGGGAGAGAAAATTTTCTCTCGGGTTTTCTTTCCTCCCCATTTTCCTTCTCCAACCAAACAGTAGAAAACATTGTTTTCCATCCTATTTTCCTCCCTCTATTTTCCATCCTCACTGTTTTCACCCCAACCAAACACAGCCTAAATGAGTTATTAGTCATAGCGCTAAGGGTATCTATTAGCATTTCTCAAACAAAAAACAGTAGCATCTCGCATCCAATTAAAAAAATAGAGTTTTGGATGTTAAGTGTACTGTAAAGTGTGATGGTAAAATTGATAAAATAGCTTTTTAGATGATAAAATAACAATTTTGTTTACAATCTTGGATGCTAATGCTTTAGATGCATGTAGTAGCACCACTCTTACCCACACACAGAGACAGACGTTACATGTATTTGATAGGTACAGCGTAAAAGTGTTGCCCCTACCGCGTTACCCGCCCCTCTCAACAACCAAAACAAATTTGGAATCTCAGTCGCCAAAGTCTGTTATACATACTGCTTGAACAAAAGCCACCATCTGATTGCCAAAAAAACTAACGTATATTTATGGGAGCATATCATCTGCAATCCCTACAATTTTTACTTACTTGGTTGTCATCAAAACTAAACACATCAATTAAAAATCCACACGTCCTAACTGTTCACACCCAGACTAGGTGTTTCTTCTTGCTGTTAAATACAAAAATTTCACATTCATAGCTATTCCTAAACACCCAATTCAAGCCAATCAATTTGTATTTATATCTGCCAATTTTTAAGTTTATAAGCAGATTTCTTTTGACCAGAATATGCTAGTCTGATATAATTTGAAAAAACAAATACAGAGATCGATTGATCACTGGGACACATTACAATTATTCAACTCAGTGTCACACAACTAACTTGACTGTGATTGCAACTTCAATAGTCGTTGCAAACAAGAAGTTGAATTAGCAACACTTATTACAATTATTCAAGAAGGAAAACAACGAGCAGAAGCTCGTTCATGATAGTTAGGCCAAGTCTACAGAGTAATATGTAATACAACAAAATAAAATGCCCAAAGCACAGCAAGCAGAAATTACTATTTCCAATACGGAGGAAGTTCAAGGCTTCTTGTGGGTGCTGAGGTTGAACCCTCTCCCTCTATTGATGTGTACAATGAGAAGACATCCCAACCGCCATCTTTCCAATAGGTAGAGTTAATTTCGGGAACATGTTTAACCTTCCAATAATCCCCACCATCACCATCGCCATCGATGTCTGGACGTAATGTCATGATTAACTCATTAGGCATGTCGTAAAACTCCAGCGATTTCAGCTTGCTTAGGTGTTCGATACCTGATGGCAGGCTGTGCAACAATTTGCAGCGCTGGAGGATTAACTTTTCAAGAGAAGACATCGCTCCCTTCTCAACTATTACCATCTTCAGTCCATCCAATTTATCAAGGCTTAAAACCTTAAGCCTCTGAAATCCACCAGCATTAAAATGCAGTGTCTCTCCCTCATAAACCTGTAGAAATTCAAGATGTACCAGATTGGGCAAATCTTGAAGAAATTCGAGTGGATCATCCCTTAACTGACTCCACTTTAAGGATATCTTGGCCAGACAATGAAGAGAAGACATCCAGTGCGGTAACTTCTCCAAACGTCCTGACAAGTATAGCCGCTGAAGAAATTGTAGAGGGCAAGATAGGCTTTCAAGATCAAGGACCTCGTTCTCTTCTATCGAAGTTATAGACAAAGCACGGAGCTTTTTTAGCATGTTAATGGAAGCGCACAGAGCAATCCCATGTTCTCTTCTGAACCTTACAATGCCTAGCCTCCGCAGTTGATCCAGCTTTCCAAGTTCTCTCAATACAACATCGCTGCCATGATCAGCATCTACAAAGCAGAGCTTCTGCAAGGAATGGAGACATCCTATTTGTGCCATGGCCTTGAAGCCATATTTGGAATTTATTTGTGCATAAGATTGTATTTCATACCGATACACCAGTAGGTGGCGAAGTTTCTGAAGCTTCAAGATCTCAACAGGCAATGCAGTGATGCATGTGTGTTTAAGATCCAATGTCTCTAGGTACCGAAGATTCCCAATTGCGGGTGGAATTATTTTAATCATTGTGCTCCTCAAGCTTAGATATTTCAAAAGGAACAACCTGATGATCTCTTTTGGAAATACCTCTAGAGGTGCACCTTGCAAATCCAAGACATTAAGAAGCTTAAACTCAAGGGGAAATGAAAGGGATTTTAAAGACACAGGCAGTGAATCTACCCTCCAAAACATGTGCAAAGAACGAAGATGAGAGATGCTCCGGCTTTGTAGTACATCTGGCATGGTTTTATGTATTGACAAACGACGAACTTTTTCAGGCCACTCTGTGCTTTGTCCCCGAGCTATTGTTACAAAGTTTTGTTCTCTTACCTTGGAAATGATTATTTCACGTAGCAGGTCATGGATGCGGCATGTTTTGATCCTCCCTTCACTAGTTGTTCCAGCCACTTGGATCAGGCTTCTGTTCAAGAGCACGTAGAGGTAGCCTTCTGCAACTTCTTCCAAAGCCATGCCTTTTTTTGTTCTCACAAATCCTTCTGCTATCCATAATCGTATTAGCCTCATTTGGTCAATCACATGATTTTTAGGAAAGATGCTGAAGTACAGAAAACAAGACTTGAGATGGTAAGGTAAATCATTATAACTGAGTGATAATATCTTGTCCATACTACTGAGTCTAGGATTTTCCTTAAGTTCATCAGCAAGACTACGTTTAATCATATCCCATTCATCTACCCTCTTCTTGGTCGCCAAAACACCACTGATTGCCACAATTGCAAGTGGCAATCCTTCACATCTTTTGAGGATACTTTCTGTGAGATTATTCAAATAAGGGGGGCAAGAGTTTTCTCCGAAAGTCTTCCTACAAAATAAAGTCCGAGACTCTTCAAGAGGTAAAGGGTTCAAAGAATAGATGTTACCATGGAATTCCTTGACAGAGGCAGAGGCTATGTCAGAATGGCGTGTTGTGAGCATTACTCGGCTGCTGTTGCTGCTTGGCAATGCATATTTGACTGCATCCCACTCATCTATATGCCACAAGTCATCTAATACAATCAGGTACCTTTTATGCTGCAAAAAGCTGTTGATTTTTGTCCTTAGCTGATCGTTGGTCATGCTGTCCAGTTCTTGAGGAACTGGTTTCCTCTTCACCTGGTAGAGTTGCTGAAGCATGTGTTTTAGTAGATCTTCCATCTTAAAAGATTGAGAAACGGTTATCCAAGCACGGTATTTGAATTGTAGCTTCACTTGTGCATCATCATAGACTTTCTTTACCAAGGTGGTCTTGCCCAAACCCCCCATGCCAACCACGGAAACCACTTCTCGTCCTGTATCATCCTGGATTAACCAGCTGACCAGCTGTTTTTTGGGATTTTCGATGCCCACTAGATCAGCTTCTTCTATCAGAAGGGCATTCTGTCGATGGTCATCCCATGTCTTAACAGAAATCTTGGCATCAATAGTTTCACTCTGGAATCTCTCGTGTCCATCTGAGATACTTTGGATTCTGGAATTGATGCGTTGTATTTCTGCAGCCATCTGATGGCGAGCTATAAATTTCTTTATTGCGGAAAGTTTTCTTGTAAGAAAAGCATGGGATTCGTGGTCAGGATGATGCGTGAGAAGCCTGAATTCATCAAGAGCATCTTCAATATCATAAGCCACATCTCTTAGTTGCTTAATCCAAACGTCAAGTCCCGGACTCCTGCCTTCCATTTCATCTGCAGCTATTAGTAAGGCGTTGATGTGCTCCAGTTTGTCTTTGATCCACACAGCTTCTTCCTTCACCCCCTTCAACTGTTGCGCCTCTTCTTCAATTAAGGTGGTCAACTTTTCCATTACAAAATTTACCACAATTTCAGCCATTGTGTGCGTTACTCCTATGAAACAAGAATTACTTTTTTCTTTTCTTTTTCTTTGGTTGAAAACAAGGCTGAATGGAAATGATCTTTCTGTGAGTTTTGAGTACCTGTTCTTACTCCAAAAATCAAGACTGGCTTTTTCTTTCTCAAACAAGGCTAATTGGATATGAAATTTCTATCTGATTTTTTTTTTTCCTTTGGTGGAAAATAAGGCTAATGGGAGATAAGGTTTCTTTTTGAATGTTGAGCTGCAGTTCTTATATAATATAACTATTCAATCATAAAGTTGCGTCTTTGTTTCTACTTCTATACTATGTGCCAAGAGGCCAACTGGATCAGATTGTAACAGGAGAAACGGCAATTTGCCCAAATAGATTTTTTCTCCTATATTTTTTCCCCTATAGATAAACTGGTCAATGTTTGTTTCACTTGAGCTCCAGGCTACTTGAAAAAACTCATAAAGAATATTATGTTATCTTGGTGTACATAGGTTTTAATGAAATTACCTGACAACCAACTTATTTTATTTCATGTTTCCTTGGTGAATTGTCATGCATCTTCTTTTCAACTACTTGCAAACAAGTCAACTTTGGCAAATGTCTTCTAGTATTGATTTTGATTTATAAAGTCTTGAGACCATCATAGTAGCCAAAATAAAGGCAGAAAGTACAAGGGCTAAGCGCACAAATTTAACAAATTTAACACGCAGCGGTTTCAAAATATAAAAAAACACCGAGGTCTATTGAGTAAACAAAACTAGGTGTGAAAAATTAATTATAGTTTGTTTGTATTAGAATTTGCATGAAAATTACAGTTGTTTTTAAATAAAATATCAATTAATATTATTTAGTTATATATATATATATATATATTGCAGATTATAGATGTACATTTTGCTTCCAATAATTGAGAATTTTCAAGAATATGCTAAAAACGTTAATACATTATTAACAACTTATAATCATTGACCAGACTGATACATTAATTAGATTAATCGATCAGTTGAGCTTTGGCCATAATAATAATGCAAACAGTCTATTGTAACAGCTAAAAGATGACTAAAATTCCAGTATGCGTGTATGATGTAGAATTTGGTCAATTACTCCTTTATAATAAGTAGTAAGTGGCTACTGCGATGCACATATAATGTTGTAATATTTTATATAAAATGATTTTAGAAAATGTTATACACATATATTATAGCATAATTGTTATAGAACTTTGTTAGTAATGAGTTCATCATAAGAAGCAACAATTATAAATCACTCACATATCTATTATAATTATTCAATTTAAGTAATAAGAAATTCAAAAAAAAAATGGAGGAATATAGTAGAAAAAAATTTGATAAAGAATTTGTTTTTCTCTTTCTCCTTAATTCTAAAACGAAATACATATCTCAAAAATTCACAATTAATTATAGCTTTTACAAAACCCACAAGTTCACAACATCCGACCTTAAAACAAAATCATAATTGTCATTGTCACTCAATATAAAATACAATCCCCCTCCCTTGGTTGTAACCAACTCTCTTTCTAAAACGAAATATAAAATACTATCCCCCCCTTGGTTGTAGCCAATGTCCGACCTTAAAACAAAATCATAATTGTCATTGTCATTGTCACTCAATATAAAATACAATCCCCCTCCCTTGGTTGTGAACTTGTCTTTCTCTTTCTCCTTAATTCTAAAACGAAATACATATCTCAAAAATTCATAGTCAATTACAGCTTTTACAAAACCCACAAGTTCACAATGTCTGACCTTAAAAAAAAATCATAATTGTCATTGTCACTCAATATAAAATACAATCCCCCTCCCTTGGTTGTAATATTTTATATAAAATGATTTTAGAGAATGTTATACATATATATTATAGCATAATTATTATAGAACTTTGTTAGTAATGAGTTCATCATAAGAAGCAACAATTATAAATCACTCACATATCTATTATAATTATTCAATTTAAGTAATAAGAAATTCAAAAAAAAAAAAAATTGGAGGAATATAGTAGAATAAAATTTGATAAAGAATTTGTCTTTCTCTTTCTCCTTAATTCTAAAACGAAATACATATCTCAAAAATTCATAGTCAATTACAGCTATTACAAAACCCACAAGTTCACAATGTCTGACCTTAAAACAAGATCATAATTGTCATTGTCACTCAATATAAAATACAATCCCCCTCCCTTGGTTGTAGCCAACTCATATGGGTTAGGATTAGATAGGTATATATATAGGAGTATAAGTCCAAAAGGTGAAAATGGTGAATTGAAGTGTGAGGGAGGAAAGGTCTTGGAATATTGAACCAAAGGAAACAAAGAATATTTATTTTTTAATTAGAATAGTCTTGAAACATTGAACCAAATATAACAAAAAGTCAACATTTAATTTTTTTTGCTGAAATTTTTAATTATAATTTTTTTTTTCTACTTTGACTTGGAGTTAGCATAAAAAATTTGTAATTTCACGTAAATGTTTAGTTTAGTTTAGTTTAGTTTTTTTTTTTTTTTTGGAGAAAAATGCAAATGTTAAGTTGGTGTGAGAGGAACGAATTTTTCACCAATCAAGTATTGTTTGCTTTGGGATGGGCAGGGTCGACCCTTGCTCCCATCCTCACGAATTTGCTTAATCCCATATTAGGAAGAAACGCCTTCCACCCTTGCCTTATAAGCCTTGAGCCTAAGGAAGGGTGTAGCGTAGTGTGTGTGATGTGAGCAAGTCTTAAAAACTGCGCGTGCATGCACTATGCACTCCTTTGCTTAGGCTTAACACTATAAAAGCAAAAGGGGGAAAGATGGAGAAACTATAGGGTCCTCTGGTGGATCACGTCACTTGTCTACCATTCCACTAAAAAACTTCCACTTGTTTAAAATTACTGAGCCAGTAATTAATTTCTATTTAAACAAAATTTCTAACTAACAATTTTAGACAAATGGCAGTTTTTTAGTGGAATTGTGGACTACATCACTTATCCACCATGTGGATCTTACAATTTCTCGGAAATGTGGGGGTTTCCCCTTAAACCCTAAAAGGTGCATATGATCACTATAATGTGTGTGATCATGTGAGCAAGTCTCAAAAACTGCACATCGCATTGCATGCACTATGCACTCCTTCGGGTCCATTGGCTGATGAAGGGGGAAGAGGGGGGGGGGGGGGGGGGGGGGAGGGGGGCCAAAAGGCGCCTTTTGGGGTTTAAGGGGAAACCCCCACCTTCCCCCTTCGTTGGTCGATGGACCCAAAGGAGTGCATAGTGCATGGGATATGATGTGTAGTTTTTGAGACTTGCTTGCGTGATCACACACACTACGGTACACCCTTCCTTAGGCTCAAGGCTTATAAGGCAAGGGTGGGAGGCGTCTCTCCCCGATGTGGGATTAAGCAAATTTGTGCAGGTCGGAGCAAGGGTCGAGTCTACCCATCCTAAAGAGAATAATAACTGATTGGGGAAAGATTCATTCCTCCACAAAATTTGGGGTTTAAGGGGAAACCCCCACCTTCCCCCTTCGTCGACCGATGGATGTAGCGGTACAGTCTTGCCTTCAGCTAAGGCTTATAAGGTATGAGTGGGGTGCATCTTTCTTCGACGTGGGAGCAAGTCTCAAAAATTGCTCATGTCGCTTGAAGGAGTAAAGCTATGCGGGTCCTTCGGCCCCAGAGTGGATAAACTGCTTGCGGGCTTGGAACAAATCCTCCCCCACAATTGGCTTATGGAAATATCATCTAAAATTTATGATGTCACATTTATGTTATTGAAGTATGATAGTGGTAAGTTAAACACTCAGTGAAAATAGTGATATCCTATTAATAGAATTTTATTATAATCCAAATATGTAAACAATTTAAGGTGGAAAGCTAAATGAAAAATTACTCTTACAAAGCACCACATGACAGAATCGCATGGTTTCTCATATGATGTTTTTTCTTTCTTATATATATATATATATATTTTTTTTTTTTTTAAATTTTAAAAACCATATAAAATTCTTATATATATATATATAATTAGTGCATACTTATAGATAATTAATGTGTGTTCACTTCATTGACAAATTCAATGAATTAAAAGTTTTACATAAGTGTAAACTTTGATGAGTTGGAAGCATAAATGAGAGAAACTCAACGAATGTGCCACTTGGCAGAACCTCATGCTCTTCCACATAAGGTCTTTGCTTTTATATATATATATATATACTAGACGCAAACTCGAGCAATGTGCGGGCAAAAAAATTTAATATAGTGAAAAAAACTATTTCTCTTTTAAGAACTCAAATGATAAAGCTAAAAAATGTTCATTCCTAACTAATAGTTACAAAGAAAATCTTTCACAACAAGCATACATTAGACACTCTTCCTCTCTCAAATAACAATAGCATTTAGTTTATTATGAGAGCACAAATTTTTTGGATAGGGAACTAATCAGACTACACAATATTATGGCAAATTTAAAGGCTGACATTAATTACCAGAAAATCGTATAACTTTTCGCTTTGTTTTTGTAAAGAGACAAGAAATTTAATATCTTCATATTTCTGCCCTCTATTTTCATGTTCACTTCAACTTCTGAAATGATCACTCCAATAGAAATAATCTTAGTATCTTACTAATTGCCATCTCTTGTCTAGTCAGTTACATGTTTTGGTTCTTTTTTTGAATTTGAAAGCTATTTTAGACATTTACATCTAACATTGTCATCTAATAATTATAGTTCTATCCCTTTGAAGTATGTAAAAAGAAGGTGAGCTTGTTATTTCTTTCTAATACAATGCTTTTTTGGGTACATTCAATAATATCTACAAATCAGAATATTCTAATAGCTCACAACCCAAAAGTAATTAACCACACCTCCATAATATGGTTAGGCTAAAAATAATTATGATTTGAATAATTTCTCCATGATCAGTCTAGGATGATAAGAGCAACACCATCGTATTAAGGATGTGGGATTTCCGATGTCTCACCTTCAATTTGGTTTTGGTCGTTGGGTAGTGAGAGCAAATCAATAGCTTAGCATAATACCCGCGACAAAGAAATCCAACTCAAATTATAACTCTTTTTTTTTTGGTAGGACAGGTTGTATATAGTAGATATAAACTATATGGTTGTTACCTCTACGTTACCAATCATAGAAATACAAAGAGTAGTACAACCCCAACAACCATTATGATTCTAATCAACAATATTGTACACTAAAGCATCAAGCATAAACTGGAAATATGATAGGTTAGTAATAGGAAAAGAAGAAAACCCAAAAACTAAACATTTCGTAGCTTTGTTCGATGTATGCTACATTAAATTAAGGTAGCAAACTTAACAAGTGAACTTGAACTTTTATAAAAGATCTTATATGTAATATAATTGACTTGGGAAGAAAGAATAGTCCCCAAAAAATTACTTGTTTACTCAAAAGTAATAGAGTACTCCAAGCCACAAAGATAGCAATACCACCCAAACACCAAAGGCAAGTGCTAAACATAAATAAATTTAAGACAAACTTATTTTTCATGAGGATGAGATGTAAACTGCACTAAGAATTGTGTTAGGACATATGTGTTTCACATGTTAGGAACATATGTCACTATTTTGTGTAATTAGCTAATCCTTTGACAAATCGCACTTTACTTGTAATTGGGTAGATTTAAGATGTGTTTGATACTTCAAGAAACCTTATTTCAAGTTCAAGTATTAAAGCCATGCAAGTCTGTCCAAGAATCAAGTGTGAAAGTGTTGCTGATTAAAGCTTGACAGCTAGCTCGACAACTAGTATCTATTGAGGCTTAGAGAGCTGTCTGAATCCAGTGGCTCGATAGCTGCTCGACAGATAAATATCTGTCGAGGTTTATGAAGTTCAGTTTTTCAGGACTGTTTTTCATCCATCTGTGATTATGTGTTTGGGCTTTCTTTTCTCACAACCTTAAACATATATAAGGATTATTTTAAGGGCTGGCAAAGGTGACACAAGTTGCACAAGAGAAAATTTCACAAGTGTGAAGAAGAATGTGACCGGAGACCTAGTTTGCCCTAGTTCTTCAAGAAGCTACTGTGTTTGTATACCGTAAGGTTTTGTGACCAAGCAACTTCATGATCTTCATCGTTTGGATGAACTGAAAAACTTTGCAGCCAACATCCTTCTCAAATTGGTGATCAAGTCGCGTATTGGGATCTGCGCAATTGGTTAGTCACGTATTGGGAGCCGTGCATTGAAAATGAGAGATTGTCACTACAGAACAAGTCCAATTGGATATTGGGGTAAGGGTTCAACTGTAAGTTGGTATAAGGTACTGGGATTCCTTTACTTGTAACCACTTGTTGTGATAATAGTGAATTCTTGGGAGTGGTGACTTTAAAATCATCAGGTAGGGTTTTTGCTGTATAGGTTTTCCCTATTCATAAACAAATTACCGTGTCAATTTATTTTCCACTGCATACTTAGTTTAATTGGTGATTTTTTTATGCTACCACGCACTTTGCATGTTAATTTGATTAATTAATCAATTTGGCTAATTAATCAATTAATTCATCACAAGGGGTCAATACATTTTTGGCCTATCAAATTGGAATCATACATCTAAAAAAAAAGAAAGAAAAAAAAGTATCAAAGATGACAAATAAAGAATAGCTCAGATAATGAAAATTGATAGTCCGCAAATTTTTTATAGGGATTTTAGGACTCCAAAAGACTATCACCCTCATAATCCATGATTATTTCCTAAAATTCTTTCCAGCCATATTCAAATTGAAACCATTACACCAATCTGAGGCATATGCTCCAACCCATATAATAATACTACTTCAATCTTTAACATTTTCTATATTTGTAATCAATTTCAATAAAAATTTAATTAATGGAATAAAAATCATAATCTCTGACATTGTGAAATTAAACCCAAAAAAAAAAAAAGAGAAAACCTTGAGCAGAATCCATATGGGATTCGACCTTGGCTTGCATCTCATGCAGTGCAGCCACTTCTTCCTCCATTTCCTTCAACCGCTTCTTCATGTCATCCACATCCACTCCCTCCTGCTTTAATCATTTTTGTTTTCACAATTAGCCAAAAGTAAACTTAAAGTGTACAATTTTGTAACCAAAGACCTATTATTAACAATCAATACTTTACCATCAAATCCAAAGCAAAACTATAGCAACCAATTTGAAATCATGAGTTGGATAATTTTTGTTCAAAATTCTTTAATTTTCTAGAGGCATAAGCAACCTAGCCAGTGATGTTTTTACATCCCATAAAAAATGACATTGAGAAAATAAGGCCAACAAACATATCTCACCTTGATTAAATCAACAACACAGCATCACATTCCTTACTTATCTTCTTCCTTACCAATCTCCATGTATTATGACTTCTAGAATTTAAAAAAAAAAAAAAAAAAAAAAATCACTTAGGAATTTTATCAAACATCTATTGTATGTGTAAGAGAAACAACAACACTTGGTTTCATGGCAGCTGGTGTCGCATGAACAAAAAAAATGCATGTATTACAATCATTACTACCAACACAAACCTAAACAACCACATGAACAAAATTTTGATGGTTAACAACAATAATACACCAATCTAAAATACTGTCTCGGTATCAAACTCATCCGCAATTATGTATGCAAACTCATCAACATTAGTCCAATTACAATTTCCACCCAAAAAATAAAATAAAAGGCAAAATCAAAATCAATTTCAGCTACACCCAAAAAAATTAAAAATCAAAACAAATACTTTAAACTCCAAGCAACCATATTCATTCTAGTGTTGGTACGTAGGAAAAGGAAAAATGAAAAGAAAACTTAACTTTTCTTTTTCTGAACTTTTGTACTTGTGGGAAACCAAATAGAGAGTGGATTGAAATTTTAGACTATACCTAAAATAATGACTTACAGTGAATCGCTTTGGATGGGCAACAAATCTCAAATGATTGCCATGCTGCTTGTGTCTCAAACTCTTTCTTACGTTTGGTCTCATGGACATCTTCTATATCCGCTTGCCTTCATGGTTTCACTCAACCAAAACCAAAACCAAAACCAAAATTAGAATTAAGGGGCAATCTTCGAATAGTTTGAGGGGAATTGAAAAATGGAAGGGAAAAAATTAATCTGCAAAAAGCAAAAAATCAACCCATGTTATACCAATTGAAAAGCCAATTTAAAAAGCCAATCACCATAAAAACCTTCTCCCTTCTTGACCTATGTATGCTCCATTGCCTTTCTCTTCTTATATAATAACCCTTCTTTTTCTTTAATGACCCAGATAGCAAGTCACTAAACAAAACAAAATATGAAACTGAAATTCATGAAAGCAAAGGAACAAAACCTAGAAACTGAAAATTCCTAACAACAATTCAATTAGAATTTGATACAAAACCCAAAAACTAAAAATTCCTAATAACAATTCATTTAGAATTTGATCTTCAAGGTTGTTTCCCTAATTTCAAATCCTTAAATTGATGGCAAATCTAATTGAAGACAATAGGGTAAGAGATTAATTGAAAATTACCAAGAAAGGATGGTCTGATATTGAGAGTTCTTGGTAAAAGACTTTTTTTCTAACCAAAATCTCTTAATTAAAACCAAATGGTCCAAATCTAACCCGTCTATCTACATAAATTAAACAAAACTACTCCTAACCGAAAAACCTAAATCATAACCAATCAAACCAAAATACCCTAATCATAAATAATGCCCAAATGATTTTCCCAAAAAAAACCCCCAATTTATAAAATTAAAAACAGAACTTATAGGCGGAGGCCCTAACGGTGATGACAGAACTGGTTATTCAGACTTACCATCTCTCTATCGTCCTCTCTCCTTCTGTATCAGCTGATTCCAAACGATTAATAAAAGAATCTTCAAACAATGTAACGATCGTTCTCTTGTGACTCTAAACTGACTTGATGGTAGAAATCTAAGTGGGCAAGTTTGCACTCTGTTGCAGAGAAGAAACAGAACATGGGGCAAACTGCAAAGCAGATCGACAAGGAAGGGTTTTTCTTTTGGTTGTTTGTGTTCAACGAATGGAAACAACGGATGCTTTTTTTGTCTAATGTTTGGTTTGAGTCTTTTATTTTTTTATTTATAGTGAGATGCTTTCAATCGGTGTTGTAGAAGTAAAAGTTAAAATTTTAAGATTATTGAAACAATGCAACATACGGCTCTTTTAACTTAAAGTTATATCTGTGTCAATTTTTAAAGTGACATTTTTTCCTAACGTGGTAGCACCTCCTTAAAGGATTCTGCTTTTATATATAGTATTAGAGTAGTTGCAAACACGCGCAATGCACGAGAACATATGATATGACTATTTTTTATTGGATAATTATTGAATTAATATATTAGATTGTATATTTTCAAAAATTCAATGTGTATTATTTGAAATTATGTTTTAAATTAGAATTTTTTTTATAGTCAGGTATTATATATAGTGAGATATGTATGAAGACACAATGCAATAATTTTTTTTTTTATTTTTTAAATTGATAGTGTGATGAGAACTATTAGACCAACTTGTAACTATGTATACTTTGTTTATTACTATACAGATGTATGCAATTCAACTCTTATAGATATATTTTTATCCAAAACATAGACCCACATCTCTTTCTTCCTCACAATTGAAACTAAGTGAAAAAGTAAATAAAGATAACTATGCAATAAATCATATATCATAAAGTGGAAATATAAAATTAAATAAAATGCAAAAAGAAAAAGTTCCTTAAGTATCTATACATAAAAACATTAATAGCATAATGATGCTCCAAAGTAAATTATATTTTATCTTATTCTCTTTTGGGTATTTTCAGTAAAGATGAGCAACTAAGCAAAGTAAAAACTTTCCTAAGAAAGTTTAAATTAACTAAAAATTTGATGCTGGAGATGCTAATTATTTGTAATAAAATGACCAAAATAAAAATAAAAAATAGATTTGAAAAAAACGCATAAGATTTCTAAAAGAAATTTTGAGACACAACAATACAAAATTACTACACCAAATATTTTTTGACACTCTACAAATAAAACAACTTTATTCACTTTTTGTCACATTAAAGACTATAAAGCGATTACAATGTTTATTATAACCCCCCCCCCCCCCTTTCTTTCTTGAGGTCATTTTATAAGTACTTTGATTGAAATCAAAATATGCTTTTTTTTTTTTTTGCCTAAAGGCAAGTTAACCTACCAAACTAATCCAAATGATTATCATAAGGATCTACTACCATAGAGCAATTTTTGGTAAATGTTTGTTATATCAAATATTTGATGATATTTTAGGCTTAAATATCATAAATTCGGTTTCTCAACATAAGCTGAATGTCTTTCCACAATAAGTCCAATCAGGGGATTCTCCACAACATCACCAACCTAAGTCTTGTAATGGTGAATTGATATCTTTTCATTGCTTGTAACAACTACAACCTTGTCTTCGTGAGTTAAAAGCTCATTTGCCACAACCACATGCATTTTGTACTTTTCAAGAGCCATATCAGCCTTCTGTAAAAGTATTTGTATATTTTTCTCTAGCTATTTAGTCAGGCAGAGGAAACTTTCAGTTCCATTTCATTATAAAATAACAAAAAGTCAAGAAACTTGTAGCAAAATGCTTTCTCTACAAAATTTCATTAGAAGGGAGACTAATATGCCCTTCAGTTTCTTCAAGAAATAGGGAATTATGAAAGATCATACATCCTTAGCCTACCCTTTTGTCTTTCTCAAATTCACATTACCAAAGAAGTATATGAAGCTAAAACATTGTGAATACATCTCTGTAAAGTGGAAGTCCATTGGTAGGCACATTCAAATTCGTAGCCATGTATACATTGTTTTGATATAAACTCAAATTTCTATTTAAAAAAAATTATATATTAACCCAAACCAAAATTCTACCAAAGCTACAAGAGTGAGTTGTGATGAGAAATTTAAAAAATACAACAAAAAAAAATTAATTAAAAAATCTATCAACCTAAATTAGAGTTATAAGAAAGAACAAAAATCAAGCAAAAGAAAGAGAAAGAGAGAGTACTCACAGTTTTTGTGTGAAAAAAATATGAATCGAATGGAATAAATAATATCAAATTTATACAAAATAAGATGGAGAGAAAAAGAGTTAAATTATAAAAAAGAGGAAATGATGAAGGAAGTTTAACGGTAAAGAGGCAAAGAAGGAGGGGAAAGGTTGGAAGAAGAGAAGAGTTTTTATTTTTTTTTTTTAGAATAGGAAGATGAAAAGTTTATATATTTAATTTTAACAATTACTTGAAATTAGAAAGAAGATAACAAAAAGTTGAAATCAATTTGGATAATTGAATATAGTCAAATATTTGCATCTAATGAATAGTAATGTTTGTAATGAATAGTCAAACATGTGCATATATCCACTAAAATGACAATGAATTATTCAATTTTAAAAACTAATTGAAATTAGAAAGAAAAAAATGAAAAGTTAAAATCAATTTGGGTAGCTAAATAGTCAAATATTTGCAATTAAAATGAATGAATAGTAACATGTTGAATAGTAATTGAGTGCATTAACAGGTTTGCTTATAAACTATATTTAATTATTTTATATAAAATAAAATAAAAAAATCATAAAGGATTTTTTTTTAAAGTATGACATGGCTGATGAAGTGGCTCAACAAGAGTATTACAATATTAAATTCTACGACTCAACTTTTAGATATATATATATATATATAGATATAGATTGATTGATCGATTATATTGTCAACAGATTATATTGTCAATAGAAAATTAATCTACTCATACAATTTTTACTATTAGGAAGTGGATTAAGTTATTTAATAAACTTCATTGGTACTTACAGTATTTCCACTACTTGTAAGTCACCAGACAAAGAGTACTAATAATCTATCCCATTAGTGGGTGTGGATTAAATAAAGGCAAAAACACCAATTTGGTTCATAGATTTTGGTAACAGTCAATTTAGTCTCTTTTATTTTCAATTTGTAGTCAATTTGGTTCCTATCGTTAATTTAACAGAAAATGCATACATGGCAAACTGATGGTACAATTGGCACATTAAATATTAAAAGATTAAATAAAATGCTGATATGTCCAAATTTTATTCGCCACTTCAGTGATTAACTGTAAAAAAAATACACATCTGAAAAATAAAATAAAAAATTAAAAGGATGAATTTAAGGAATTAAATTAATTAAGTAATTTTTCAATTTTCTTTTACTTTCTTCGAACCAAAGTGCAACCCAGATACACACAACCAATTGAAATAATCAAAATAGCTTACATCTTCATTTCTCATTCTCACGCTACCCACCTCCACCACCTCATAAGTTTATATTGTTTTAATTGAAGTGAATGAATTTCATTGCTAAAAGTACGCTTTCATTTCCGGATTGGTAATATTTACACAAGAAGATCATTATTATCGTATTAGCGATCGGATCCTCACAAGCCTCGATTGGATCAAATCTGAAACGGATCATCAATCTCTGGCTCTGGCATATGCGCACTGCGTGTACGAAAGATCAAGCTTGAAGGTATGAAGCCCATTAGGAATTTCACAGATCTTTCATGGAACTGTAGCAAGCTTCTGGCAAAACCATCTTTATCTGAATCAGATGTGTTATCTATGGATGAATTGGTGTTGTCAGATCTGGTTTTTTAGGTGGATTTAGATTCGTTTTGTGTAAGGTTCTGATTCCTTGAATTGGGATGAAAAATTGTGTACTGGGTTGGTGTTTGGTTGTCAAGAATGAAGAAAGTCCAAGAAAAAATTTAAATTTTATTGAATAAATTTTTATTTTGTTTGATTAATTTAATTCTTTAAATTTATCCTTTCAATTTTATTTTTCTGAAGTGTATGTTTTTTGCTAGTTAATCACTGACTTGGCCAATAAAATTTGGACATATCAGCATTTTATTTAATCTTTTAATATTAAATGTGTCAATTGTACAATCTGTTTGCCACGTAGGCATTTTCCGTTAAAAGTTAACGGTAAAGACTAAATTAACTACAAGTTGAAAATAACAGAGATTAAATTGACTGTTGCCAAAATGTAGGAACCAAATTGACTGTGACCTCAAAATTTAATGACCAAAATAGTGTTTTCCTTTAAATAAAGGAAGAGAGGGGAAAAAATGATGTGTGATAGATAGGGTTGATATTTTTTTTGGCAATAAGCCTATCATTATTGACTCTTGGTCCAGACTTAAATCTAGCTAAAATGGTAACCTAACTGGTTTAGTCTTGTTTAGTTTTTTGGTCCAAAAAGGTAAAAGTAAATATTCTTTAATCTCCATGCAGTAATTGGTAAAGGAAATGAAAAATAATCAAATACAATTTAAGAAGGCTGAAATTATTCAGCATGTTAATTACTCCACCATGGAGTTCGGAAAATAATATAGAAGCCTCAAGGTAAATAAAAAAAAAGGCATATTCAAGGTAAACCTTACCTTGCCGCAGTTGTTGTGGAAGGCTCAGTTGGGAGGGTACATAGGGTAGGTGGCTAACTTCAATATCAGCTCTATATATATATTTTCATCTGTGCATACAGAAGAATTAGTTTGGAATATTACCCCATCATTCAGATTCAGTCATCGGAGTCTGAGTCGTCAAATGTAATGTTTTTGGCCTTTGGAGCATCTAGAGAAATTTCCTTGAGTGAGCTGTGAGCCACATAAAACTTCGACTCTCGTGGGATTTAGGTGAGATGATTGGTAGACAGTCTTATCCCTAATTTTAGAGAGGTTAATTCCTATATCTAGAGCCATAAATAAACTTTAATTATAAGCAATATTAATTCCCTTTAAAAGAATAACTTGAATTAATTTGACATTTCGACCAATGTCTAAATAGATGCTTGTGCATACATCTATTATGTCAACTATTTGACAGCTGCTTGTTCAGGGAGTGCCACTCTATCAATTGCCTTAATATTATACGGTGAATTCATTTTTAGCTGAGATTTTCCTCATAGCCTATGAATTTTCTCATGTATGAATTTTGTCGAAGCGAGTCCAAATTTTCTGTAACACTTTTCCTATTCCACTTAGGGATGGCAATTTTGCCCCGCCCCGCTAGACCTGCCCCTCCCCGCTACACCCCGTGCAAGTTTTCCCTGCCCCGCAAAGGTGGTGGGGTGGGGATGGGGCGAGATTTTAGACCCACACCACGGGGCGGGGCGGGGATGGGTTTACACTTTTTAGACCCACCCCGCCCCATCCCCACCCCGCCCTGTATCATAAGGGTTAAACTGTAATTTTTCATACCCTAAAACCTACTATTTAAACAAAAATATCATCAACTTATTTTATTCTACCTAACGTGACTCTACCTCCTTTTTCTCTCTAGCAAAGTTGGAAGTTGGAAATAAGGTACCAATTTTAACATATTTTTTTTTCTTTATTAGAAACAAATTTATATACTATTGAATTACCGATTTCATACATGATTCATACATCTTTCTCAACTTACTTTTCATCATGAACATAATATAAATTTTTTTTTTAATTAGGTACAGGTTTGAGGCTCTAAATATTTGTCTTTGTCATTGTTTTTGTAATTTTGTGTGGGCATTTGGCTCATTGGCTGTTATAAAATATAAGGTACACCATCACACACCCCCTTTTCTCTTAACACTTGGAATTCCCATTGGGATTTCACTTTGCTTAATAACACTGCTTCTTTATGCTTGTCAAAATCCATATCTATTTTACGAGCTGGGTTTTTGTTTTTGAATTTTCATGTTAGAAATATGAGGTGGTGAATGGAGAACGAGATGATGAGGAATATGTTTCCCTATTGGTTTGATTGCCGATATGATGACATCAATCATGTATTAGGAGTTTGGATTATTTTATTGTGTCATACTATGAGATTTTTCTTGTGATATTGTCTTGTTAAACATTTAAATAATACTATTTATTTTTTGCTAAAAAATAATTTGATTTGATAGGATAAATTTATTTATAATTTCAAGTATATTTTTATTATTGAAACATGTCATTTTATTTGAAAAAATGGTAATAGTTGTAGGGAAAATTAATAAGAAATAAAGTTTTGCGGTGTAGGGCGGGGCTTCACGGGTCTTCGCAGGGCCTTAAGGGGCAGGGATGGGGTAAAAAATTTTCCCCGTCATGCAGGGCGGGGCGGGAATGGGGCAAGAAAAATCTATGTGGGGCGGGGGCAAAGATCACATCCTTTGGCCCCGCCCCGCCCCATTGCCATCCCTAATTATTTCCACTCTATACTCCATCAATAGAAACTTGCCACGTGTTCACCTAATTAATTAAATACTATCATTATTGACTTATTAATATTACAATTATTAATTAATAGTAGTATTTAATTAATTATGTGAAAAGCGAGACAGAAGATTTGATGGAGTATAAAGTGGAGCAGGAAAAGCGAGACAGAAGATTTGGACTCGAAGCTATGACCCTTAAAGCTAAACAAATTATTCATGTAACTGGAGCAAAAAATATTTGGTATTGGGTTTCTATTAGCGAGTTTACGTATCTAATTTTGTGTCCTAATCCTATAGAACTTTTTAGGAGGTCATGTTGCTTGGTTTATTTTATTATTGTCAAAAGATATCTGGAGTCTGATAACTCTGAACTTGTGGATGTGTATCATTTACTTAACAAAAAAAATTATTGTAAAAGTCTTTCATTTGTAATGGTGAAGCAGTTTGGCACGTCTAGATTAGGTTGCTAACTTGCTATGGATAATGATAGGAACATGATTGTGACAATGATAAAACCAAAAAAAAAAAAAAAAAAAAAGAAATAGCGTGAACATTTAAGACTACGGATAAAAAACCAGCAATAAAATCAGCTCACATGTAATGTAACACCTTTTTTTTTTGTTTAGAATCGTAATGTAACACCTATATATTATGGGGAGAAAAATGAATAGAAAGGGAAAGAAAAGCCCACCTTCTTCTTCTTTGCATGAGTGCCAAATTTTAAAAGGGCATTGGGCACAATTTGCCCGGCTTCTCCGAGGACATTTACTGGCTCACCAGCAAGTCCCTGCAGAAATAGTGCCATTAATCCCTGGTCAGATTGAACCACACACACACGAATTACCGTTGCTCTGCTGCATGAAGAATGTATGAGCAACACCCTTCTTACCAGTCTGCCCAATCCTGTGGACATAGTCCTCCGCGGTGAGAGGAAAACTATAGTTGACCACCACTTAAACATCTGGAATATCCAATATATCCTCGAGTTGCATGTTAAACTTACCATCAAAGGGCAAATTCCCTTTCTTGAATAATGACAATGCCTTTGTACGTTCATGTTGTGCTTTGTCACCGTGTATTGAAAAAACGTAGAAATTGTATGTTAAACATTATCAGTGTCTTTCCATTCTAAGAGCCATTGCCGCCAGAGAATGTCCGGCTTGGCTAACTAGTCCAGATTCAAGTAAAGGTGATCACAAGAATACCTTTCTTGAAGCATATTTTCAACATATTTTGTTTCATATTTGTACAAGACAAAAACCAACACTCTATTCCTGACAGAAGTACAAATGTGTTAGCAGGAAGTGGCACAATAAGTAATTAAGAGTCATTATATAGTAATAACTAGTATGTAACCCGTGCGATGTCGCTCAATTATAGTGGTGCTATTGATGTTAACTTTGATTATTAGACACTGTTATTTTTATTATTTGGCTGTCAATCTGTTGGCAGCCTAAACAACCCTCTTAAAAAAAAAAAGCAAAAAATGGTTATTAGTTGCTTAAACCATTTGAGACTCAACTGGATTTCTACCTTTTTCTTGTATGCCATGAAAAATATTATAAACATTTGCCATGAAGTTAAACCAAGTTCAAAATTAGTTGACTATGTAGGCCATCTGGTGAGCAAAATTAAGCTTTAATAATCACCAATAAAACAAATTCAATTATCATCAAATATTTTCAAGTATATTATAGGGAACCTCTGTTGTGTTGCATAACCATAGTATTTTTGTTTCAACCAAAGTTTAGTATACCAAAACTAATAATAGATGATGCACACTCTATCAAATATTACACAAGTTCATTAGTGAACTTACTGGAACCTTGCACATAGGCCATGTGACAAATCCAGGTGGCTTTTGGGCATTTGGGATATCTTCTGGATCTATAATGCAACAATTTACGTAAACTATATTACTAATCAATAAGATAATAGAAGGTTAAAATGTCAAAAGTAAAGTGGAATACAATTGAGAAGTTTATTATTGGGTTCCTTCTGGTGCAATTAGAACTCCTTGGTGTGCTGCCTAAACTGCCTTATCATCAAAATTTTTTGTTATTAAATTTGTAGGGATAAAAGGCCCAAAAAACATTACATATTGGGCCTTGGGCCAAATCCACAGGTTGAAAACATAAGTTGGTCTGAGGAAAGGGAAAACAATTTTGGAATATTCCAGTCATAGAATCCCCTAGGTAATGGACGAGCGATGAATGGTCCGAGGAGGAATTATCCCTTAGATATGGTGACGTGGCTCAAATCTATATTCCGACAATCCATATAACCTTCCAAAAGGCTCCAGTGGTAAGGATGGATATCATATATATATACAAGAATAATGAAAATTGATAAATATCTAAGAAAAAACTGCTACCACCGCATTTAATACATTGCAGTTACTTTTCTAGCCGCATTTATGTGGAGAGGACCCCTGAACAATGCAATCTCAGCTACCACACTTCACAGAAAGCTAGAGAAGGTGTTTGATGGGACATACACTCAAGTGAAGGCTTAGATGATTAACAAGTGTATGATTAAGATGATTGGAAAGGAACTATATATTGTGAGAGGTATTCCATGAAAGGGGGGGAGGAAAGAGAGAAAAGGATCACTGTAGCATTAGAAACTGGATTAACCTTCAGCTCTTTTGAGTTATATCAAAATCCACCTCCTTGGACAACAAGTTCATTCAGTTTTACGTGTCTCACTTGTTTGTTCATCTTTTAAATCCATACTAACCGTTGTCAAATTCATAAAAGGCCTAGTTCTTTCACCCACTCTCTACAAATTTATTGCACTGGGCTCATTGGGCCTATACCCCATACCTTTTAGGCTTGGGCTACAAATCGAGACCCTACAAAATTGATAGTTAAAGAACATAGAGGTGTTTTATGGTTAGTTACATTGTTTCTTAAAAAATAGATGCATATTAAAATTTCTACCTAATTAGTTAAATATTACTAAAGGTCACTTTTATATTCCTGTCAATGCTTCAAAAATTAATATTATGATTCAAAAAGATATGCAAACCACCATAGTACCTAAGATTTTTTTTTGGGGGGGGGGGGGGGGGGGGATCCCAAAGAAACCAATTCTCTTTCTTTCAGTTCCCATGCTTGACAAAGTTTCAATTCATTGTCCAATCTCTCTGGGTAGGCATATGTTTTTGGGCATTAAGACACTGTTGGCTTGCTAATGATGTGGCAATTTTGCAACTCTAGATGGTATTTTGATTGTTTGTTAATTTCACTAATCGCAGACCTACGCGAAGTGTGGGAATATACAACTATTATTCTTTTTTTTTTTTAAAGATAAAATATAGAAATACTATTCTTTTTTCAAGTGATTTATATTATTCAAACTTTTGTATAGTGTGTTATGGTTTTTTTTTTTTTTCTACAACTAAAATTTTTAAGTTCCAAAATTAATTATTTGAATTTCTCATTCTCTTAAAAAAATTATCTTGGCAACCAAACCTTATAAAAATTTAAAATTATAGAGACGTTCAAATACATAATCATCTCACTTCTAAAATATCTAAAAATTAACTCAAACCAAAATTATAAGGGATAGAGAGTACATGTGATAAATAACTCAAAAAACACACCACCAAAGTGTATCATCCAAAAGTAGAGACCAAAAAAAAAAAAAAAAAAAAAAATCATCAATCTAAAATAGAGTTGCAATAAAGAATTAATGTGTGTGAAGAGAGAGAGAGAGGGAGAGGGAGAGAGAACAATAACCTTTTTTGGAAGAGAATGTGAGACAAGTAACAAAATTATATAAAAGAAGATGAATAGAAGAATATTCAAAAGAAAATGAATAGCTGTAAACACCAAATTATGCAAGTTATGTTATGTAATAGAATAACATTAAATTATTATATAATTTCATAGGATAACATGTAACAAACAAAGAAAACAAAATTAAAAAGATAAAAAGATAAAAAATTAAAATATAACCAAATCATATCAACCTAAAGTAGAGTTAAGCATCCACCAAAAAAAAAGAATATATATATATATATATAGAGAGAGAGAGAGAGAGAGAGAGAGAGAGAGAGTATTCATCTTTTCGTGTGAGCAAAATATGGATTGAATGAAAAAAAAAATTAAAAAAAAATTATAATAAAAAAAATGAGGAGAAGAAGAGTCAAAATAAAAGGAAGATGAAAGGATGGAGAAATTGTAAGGTTAAGGTATAGACTATAGAGTAGTGGGGAGATAGAAATGTAAAAGTAAGTAAATGTTGGAGAATGTATAATTGTAAAATGGCAAATTAATAAGGAGAAAAATAATAAAAAATGAGAGAAAATATTGAAAATAGGTTGATGAAGTGGCACTAATGTGACTTAACAGGAGCGTAGCAACATTAAATGTTACGCTTTAGCTTTTAGATATATATAGATATAGATTACAAACAACTCAAGCCTTACAATTGCCTTTTTGACAATATCTAAATCACCTAAGCTCCACAATCCATAGCATTTCCTATATCATATATGTTTCAAGTAATAGTTCTAAATATTTAGACCAAAAAGGAAGAATTTGCAAATGAAGTCTTGACATACCTAATTGGTAGATCTGTGTAGAAATTTAGACCAAAAAGATTTCTTGGAGCACCTAGATTAGGGGAGAAAAAATTAGCAATAATTGCTAAATATAGAATACACTCAAAGAAGCAATAAGTACTTCACTGCAAAGACATTGTAGAAAATAAGTATAACATCCAAATGCTAAGGTGAACAACTTAATAGAAAGCTATATTTCAAAGTGTAGATGTAATACTCTAATAAATGTAGAACCATTATTCTTTGCCAACTGAGAAGGTATGGGAGCCAAAGAAGACAAAGGCAGAACTCATGTAATTTTTCAATTCATTATTATAGAAAACATTTTTTCTTTAAGACTATTACAGAAAACACTATTGGAAAGGGCAAATGATGAAAATGATAATATTAGATATTGCATGGCCTAAGGCATCACCTGATGGCCATGTCATCAAATTGTGCCTAGGTTGTTTCACACTTTAGTGCAACAGTAACAACCTATGAAGGAATATTCAAGAAAAAAATGTCAGGAATTAAAAATAATATAATATATAAGTAAAATTAGGTTTTCTATTCAATCATATCATATTAAATTGATTGCTAAAATGGGTTTTAGATATCTTTAATCGTGCCATTCTTTTCTTCATCACTCAACCTTATTCAAAACCAATAAACCAAATACCTAAATTAATAACAATCAACCAAAAAACAAAAGCTAAATCATATTTGATGCCATTTTTTGTTGTTTAATAATACCTCTACCGATAGTATTTCAAGCGGTATATAACAGTGGTGGGAGGCTAGGTTGAAGGTGGGGGGATGGCAGTGGCAAAGTCAGAAATTTATCTTTGGGGAGGGCCAAACATAAAATTAGAGGATTGACTTTTCACTATAAAATCTAAAATAGTAATGCATACAATTTAATAATCAATACGCAAGTTAAGTACTTTATAATTCAATATATGCTACAAAAAGTGTATTTAATTAAAATTAAACAATTATGAGACAAAATTGACAAAAAAGATTTAATATCTTTAATCAACTATGAAATGAGCAAAGTATAATGACTAAGATAAAAAAAAAATACTAATAATTTAGAAATAATTGTAGGGGTAAGAGCCCAAACTTGTATACTGGGCCTTAGGCCCTATTCGAGGATACGTTCGAGGAGCAATAAATATTTAGTAGAGGCCCCGGAATAGGGGATCACGCAAGGAAAGGAGGGAAGAATATGGTCCGAGGAGGTTGGCCTTCTCGGACCAGGATGAATGTTGCTCAAGCAAGTGCTCGGATGATTTAGGTAACTGTTCAAGAAGTTACAACGATAAGGATGAACTTCAAGCACGTACCAAGGAGATAGAAATATGGAAATATCTCAAAGAAAAGCTGCTACCACCGCATTAAATACACTGCAGCAACTTTTCTAACCGCATTTATAGGGAGAAGACCCATGAACAGTACAATCTTCAGCTACCACCACTTACAAATAACAAAAGAAGATACTTGATGGGATAGGTACTCAAGTGAGGATCTAGATGGGTAACAAGTGTAAGATCAGGATAGCCGGGAAGGACCTATATAATTGTAAAAGATCTCCCATAATGGGGGATCAGAGGAACGAAGAACAAATATAGAGAGTAATACTGTAGCACTAACGGTTGTATAAAAGTTCATAATTACGGTATTGAACCCTATCCAATCTCCTTGGATAACTATTTCGTTAAGCTTTATGTGCTACCCACTTTTGGTTATCATCGAATTCTTACCTAGCCGTTAACATGAATCATTAAAACCTAGCTCTTAGGCCCACTCTCTACAAATTCATTATCTTGGGCTGACTAAACCATAGTCCAAACAAAATTTTGGGCCTGGACCAATAATTCGTGATCCTACAATTGGCGCAGTCTGTGGGAAGAGCTTGAGTGACACTAAGTATAACAGCTATGGCTAAACTAGGTCAACAACAAGCGGAATCGAAGGGCTCTAAGCGCGATGACGCATTCCTCAACCTTGAGCAGAGAGGTGACTGCGAAGGAAGTGTACACACCACCCACACTGACCAGAGCCAACCTCAGAGGGAGGATCATATCTCCCATGACAATGACAACAAGAACATGCAGCTAGAGATTGATCGGTTAAAAAGAGAATTACGTCATGCAAGGAAGAGAAAAGCTTCTAAGGATTCGGACTTTTCTTTTGATGACGAAAGAGACGTTGATTACTGGCAGAGGACTAAACCCCACCCATCGAATCCTTCACCTATGAAGAAGAGCATCATCGTCAACAGCGGATGCGGAGCCCATCACGTCGAGGCGTAGGCCATGACGCTATAAGTAGGGCCCTGAAATAAATATCCTGGTCACCTTTCACAAGTAACATTGAAAATGCAAGGCTCCCACAACGTTTTCACCAGCCAACATTCACCATCTATAATGGCCGAACAGACCCTGTTGAACACGTGAGTCATTTCAACCAAAGGATGGCCGTTCATTCTAGAGACGAAACTTTGATGTGTAAAGTTTTCCCGTCCAGTCTTGGACCAGTTGCAATGAAGTGGTTCGACAGCTTGAAAACAAACTCTATAAGTTCTTTCCAAGAGCTCACTCAAGCATTCGGTTCCCATTTTGTCACGTGCCGCAGGGTTCCTCAGTCATTGGCTTCTCTATTGTCCGTAAGCATGCGAGAGGGTGAAACACTGAAATCATATTCGGATAGGTATTGGGAGATGTTCAACGAAATGGAGGGTGCTTTTAACGAAGTAGCCATCAGCTCTTTTAAGCTTGGCCTTCTGACTAAACACGGCCTGAGAAAGTCACTAACGGGCAAGCCTGTTACCAGCGTGCGCCAGCTGATGGACAGAATTGATAAGTATAAAAAAGTCAAGGAAGACTAGCAGCAGGGTAAGAGAAAGGATAAGGCTATCCCTCAGGAGAGGAGGGATTTCAGGTCGGATCGCCTTGGCAACAACAGGCCACGGAGGGATTAGGTCGAACCACCAAGGTCGGCAAACCTTCAGACAGTTAACGCCGTGTTTCGAGAACCGGTACATCAAGTTCTGGAGAAGATAAAAAATGAGCCATTTTTCAAAAGGCCAAACAAAATGGTGGGAAATCCTGAAAGGCGCAACCACAACCTTTATTACCAATATCACCAGGATCATAGACATAACACAAAAGATTGTAGGAGTCTATGGGACCACCTAGACTAACTCGTTGGCGAGGGAAAATTAAAATAGTTCTTGCATCATACCCATGGTCAAGGGAGCCAAGCAAATACAGGATCCCGGAGGGATGATTTCTCAAGACCTCCCTTGGGCATGATAAACGTTATCTTTGTTGCACCAGGTAGAACTGGGTCTTGCCCGTCCAGAATACTATCCGTTACTCGGGTGCCCTCCGAAGGCGTTAACAGAGAGCCGAAGAGAGCCAGAGTAGAAGTTCAACCTGTGTTGGGCTTCTCAGATGAGGACAAAATCGGAACTATCCAACCCCATGATGATGCTTTGGTGATTACATTCAGCATAGGGGAGTATGATGTAAAGAGAGTGATGGTGGACCAAGGCAGTGGTGTAGAGATAATGTACCCAAACCTTTATAAGGGTCTAAATTTGACACCTGAAGATCTGACACCCTACAGTTCTTCCTTGGTCAGTTTCGATGGAAAGGTGGTCATCTCGAGAGGTCAAATCAGGCTACCTGTGCAAACTGGCCTAGAAATAGTAAAAGTAGATTTTATAGTGGTGGACGCTTACTCATTTTACACCGCAATCGTAGCCCGACCTTGGCTTCATACGCTTGGGGCTGTTTCTTCCACTTTTCACTAGAAGGTCAAGTATCCTTTCGAAGGACAGGTTAAGGAAATTCTGGGAGACCAATCGATGGCCAAAAAATATTTAGTGGCAGCGATCCGGCATAAACCCGAAGTCGAGTCCTCGGCCCATAGTGAAAAAGACTTATAGCAGTTAAAATCCGCGGCGCTGAATGCCGAGGACCTAGCCGAGGAAGCTAAATGCGAAAGCTTAACAAAGGTCGTTATCGACGATAATCCAGACAGATTCTTTCAAGTCGGATCCTTGCTGTCTCCTCAGGAGAAGGAAGAGCTGATGGAATTCCTCAGAATCAACATTGACGTATTTGCATGGGACTCCATTGAGGCCCCAGGAGTGAGCCCAGAATTCATTTGCCATCACTTGAATGTTAACCCAGCTATCATTCCTAAAAAGCAACCGCTCCAACGCCCATCTAGGGTACACGCAGACGCTGTCAGAGAAGAGGTGGTGAAACTCAAACGAGCCGGGACAATTAAGAAAGTGTTTTATCCTGAATGTCTGGCTAACACCATAGTGGTGAAAAAGAAAAGCAGAAAATTGCGAGTGTGTGTGGACTTCACAGATTTGAATAAAGCATGTCCAAAAGATCCATTCCCCATGCCCAAAATTTATCAACTGGTCGATGCTACCGTTAGCCACCCACGGATGAGTTTCCTGGACGCTTTTCAAGGGTATCATCAAATGCCACTGGCCTTGGATGATTAGGAAAAAACCGCTTTTGTTACCCCAATGGGAACTACCACTATAAGGTGATGCCATTCGGTCTGAAGAATGCAGGAGTTACCTACCAAAGAATGATGACAAGGATGTTTGAGCCTCAGCTAGGCAAGAGCATGGAAATTTATATCGATGACATGGTGGTGAAAAGCAAGGTCATACCTGACCATATTGAGGATCTCAAAAACGTTTTTGAAGTTCTCAAGAGACACAAGTTGCGCTTAAACGCTTCCAAGTTCTCATTTGGTGTGGGGTCGGGCAAATTTCTGAGCTACATGGTCACCCATATGGGAATTGAGGTAAATCCAGACCAGATCAAAGCTATCAACAACTTGCAGCCTCTTCAAAACCTAAAGGAAGTTCAGAGATTGACCGGAATGACTGCGGCTTTGAATCGTTTCATTTCTCGATCGGCAGACAGATGCCGACTTTTCTTCTAGCTGTTGAATAAATGGAAAGGATTCGAGTGGACTAAGGAATGCACCTCTACTTTCCAGTAGCTTAAAGACTACCTCTCTCGGCCTCCCGTTATGTCTAGTCCCGAGAAAGATGAAGTCATTTTTGCCTATATCGCCGTGGCCTTCCACACTGTGAGTCTGGTGTTGATACGAGTTGACAATGGGGAGCAACGGCCAGTTTATTACGTGAGCAGGCCGTTACATGAGGCCGAGGTGCGGTATTTACCTTTGGAGAAAGCCATCCTGGCCGTGGTGCATGGTACAAGGAAGCTGCCCCAGTATTTCCAAGCACATACAGTTGTGGTCCTCACACAACTCCCACTTAAACTAATACTCAAGTATGCTGACTACACGGGGAGGATCGCCAAATGGGGAACAATTCTAGGGGCCTTTGATATTAAATATATGCCCCGCACATCGGTCGAGGGCCAGGTCTTGGTAGACTTGGTGGCCGAATTCACAGAGCCTTCTGAAGAAGAAATAACACCAATGCACAGCATGGATGGAAAATTGGTTGGCCTGATATCCCAGCAAGATCTTTCACCTTGGGAAGTATACGTCGATGGCGCAGCAAACCATAAGGGCTCTGGTGTGGAGCTAGTACTTGTGTCCCCGGAGAAGGTCACCATCGAGAAGTCGTTGAGGTTGGATTTTGGGGCAACGAATAACGAAACTGAATGCGAAGCTCTGCTGACGGGTATGGCTATGGTCAGAAAGATGGGGGGAAAGGTAATAGAAGTGTTCTTGGATTCAAGGTTGGTGGTCAGCCAAGTGAGTGGAGAATTCGAGGCGAAAGATGAAAGAATACAGAAATACTTGAGGCAGGTCAGACATCTGTAATCGGAGTTCGAGTCTTTCAGTTTGTTGCACATCTCCAGGAACAGCAACTCTCATGCTGATTCCCTAGCCACCCTTGCTACCTCTTCGGATAAATGCCTTCCTCAGGTAATTCTTGTGGAACATTTATGCGGGCCTACAGAGCCACGAGGAGAAATAGTTCAAGTTCATCAGGCAAGAGCAGGACCCAGTTGGATGGAACCGATGGTGCTATTCTTGAGAGAAGACACGTTGCTTGAAGAAAAGTCTAAGGCTGACAAGATACGAAGGATGGCTGCGCGGTTCTAGCTATCCGAGGACCAGAAATTGTACAAATGGTCTTTCTCAGGGCCATACTTGTTATGCATGCACCCTAAGGCAACTAAGATGCTCCTTGAAGAGCTCCACGAGAAAGTTTGCAGCAGTCATACTAGTGGTAAATCCCTGGCACACCGTGCTATCACTCAAGGATATTGGTGGCTGAACGTGCAAAGAGAAGCCTAAGAATATGTGAAAATATGCGATCAGTGCCAGCGGTTTGCGCCAAACATACACCAGCTAGCGGGGGTCCTTAATCCACTGTTTAGCCCATGGCCATTCGCACAATAGGGCTTGAACATCGTGGGTCCTCTCCCCAAAGCAGCAGGAAACAAGAGTTATCTGTTAATCGGCACGGACTACTTTACCAAATGGGTGGAGGCTGAGCCCCTAGCAAACATCAGAGATGCTGACGCCAAGAGATTTGTCTGGAAGAACATTATTACACGATTTGGGGTCCCAAACACCCTCATCTCAGAGAATGGCCTACAGTTTGATAGTAAGGCGTTCAGAAGATACTGCAGTGAGCTAGGAATTACCAACAGATACTCTACCCCTGCCTACCCCCAAGGAAATGGGCAAGCGGAGGCTGTCAATAAGGTCATAGTGAATAGACTAAAGAAGAGACTGGACGACGCAAAGGGAAAATGGGTGGAAGAACTGCCACATGTCCTTTGGACGTATCGGACCACTCCTGGTAGGTCTACTGGGGACACCCCATTCTCAATGACTTATGGTGTTGAGGCTGTCATTCCTTTAGAAACTGGTCTCCCAACCTTGAGGACTAGCCTATTCAATCCGAATGAGAACAATGATCTACTGGAGAAAAGCTTAGACCTGATTGAAGAAAAGAGGGAGAATGCCGTGGTCCAATCGGCATACTATCAACACAAGCTCAAACGGGATTATTACGCCAACGTGAGGCTGAGACCGCTGGCCCCTGGTGATTTGGTATTGAGATAATTTTTGGGCACTGCAAAGAACTCAGCATGGGGAAAACTAAGACCTAATTGGGAAGGGCCATACCGCATTACCGTAGGAGCTGGCATTGGAGCCTACTTTCTAGAAGACCTGGATAGGCATGTGGTACCATGGCCATGGAATGTAAATAATCTGAAAAGATATTACTACTAATCAATATATGTTGTGTAAAACCTTCGTATTTTACTCCATGACATTTTTCCTAAGTGTTTAAACTTAAATTCTATCATGCATGTAGTCCTCGAACCGGATGATATGAGTTAGTTAACACTCCATGACATTTTTCCTAAGTGTTTAAACTTAAACTCTATCATGCCTGTAGTCCTCGGACCAGATTATTTGAGTTACTTAGCACTCCATGACATTTTTCCTAAGTGTTTAAACTTAAACTCTATCATGCCTGTAGTCCTCGGACCAGATGATATGAGTTAGTTAACACTCCATGACATTTTTCCTAAGTGTTTAAACTTAAACTCTATCATGTCTGTAGTCCTCAGACCAGATGATTTGTGTTAGTTAGCACTCCATGACATTTTTCCTAAGTGTTTAAACTTAAACTCTATCATGCCTGTAGTCCTCGGACCAGATTATTTGAGTTACTTAGCACTCCATGACATTTTTCCTAAGTGTTTAAACTTAAACTCTATCATACCTGTAGTCCTCGGACCAGATGATATGAGTTAGTTAACACTCCATGACATTTTTCCTAAGTGTTTAAACTTAAACTCTATCATGTCTGTAGTCCTCAGACCAGATGATTTGTGTTAGTTAGCACTCCATGACATTTTTCCTAAGTGTTTAAACTTAAACTCTATCATGCCTGAAGTTCTCGGACCAGATGATTTGAGTTAGTTAGCACTCCATGCCATTTTTCCTAAGTGTTTAAACTTAAACTCTATCATGCCTGTAGTCCTCGGACCAAATGATTTGAGTTAGTTAGCACTCCATGACATTTTTCCTAAGTGTTTAAACTTAAACTCTATCATGCCTGTAGTCCTCAAACCAGATAATTTGAGTTAGTTAGCACTCCACGACGTTTCTTCCTAAGTGTTTAAACTTAAACTCTATCATGCATGTAGTCCTCAGACCAGATGATTTGAGCTAGTTAGCACTCTACGACGTTTTTTCCTAAGTGTTTAAACTTAAACTCTATCATGCCTGTAGTCCTCGGACCAAATGATTTGAGTTAGTTAGCACTCCACAACTTTTTTCTTAAGTGTTTAAATGGAACCCAGTTGAAGTAACGTGCCAGGTATTATATAACCTAAATTCTTGCTAATATCTAGTTAAATTATCAGTGCCATTAACAAGGTATTGGTGTTGATGAAAAGAAACGGAGAAAACGAAAGGAGACAAAAGTTACTTCCATTAACTGAAAAAAGAGTATTTTACAATTATTCAAAAAAAAAAAAAAATCTATCATCTAAGCCTTCATTTTGGACCCCGAGGGGTCAGCAATCTAACTGGGCTGGGCGCCAACAGCTTCTTAGGCTTGATCCAGGGCCGGCTTGATGCATTTGGAGGCCTAAGGCGAAAATTAATTATCTTGTTTTAGATGCAAAATTACTACTAATTAACATGTATTACGTAAAAATTTTTCTTTTTTAAAAAATTTTATAGACAGAAAAAATTTGACAAAATTTTTCATACTTGTTTATATGGTCGATTGATAATGATAAGTAAAAGAGTAGTGTTAGTAATAAACTTAGATGAGAACTAGTAAAAATTTGTTAACTAAACTCTTATTATTATTCTTTTTTTTTTTTAAGTGCAACATTCACAATATTTTTTTACAAAAAATCCTAGGTTTTAAGTTGCCTTTTGTTTTCTATTTGAAAATACCACTATAATTATTTTTTTTTGCCATTAATAACAGTCTGTAACAACTTATTACTTAGCATTAGTTGTAAAATTGTTGTGAAAAATATTATGGACGTTGCATTTTCCTCTATTTTTTATTTGTTTTTCATTTGGTAAAAAAATATTATTTTATTTATTGATTATAAATAACCTTATTGGTTAAAATTTGGGGGCTTTTTTTTACTTAGGGCCTTAAATGACCGCATCCCTTGCCTCACCATTCAGCCGGCCCTGGCTTGATCCTTAGATTTAGAGAGAGCTTTAGGGGCGTCAAGAGGAGCAGGAGGCAGGGTTTGGGCTGTAATCTGTTGTTCGGATCCCGGCGGAGCTTGCTTAGAAGGAGAAGAGTCAGGACCTGGGAGCTCGCGAATTTCAGGGTCATAATAGATGCTCTCAGGCCGTCTCAAGTCAGAGTCAACAAGAACTCCTACAGCGTCAAGGGCCTTTCCCCAAGATATCTCGCAGTATTCTCTGCACACCGAAGAGAGCTCCTCTGTTAATCTTGCTTGATTCTCCTCTACCCCAAGTTTGTACGCCGCTTGCTTCTCTGCCTCGGCCGCCTCCTTGGCCAGCTGAGATGCATCCTTAATCCTTTGAAGCTTAGTACGAAGATCCTTCACCAGTTGCTTTTCAGTGGCCAGATTGATTTCAGTTGTGTATAAATATTTACGTTGGTCTTCGACCTGCCTCTCCGCAGTCTTGAGGCCCGCATTAGCGCTGTTCTTGGCCTTGATCGCCTCCTTCAGATGCTCAGACTACTTGGCATAGTCCTCTTTCAGCTTACCCAAGGTCTTCTCAACCTCGACACGAGATTTTGCCTCCATTTTCGTTTCGTTTTGGGCATCATGGACCCACTCCTCAGCCACGTAAACCTGTTGGGCAAGCTGCACGGCGAGAACAGGAAAACTCCATGAAAGAAAGAAGAGAAGATAAAAATGATTAACTACTAAAAAGCTTGATTGAGTAGCTTACCATGGCCAAATCCCTTTTGAGGGACAGGAAAAGCTCTGGCCGGCTGAAGTGCCTGTAAGCATCCATATCTTTTGGTAAAAGAAGTGGCTGCTCCAAGGCTTCAGTGATATGACCCACCTGCCCTCCTTAGTAGCTTTGGATTGAAATGTCCCAGGCAATAAGAGCACCATCTACCTCCAATTTGGAGGACCATATATGCGGTGGCCGACACACATCAGCCATGCGGGTATCTTTGCGGCTTTCCACAGACAAGGACCTCCGACCTCATTTATTCTTGGACACTTTTTGTTGCTTATTTCCTTCTAAATGACCTAACTCGCCCTCCTCCAATACTTCGCTCGGCCTTTTCTTTTTTAGATCCTGGATCGTCTTTAGCCCAAGATCCTTTGGAAGTGAGGGAGGCGGTGGAAGGTTCGCTGAGGGCTACAGCTTGACGGCCTCTTTGGTTACTGGTGCCTTATTTCTGCCCTTCATGAACTTTCTCAGACTTTTATTCCTCGTGTCCAGCGCCATCTCTTCTTCTTCTTCCTCTGAAGTGTCGTCTGGGACGGCAACAACGAGAACTGGGGCTTGAATTGCTGAATGCCTGTCAGACTCTTCCTCGACGCTCGAGATTTCTTGAGCCACTTGGTCTTTTCTGCTACGAAGCGAAAATTATCGATCTCTTTGTCTAATGAGGAGGTTGAGGAAGCGACCCTTTCTCCGACCACTGGGACTTCAGGAGAAAGTTGAATAGCTGGGACGACCAGGGGAACACCCGTTGGGATCAGAAATGGTACTGGCAGAAGATCGTCCGGTTGCAAAAAATTGGGTCAAGACAAGTCAATCCTATGTATCCGACAATCTTCTACTCTTATGGCGTTGCCGACGTCCAAAAATGCATCCGAGATAGGCTTAAAGTCCAGTATTAGGTGTACAGCCCTTAGTTGCCTGTCTGCACTGACAAAGATCTTGGATCGCAATAGGTAGTTAAGAGCCTGAACGTTGATCAAGCTCAGCTTGGGGGCTACGTGCATTCTATCTGCAAACACAGCCAAGGGAAAAGTCGGTTAAACAACTGAAAGCCATAATCTTAAAAGACTAAAAAGAAAGGAAACAAGATGGGGTTGAAGGATCGAGTTCAAGTCTATTGCTAGGGAACCTAATCCTAGGGTATCCCACCTGGTTTCCCTGCTCAGACGGGACAGTGAACGCCATCGTGCCATGCTCCTGAAGCTATAAGATAATCATCTTTCATGCCCTTATTTGACCTGAGTAGGCATGAAATGATCCTTACCACGTCCGAGTAGGATTTGAGATAGTACCCGGCGCTTTTTTGGGAGTGGCACTCATACATGTGCACCACATCATGCCATGTGAGCCGCAGACCCAAGTGCTCATTCAGAGCATCAACACTACCCAAAATGCTAAATAGGTTGGGTGCGAATTGGTGGGGGCATAACCTACGGTTAAAAAGGTAATCTCTAGTCACAGTACCTATTGGGAAGGTCATTCCCACCTCTATAAAAGCTATCATGGGGATAACAACCTCTCCCTTCTCCCTATCAGTTCTTATTCCTTCTGTAGGGCAATAACGGAGGTTGACCCCCTGGGGTATGTGATATTTCACCTTGAAGGCCTTTATCTTGGCAGGGGAGTCCACTAAGTGCTCAAACCTACCCATCTTTTACAGACTCAAGGGGAGCGACTAAAATCAACGATTGAAATAATGAAAATTCGAGGATTGAGAAGATTGGTCGAGGAGAAAGGAAGGGTTCAAGTAAGTTGAAACTTACACAAATCAAGATGTGCTACAACCCCTGAAGGTATTCATGGAAAAATCACGAAGATTGCTAGAAAAATGACTAAAAGAGGCCTAATAACTTAGGATGCTTTGTGTGGTGAAGTGCTGAAGATCGCTGGAATGCCTGAGAATTTGCAAGATAAACAAAAAATTAATTCCCCAAGAACTTTATATAGAAGGCGAAAAGTGGGTGGGAGTTATCCCGCCCAAATCCTGTGGAAAAATACCAGCCGTTGGATCAATTCGCCACTATTGGATGCAAAGGGCAAAACGCCACCTGGAGCAATTAATGGCGCTTCATGAATGCCGAAACATCAATGGCAATAATAAAGCGCCTAAAACTACGCTCCCACACGCGCGAACTTAGGTAATTTTGAGGGGCTATTGTGGGGGTAAGAGCCCAAACTTGTATACTGGGCCTTGGGCCCTGTTCGAGGATACGTCCGAGGAGCAATAAATAATTAGTAGAGGCCCCGAAATAGGGGATCACGCAAGGAAAGGAGGGAAGAATATGGTCCGAGGAGGTTGGCCTTCTCGGACCAGGATGAATGTTGCTCAAGCAAGTGCTCGGATGATTTAGGTAACCGTTCAAGAAGTTACAACGATAAGGATGAACTTCAAGCACATACCAAGGAGATAGAAATATGGAAATATCTCAAAGAAAAGTTGCTACCACCGCATTAACTGCACTGCAGCAACTTTTCTGGCCGCATTTACAGGGAGAAGACCCCTGAACAGTACAATCTTCAGCTACCACCACTTACAAATAACAAAAGAAGATACCTGATGGGATAGGTACTCAAGTGAGGATCTAAATGGGTAACAAGTGTAAGATCAGGATGGCCGAGAAGGACCTATATAATTGTAAAAGATCTCCCATAATGGGGGATCAAAGGAAGAGAAGAAGAAATATAGAGAGTAATACTGTAGCACTAAGGGTTGTATAAAAGTTCATAATTACGGTATTGAACCCTATCCAGTCTCCTCAGATAGCTATTTCGTTAAGCTTTATGTGCTGCCCACTTTTGGTTATCATCGAATTCTTACCTAGCCGTTAACATGAATCATTAAAACCTAGCTCTTAGGCCCACTCTCTACAAATTCCTTGTCTTGGGCTCACTAAACCATAGTCCAAACAAAATTTTGGGCCTAGACCAACAATTCATGACCCTACAATAATCATTCAAACCTCAATGAATAAAAAACCGTCTAATAAAATACAAGTACAACCAAATACATGTTTTATTATTTTAATCTATAAATTAAATTAAACTAGTCGCAGACCCACGCGTTGCGCATGATAATTTTTTTAGAGTTATCTCATAAAAATATATATATATATATATATATTATTTTTATTATTATTGTTTTACTATTGTCCATGTAACTTACATAAAATTCTTATATGATAAAATTATCCAAATCATGCTATGTAATGGAATAATACTATATTCTTTATAATGCAATTAGATAACATTTAACAATCAAAGAGAACAAAAAAGAAAAAAAGAAAAAAAACTTAAAATACAAAACTAAATTGCATCAACTCAAAGTAGAGTTCTTAAAAATACAAAAAATTAATAACCTAAAGCAGAGATGCAAGAAGAATAAAAAAATCCACCAAAAAATTAAGAGAGGGAAATAACCTTTTTTGTGAAGAAAATTTATGCATAGAAGTATATGATAGAAGATAATGAAAATTTTATAATAGGAGGATAAGAAGAAGAAGAAACAAAATAAATGAAGATAAAAGGAAAGATGAAGAGTGATATTAGGTAGAGGGTAGTGGGGAGATGAAATGTGAAAAGAATGAGAAATGTTGGAGAAAGTGAAAATGTTAATTTTTTTTTTTTTTTAAAATACAATTTTATAAGGAAATTTTTATTTATTTGTATTTAATTAAAACGTCATATTTTTAATTTTTAAAAATTAAAAAAATGAGAGAAAATATTAAAAATTTAATGATATGAAGGATATGGCTGAATTTAAATGGTCAATTGTAGTAATGATGTTGGTGTTAGCTTGAATATATACATTGCAACATGAAAAATGATAAACTCTATCCATATAACTAAATTAAAGTTACTTTATGATGTTCAGTTAACAAAACGAATTTGTGGTTACCAAAAAGCTAAGCATTTTTTTTTAATAAAAAGAATAAAATTGAAAACTGAACATGAATATTGTCTTGTTTTATTACTTGTCATTTGGGTGAGATTGAAGTCTCACATAAATTAATGGAGCCTCATTAGACCTATCAACCATTATAGCTCTAAAGAATACCAATAACAAAAGCTAAACATAAATCAGTACTTACCATTTGCAAGTCAAGAGGCTACACATACAATCTAACATACATCATTACTCAACAATGTTTCAACTCACCACAAAACAAAGTAATCATGCAAATGAACTTTGAGATATCCATTTGGTGTTACAATCGATGGTATGTAGTTTTCAAGAAAATATATGTAGTAATGGTAAATTAAACAACAATACTATTCAACTACTCAGATTTATCATTAAACAACAATACTATTCAACTACTCAGATTTATCATGATATGAAGAGAACTTGAATGCATTATGGATCCCTTTGCTCCTTATGGCCCATACAAAATTTAAACTATTGGAATTAAGAAGAAATAGATTTCTAAATATATAAATAGAATAGTTTTTGTTAGAAGTCAATCACTGCACATGTGGATAGAAAAAAAAAATCAAAAGATAACATATCAAGTCTAAAAGGAACTTCATAGAACAAATGTCATGTTATACAAAAATAACATATATAGAACAACTAAATAGGTGAATTCAAAGCAACCCAAACTAAGAATTTATGAAAAAACACATGTAATAAAATTAACAATTAAAGAGAGAAAAAAAAAAAAAAAAACTTAAATCACAAAACTAAATCACATCAGCTTAATATAAAATTCTAAATAACACAACAATTTATCAACCTAAAGTAGAGATGTAAGAAAAATAAAAATAAACCAAAAAATTGAGAGAGAGAGAGAGAGAGAGAGAGGGCCTTTGTTTTTTTTTTTTTAGGGAAAAGTATGTAAAGAATGGAAGAGAGAATGACAAATTTATAGTAAGAGAGTGTAAATAAGAAAGGACAAAAAAAAAAGATGAAGATAAAGATGAAGAGTGATATTAAGGTAGAGGGTAGTGGGGAGATGAAAAGGTAAGGGATAGATAAATGTTGGAGAAAGTGTAAATATTTTGGAAATGAGTAAATGTAAAAACAAAAAAAAAAATTATAGGAAAATTGGAAAAAAAATTGATAATGACATGGACGCTGATATGGCTCAACTGGAGCGTAGCAACAATAAATGCTAGGCTTCAGCTTTTAGATATATATAGATATAGATGATAAATAGTAGTATATTAATCCGTTACATTTATAGATTATAATGTTATATGATATATTAATTATTTTAATAACAAAATATTTTATACTAATGAAATGCACTAATTTAAGTATTCAATTTTTTAGAAAATACAAAATACTGAGAATGAGAGAAAGGGGAGAGAGCTGTAAAGGGCACTATGAGGGAAAGAGAAGGTCCATAAGGTAGTGAGAGATTTGAGGGCCACCACTGGGGGATTATCTAACATTGTGATGTGGGATGCGAAAGCGTCAAAAAGCAGAACACGTCTACTTCTAGAAAACAAGAAACAAAACACGTTTACTTCTGAAAATAACCTCGAATCCACAAAGGTTCCTTGAATCCACAAGAAGAAATAGTCTAGAATCCACAAGAAAATAAAAAGACAAAAGTATGAATTTTATTGATTGAATAATTGTTCAAAAAATGTATACAGACTTAGAGGCCTATTTAAGGGCTCCGTAAAACTTGATAGACAAAAAAATATATTCTAAAATAACTCCTAATTGATACCTAACCATAACAAGAATTAAATTTGACCTAAAAAGCATTAAAAGCACCTAAAAACAAGGAAATAATAACCCTAAACCTAAAATAACGAAAATTACAAATTAAATACCAAAATTAATAAATTACAATAATTAAATTCTAGATTCTGTCCTACATTAGACCCCTCCACTTGAAACAAGCTCGTCCTCAAATTGATGGTCGAAATTTGAAATCTGAAATCTTCTATGCCAAGAGAACAAATACTTTGAATACTTCATCTTCTTTGTATTCTTACCAAACTTAAAAGTCATCAATTGAGCAACTTGAACTTCTTGTCCCTTGATCTTCATGCAATTGAAAATATTCACCAAATAAGAGTCAATGATCAAATCAAATCTTTCCACCCCAATAAAATCAATATACTTTGTTTCAGTGCCTCCCACCAAAATAATAGGAGCTTGAACGTTGCAATTATGTAACTTGAATTCATCGAGATCATTGACAACTTCCTCTATAATTTATTTTTTAATGGTGTCTACTATCTCAACCTCAAGATCTTTCTCTATAATAGGGTCTTCATTAATCTCCTCTACAATCTTGATTTTAGGTTCTTCTTCTATAACAAGGCCTTCATCAATTTCCTCAAAATTTTCTATATTTTCTTCTTTGACTTCTGCATATTCTTCAAGAAAAGTATTTTCTTCAACATGTAATTCTTCTTTTAATGGTGGAATATATGGCTCTTCAAAAGAATTTAAATATGAACTTCTTGGCCAATAATAATCTTGTATTGTATATGACAAGATTTCTTCACAATTCAAAGGATAAAATTTGATAGCAAGCATCTTTTTCATCCTTGGCCATGAACGAATCTTATCTTTACGTTGTTAGATTCTATTAGATTGTACTCGTTCCCACCAATGTAAGGCATACTTACTAAGTTTATACAAAGCAAATCCAACTTTTCTCTCATAACAAATATTCTCATAGTCAAATAAATCTTTTAGATCAAATAACCAATCATGAAAATCTCCTTTTAAAAAATAACCATTAAAACTTGCAATTTTCTTATAAGACCTATATGAAATTTGCTTACCAATAGATTGCCCGTGAGTTAAGTCTCCATGACAGTTATCCTTATTGTTTTCATGCTCCAGAGACGACATCCTAGCAAAGATATTTGTAAGTGCTAGCTATACGTCACGTAATACTTGCTAAGTTTTTTGTCACCGGAATTACTACCATCTCATATGTCAACCACCAGACTAGGATAAGTCAAGGCTCTGATACCAACTGATGCGGGATGCGGAAGTGTCAAGAAGCAGAATACATCTACCTCTAGAAAACAAGAAAGAAAACATGTTTGCTTCTGAAAATAACCTCGAATCCATGAGGGTTCCTTGAATCCTCAAGGGTCCTTGAATTGACAAGGAGAAAGGGTCCGGAATCCACCAAAAAATAAAAATACAAAAATCTGAATTTTATTGATTGAATAATTGTTTAAAAAATGTGTGCAGACTTAGGGACCTATTTAAGGGCTCCGTAAAACTTGATAGACAAGAAAATGTATTCTATATAACATGCCAAAAGGCCAACCGGGTCAGATTGTAACAGGAGAAACGGTCAAGTTGCCAAAAAATATATATATTTTCTCCTATATTTTTTTCACCTATATATTAACTGGTCAATGAAATCTTTACTTGTGCTCCAGCTATTTGAAAAACTAATAAAGAACATTCTTTTGTTTTCGTGTACATAGATTCAGTCATTAGTCATTACCTTGCAACTTGCTTGGTAAATTGTCATGCACCTTCTTTCCAACCATTTGCAAACTAGTCATAATTTTGATTTATGAAGACCAACTACTAGTAGCCAAACCAATGGCAGAAAGTACAAGGGCTAAGCTCACAAATTTTCTCCCCACACTTATAATTTGGCAATAACTTTTATCATTTTTATGTTAGGAAAGTCTCTAATCATATCATTATCAAGTATCAACTCAATTCATTTAAAAAATAAATATAAATAAAAAGTATCAACCTCAACCTCAAATGGACATCCCTATCTATTTGAATTCAACTTGCTTGCCAAGAACTGTCGCCGTTTGATAAAATCATGACTTTATCAAGTCTTCTCAATCACTAAGAATTTTATTAGACATTAAATTATTGACCCACGTAATTTAACTTTTAAGTCCCCCATTTTTTTCCCTAAATATATTTTGAAACTTCATAGTTCCTTCATTATATATTTTGAAACTTCACAGGTCCTTCATTTTCAAGAATGATTTGGATTTCTCATTTTTCACACCGCAAAGACATACTGTAGTGGAACATATCACGATACCATTAGTCATGTGCCTGCGTATCCTCAACATCTAATGGTTCAAACATTCAAATGTTTGGTTAAGGAAAAATATATCCTCTGAAAGTGCTAGGAAAATACTTCGACAAAAAACAATCTCTCTTTTCTAGTAGAGTTTAATTCAAGACGGATTAGATGAAAAACTCTTGTTTTACACCCTTCAATCCTCATATATCACACAGCTTATTGTACCTTAAAAAATACTACTTGCCACATGATTAGGCTTCTTTAATACTCTATTATCTTTTTGTTGCCACCCAATTTTCAAAACAAAATATGAATTCATAGACAAAGCCCAATGCCCAATGAATTTGGGCCTTACGAGTAGGGAATGCAAGCCTAATGTATATGGTAGCATTATAGTAAATGTGCATTAAGGGAAGGGCAAATTGGTAATTGCAATTGCACATCCCAAATGGGCAATTTGAATTAGAACAGATGGACACATAGGGACCAAGTGTTTCACCTATCAAAATTTACTAGTTCCAACCCCTTTATAAAGGATTTAGAGGAAATTAAAGAACATCCAAGACCTTCGTTGGGCATTCCAACAAAGAGAAAAGGAAAACTAGAAGTGTGGTAGAATAGAGGGAGAACTCTCAAGGGAGTATTCATAGATAAGGGATTGACACATTTGCATCCCAGATGTGTAAAGGAGCTATGACTTGTCCTTTTTGATGTTCAGGGAGCTATGGTTTGGCGGATGGGAAGGAAGGTTCTACTTCTAGTTGGAGGTGTTCTACCACAGCCTTTAGGAGATGCTTTTGTTGGGGAATGTGTCAATCTTGAAGGGGTGAAACAGTCTATTGAAACAGCAAAGATGCTTAAAATTCCAGTTTGCGCCTATGATCTAGATCCTAGAATTTGGTCAATACTCCTTTAGAGTAGAAAAGCCAAAGAAGCAGGTGACAAACATAATTTCCCTCAATTTCAACCGGCAATGCCATGCCCAAAAGATTAAGAGGTTTATTTTTTATTAATTGTCTACAGAAAATTAGTCTACTCAAAACTTTTGTCACTAGTAAGTGGATTAGGTTGTTTAATAAACTTCATTGGTATTGTAATATCTCCATTTATAAATCACCAGAAAAAAGGGTAATAATAATATTTTTACTCGGTACAAATAATTTTTCCCATTAGTAGGAATTAAATAAAGGAAGAGAGGGAACATAATAAATGAAATGAGGTGTGAGCTTATCATTTGACTTAATTCTAGGTAAAAATAGTAACCTAACTACCTAAGTGATTTAGTGTTGTTTGGTATTGGTCCAAAGAGGAAAAATTAAGTTGACTTTAATCTCCATGCAATAATTGGTAAAGGAATTGGAAAATAATTAAATACAATTTAACAGGGCTGATTGTTCAGCACGTAGCAACAAAAATTTTACTCCACCAAGGAGTTCGGAAAACAATATATATGACCCAACTTTTAGATCAGAAAATAAATGGCACATTCAAGGTTAACCTTGCCACAGTCGTTGTGGAAGGCTCAGTAAGGAGGGTACAGAGGGGAGGTCGCTAATTTCAATAATCAGCTCTATATATTTTCGTCTGTGCCTACAGAAGAATGAGTTTGGATTACCCCATGATTCAGTCATCATCATCAGAGTCATCAAATGTAATCTTTTTAGCCTTCGGAGCATCTAGAGAAATTTCCTTGAAGTGAGCCCCATAAAGCTTGGACTCCTGCATTGCAACACGAAGTATTAAACTACTTTGATGGAAAAGACGCTTGAAATATCTTCGCATGCACATGCACAGGCCAGGGCGTGTTGACATAGAACCAAAGAAAAAAATAGCGCGAACACTTAAGACTAGGGAGAAAAATCCAACAACTATCTGAACATGAATGTGAACTGTGAACATGTAAGTACGAACACCTATTAATGGGGAGAAAAATTATTAAAATGGGGAAGAAATGTACACCTTCTTCTTTACATGAGTTCCAAATTTTAAAAGGGTGTCAGGCACAATTTGCCCAGCTTCTCTGAGGACATTTACCAGCTCGCCAGCAAGCCCCTGAAATAGTACCATTAATACTAGAGAAAATGAAAAAGAAAAAAATTGGCAAAACACATCCTTGATCAGATAACCAAGATATTGAATAACACACACACACACACAAATTACCTTGTTCTGCTGCATGAAGAATGTATGAGCAACACCCTTTTTACCAGCCCGTCCAGTCCGCCCAATTCTGTGGACATAGTCCTCTGTGGTCAGAGGAAAACTATAGTTGATCACCACTTCAACATCCGGAATATCCAATCCTCGAGCAGCTACGTCAGTAGCTATCTGCGTGTGTATGGTCACATGTAAATAGTACTAATAGGTTACTGGAAATTGTCCTTGATCATTATAGATCAAGTCATGTAGAGATGAGGCCCTTTCAATCAATTCTCTTGTGTGCTCACGCGAGTAAAAAATCTCAAAAATTGAGCAATAAGATACAATAACTTACCATCAAAGGGCAGCTTCCTTTCTTAAATAACGACAATGCCTTTGTACGTTCATGTTGTGCTTTGTCACCATGTATTGAAACAACATTCCAACCCCTAGAAATTGCATATTAACATCATCACTGGCTTTCCATTTTAAGAGCCATAGCCAGAGTAGTCTGGCTTGGCTAAGGAGTCCAAATCAATGTATAGGTGCAGGAATACCTTTCTAACAGCATATTTTCGACACGTTTTGTTTCATATTTGTACAAGACAAAAACCAATACTCTATTCCTGGCAGAAGTACATATGTGTTAGCAGGGAATGGCCCAAGGTATTAAAAGAAATTATATAGTAATTCAACTATTTTCAAGGTTTTCCTGTGTGACACAGAGATACAGAATACATTCATCTAAGTCAATGATAGAATCCTCCAGGCTTTGGTTGTCTTCAAGCATGAATTTACAAGCATAATGGATGATTAAAAATAAAAAATAAAAGGGAAAAAAGGGATTTTTTTTCCCACCGCAGGGGGGTGGGGGGTGGGGGGGAGGGGGGTTTGGAATGAATAGCAACAAATACCTTTGGGATTGGTGGTATTTTTCCAGCAGAGTGACTAAACGCTGGTCACGTGAACGATCATCCAAAACCTAAAGAAAGATTGTTCTTACTTAATAGATACAACCATATTTCTATGCTAAGACATAACAGCTGATTGTTACACAGGTCATTTATATAGTATTGAGAACTTCTATACCTCTACTATCTGCATTACATCATGGTTGGCAGCTAAATCCTCTGAACCTACAACAACCTGAAACAATGTTCATTGTTCTTTCAGAGATAGTGACTAGGAAACTGATCAAAGGAGATAATGAACAAAGACCCATACCTTAACTGGATTAGGATCCATGAACTCCTGAGCTAATTGATGAACTAACAGAGGCCACGTGGCACTGAACATTACCATTTGGCGAGCTGTGCAAAATTAATAATTTTATATTTTTTGTCAAGAAAGGCTGAAAAGTAATTCATCCAGGCTTAGGGCAGAGTCAAACAAAAGACGAAGAAAATTAAATCCAAAAACTTCAATTAGGGATAATAAAATCCATAACAAGAAGTGCAAAACATAGATTTCTTCATATTACATTTATCATAGATACCCACTGGATGGAGAGGTGGAACTGAAATATTCTACCAAAACCCAATATTACTGAGTTAGATGTTTAAGTAAAAGACATGGTTAAAAACAGGAATACTCAACCAAACTGATCTATTTACATGATTGTTTTATGTAAGTGGCATAATTCATTATTATAGATGGGTCAGATGGAGGGATGCAACTGACATGTTCTACCAAAAACCCAATATAAATGATAGTAAGATGTTTACCTGAAAGACAACAGGGCTACTCAACCAAACTCATCTATTGTTTGTTTCATGTCAGTGGCAGTTCATGTAATTGAAGGTGTAAATATAAAAGGTTTTTTTAGGCAATAGAATTCAAACTCAATTATATATATATATATATATATTAGAATGATGACATGGAAAATTTTGGGATTTCAAAAGTTTATGCGGTAACATGAGAAGGTATCAACAAAAAGTTATAAATTATATATAGATGATATGGTTCATGTTGTAAGTCATTTATATATTTATATACTTATATATATGTTTTGATAAGTAATAAAAATATATATAAATCAGGAAAATGAGTCACCCAAGTATACAAGAAGTATACTTGGGTAAACAATTTGATTGTTAAGTTACACACATTTAGTAGATCTTGAACCCATGACCTTAGCCTCCATCCGACTAGTATGGGAAGAGAAAGTACCAGCAGAGCTATAAACTACTTAAGTAGTTTATATATTACTATGGAATATTTTGGCTTTACTAACAGAGACAGCAGAGAAGATGAATTAGAGAGAGAGGAAAAATCATCCATATAGCTTGAAAGTTAAAAATCAACTCAAACCCATTAAACAATGTCACCATCAATCCAGAAGATATCAGCAACACAACAGAAAATCCAATGGACAAAGAGCTCCAAAGCATCAGATAGACTCAAATCATAATAGACCCAGTATCTGAACTGGGCTGCCTAGGGTCAGCTGTTGGTCCATTATTGCCACAGTTAAAAGCCCCATCAATATATTTTGACAAATTTGATAGTTACACAAGGGGAAGGAAGAATTTGAACCCTTGACGTCTTTGATGGAAACACCCAAAGGCGCTAGTTGAGCTACACGGCTTTTGGCTAAAAGCCCTCTTAATATGACAATCCAAGCTCTGCTGCATTCCATAAATCTTATTCTAAGCATTGGTTGTTGGCCAGTTAATCAATAGCCTACTGAATCTCTCCAAAATTTGAAAATTAAATTCGGATCATGTCCCACCACTAATTGTGTTCCCTCATAAAACTTGTCTCTCTTCAAGATTCCTCCCTGTGACTTTAAATCCTTCTTTTTTGTTCAACAAAAATCCTATCTTTTTCTAACCATACCTTACAGATTCTTAAGTACATATAAAATTCCAAACCCTAAGATCACTACTTTGCAAACCCTAGAGCCTTTGCATAAGCAATTGTGGGCAAGGTTCCAAGTGTGTCCCACATCAGGAACTCAGGCAAACAATGACCCTTCATAATTTCCCATCAATTTACTACGTATGGGAATTTGGAGGGACACAATACGTGGGGGAGGAAGAGGAGAACAGAAGGAATAAGTATCACTCCAATTGGATGTTCTAATAAATATTAGGATCAGAGAGAGGAATAGATCTGTTTGGTTGCATAGTGGGAATGAGAAGAAATAATGAATGTATAATAGATAATGTCAATTGACAATAGGAAGAAATAAATGATAAGCAGTTTAGATAGAGTTAATTTTCATAAATTAAGAGTAAAGTGGAAGTAAAGATCAATTCAATTAACCTTATATCCACTCCTTTCAAACTCCCTCAATTTTAGAGAATTGAAAACAGGGCTTTGAAGGGGTACCACCAATATCCTGACTTTGACTCTTTAATTCTTTGACATAATACATCAGACTTATAATGCATTACCAGACCTTGCACTACCTTTCCAAATGACTCATGGATTACCAATATCAGGCATCAACACTCTCATTTGAACACTACAAACCATTAGCTGTAGTTACTGCATCAAGAGACTAGGAATGCAGAAACTAGACTAGGAAATTCAAGTGGGAGCTATTGGAGGAAGATAACATATATCCAATGCTCAGCACATCAGCTACCAAAGATATTTATTTATAGGAATGAACAAAACAGAGAGTAGATGAGCATTCAAGAATAAAGGGAACATATAAATAAACAAATAATTTCAACACAAACATAAGAAGCATAACGAACAAAGAAACCATTGTTAATATTCTGCATACCAGAACAGGTCTGACCCAGAATAGAGCGAACTTCTTGCTCAAATCCCATATCCAGCATTCGATCGGCTTCATCAAGAACCTACAGAAAATTAATGTTCATTTTCATTTAGAGCACAAACTACATAGCAGGTCTTCTCAAAAAGCTATACTCGACAGGCAATTAATTGATAGTTGCAACTTGCAAGTGCAACAATGACGTACTAGCGATATCGATGTTCTTGGGGAGGGAAGGAGAGAGAGTGCTAAAAAGTATAATAAATTACACCTACTAACTTTGGAGTTCTCTTAGTGTCTCTATTTGGTGTGTAACTTTTGAACTGCAACAATGTTAAACTACGAGTTTTACCCTAATGCAAATATGAACCATCTGTCCATTTTTAAGTATTAAAGGAGGGTAAGAGACATACGGCTATCACATGTACACATATAAACCTCCCAACCTAATTGTAACATTTCCTGTTTCAAATACCCACTACTAGAAGTACAAACAAAGAAAACGATGTTGGCATCCAAATGAAGATTACACAAAGAGCACACCCAAAATGATGGGTTCTGGAAGGAAATGGCAGTGCTAGTGTGGGGGGATGCTAAAGTCGGTCATTTGTTTGACAGGAAACATATAATGCACTAGAAGCAATACTTTAAAAAGTTCTCTCTCAGAAAATGGATATTGTGGACCTTATCTGCAAGATGTTCACATTTAACAACTAGGGTACAGGAGGATTCTCTTTTAGTCTAATTGGAGGGGGAAAAGTTGTTTGCTCTGAGAGAGAGAGAGAGGATCCTGTCCCATAAGATTTTCTATTTTCGTCAATCCATTGCAGTCATCATTTTAAAATGAATTCTCTTCTGCTAAAATGAATTTATAGGTTCAGTCAGAAAAGGAACAGCTACTAGAGATGCATGATTATTTATGGCTGAGTTTTGGAGTCTCAAGCATGCAGCCATTGAGGAAGCATTTCAACAAATGGCTACTCATTTGGAAAGTGATGCACATTAAGATGGCCACTTAGGAAGGACTGCTTAAGAATGGCTGAATAAGATTTTTAAGATACCATTATTGTCGTGTGTACTTTACTGTCAGTGTGAGCTTCCCACATAGCTCTAAATCAAATTGACATTACCATAAAAGCTTGTCACTTTTTCATCCCTAACATCTGCCCCAGCCTCAATGATATTAATTTAAATAGCTCCATGAAGCAACATATAGATTTTTTTTTTTTTGCGCTTTAAGCGCGCTTAAGCTCAAAGCTCGAAGCCCCAAGGCTCCAACGCTTTTTGCCTCAAAAGCTAAGCTCATTCAAAGAAGCATGCTTTAGGTGCGCTTTTTTGTGCTTTTTCAAAAAGCTCAAAGCGAACTTTTTGGAGCTTTTTTATATTTTTCAAAAAAAAAAAAACTGAATTAAAGCTGTAGGATCTTGACATTATTGACATAAACCATTGATTTTGTATATTTTTAGTGTAAATTACTTATCAAAAAAAAAAATATTTTGAGTATAACTTGTCCTAAAACCCAACCCATAACCTCCCAGATCTTCTCTATTTTTATTTTTTCTCCTTGAAACAATAACCCGCCTAGCTCCTTGGTACCAATTACCATGTTGCAATGTCCTCATATTCTTAGCTCATTCATGAAAAAAAATAATAATAAATAAAAAATAAAAAAAATAAAAAAAAAAATAAAAGTGTATGATATAACATATGTGGTAATTGTTTAGTTACTTTAGTGGTTGATTTTGAACATAGCAAACTAATTCTTCCAAAGTTATAGTCATTAAGTAATTAAATTATTAACTAATATTACTAATTAGTCATAGGGCATTATAGATACTGGCGATTTAAGAAATGATGGAAGTACTGATATCTAGCTTATCCAAAAAAATAAAATAATTTAACTTGCAATTTTTGTGTTAAAATTCCAATAAGTAGGGCATATCGAAATGTTATATGAATTATATAAAAAGTTTTATTTCAATTTATATGATAATTTGATCATTTGATTGTTGCATTTCTCATTAATAATAATTTTTAAATTTTTTAAATTATTTTTTAAAAATGTGCGCTTCACTTCAATCAAGCGCGAGCTTGCACTTTGCGCCTAGGCTCCTAGAGGCCTTTGCGCTTAAGTGCGCCCCTCGCTTTTACCAACACCGGATAAGTAACATATAGATAATAGACAGGGATGCATCTTCAAGTTCAAGGAAATATCGGTTTTTTCTTTTGTCCAAGTTGGGTGTTGCAGGGGAAAGATTTACTACCATGGTCATCAGGAAGTCCCATGCCAACCAATGTTGCCATTTCAATGAAGTTCACTGAAAAAATACTAGTGGACAATATGTTTTGAGGAATTGGATTTCCCAAGAGACTGATGTGGGAAGAAGAAGTGCTATTTGAAATGGATCTTGTTGGCTCAAATTAGTTTATTAGACATGATAAGTAACCGGGATTTGATTGTTAAACACAATAAGAAAAATTTTGATAAGCCAAGTTTTACAAAGAAAAAACTTACCACAAATGACACATCCTTAAGGCAGCACACTCCCATTTCAATCAGATCCTTTAAACGACCAGGTGTTCCAATGACAATGTCCTGAGTGTACAGAAGAAATATGCCAGTGATCCAACTATAAGAAAATGTAGCACACCATATTGTCTTTCTAAATAAATGTATAAAGCAAACAATCAAAACATTATTAGTGTGTGTCTGTGTGCAACTAACAGGACATAGTAATTAATGTGTGACTTTTACAATTGGCATATAAATACAGCCAGACTTAGGAACAGAATATCTTACAACACCAGACTTCAAAGAAGCTATCTGAGGTCCTTTTGAGGTTCCTCCGTATAGACAAACTGATTCCACACCACAAGATTTCCCAGCATCACACAGAACATCTGAAATCTACAAACAAAAAATAAAGCCAATTATTGGTTGCGTTTTTAGACAACAAAAACCTTCACAAAATCAAATGAAAATATAGAAAAGATATTGCCAGAGAGAAGATAAGAAGATGAAAACCATAACAGAATCAGCACAGTCATAATAGTAGATAGACATAAAAAGTGGAAATGCTATCATCACATAATCCATAAATTTCTCCAATTGTCCTGTTTTATTCAAGCAAATATGTGCTGGCATTAGTTCATGTTTATGGTTCTGGAGTTCTTGTTTTTAGTGCAGACCATCAGCTCTCTCTCTCTCTGAAAATACATGTGCTTTGTTATTCATGTTGGTTTCTTACAACCAATGATGAGAACATTTTCTTCCTCTTCTTTTCCCCCACATTCTTCATTCAGATAAGTAAATGTGCGTTCCTTATTATTCAATTGTTATTGTTCCTGCTACAATAATAATAATAAAATTATTGTATTTATTATTTTGGATAAATAATAAAACTCCTTGACATTCCCAGAGAACCAGATTAATTCCCTCCTCACTTTCTTACCAAAAAAATAAAAAGTGCTATATATCAAAGAGTTCTGAAGGAAATCTAAAGTGGCTTGATAACAAATTGTCACCTGTTATTCAAGTTTTTTTTTTTTTTTTTTTTTGAAGCATTTTAGTGATGATAATATTTATTTTATCAGCAAATCATTTAATAAGGGAAAATAACAAAATATAGAATGGACTAAACAGGTTAGCAATTACCCAATAACCTCATTCAGGCAATGTTCTATTTTTTCAAACATGTTACCTAAAATTTTAGTATAGGGATTGGAACATGATCCCATTCCCAAAGCATTTTAGACCCAAGATTCACCACATGGAATTCTTAATTAATATGCCAATAACATGGTCTTCCAAAGCTGATTCACACTCAATCATGACAAGGAACTATGCCATCTCAGAAATAGTTACATTAACGAAAATATTCAACACATAATAAAGAATTCAACATATCACTCAATACAAATAGGTTATACAAATTGTCATTGACAACATACTTGTTGAGCTAGCTCCCTAGTCGGTGAAAGCACGAGGCAAAGCGGATTACGCCCCTTCGACATCTTTCCTTTTCGTTTGTTCAACACATGCATAATTGCCGGCACCCCAAATGCCAGTGTCTTACCTACACACGCACACACCAAAAAAAAAAAAAAAAAAAAAAATCCACAAAATCAATATATACAACAAACCCTTTGTCCCAAACTTTCTTCTGGGGTCGGTTATGGACGATGTATAACTACTACTACTACTATTCAGAAAAGTAAGTAGGGTACCTGAGCCGGTGGCGGCAATGCCGATAAAGTCACGAGCGTCCAATAAGAAAGGCCAGGCACGGGACTGAATGGAAGAGGGGCTCTGGAAGTTCTTGCAGCACTCCAAAACCTCTTGGGGCAGACCCGACTCGGCGAAGGACTTCAAAGGAGCATACTTATCCAATTTCACGTTATGCCCACTCACCACAACCAGACCATCTTTCACAGCTTCATCCTCTTCTTTTCCTTGGTGGGTTTTGCTTTCCTTCTCATCCTCTTTCGGTTTCTTATTCTTACTCTTCTTCTCCTTGGGCTCGATTTCTTCGTGCTTTCGCTTGGGATTATTAGCTTCAGGTTCTTCGGCTTTGTCCTTGTTCCTTTGCTTATTCTTATTCTTCTTCTTCTTCTTCTTTATCTTATTTTCTGGGTTTTGTGGGGGTTCTGAATCGCCAGGAAGAACGCCGGTGGTGGTGGAGTCCTCGAGTTTCCGACCCATCTTTGACTTTGTAGCTGAACGGCAGAGCAAAAGCCAAAGCCAAAGGTCTTTAGTTTTTACTACTAGGGGTTAGGGTTTTGGACTCTGTAGCTACTTTGTTTGGTTGTAGGTAGGGAGGGAGGAGGGAAAGACAAACCAAATCCAATGATAAATTAGTTTATTTGGGAATAAGTTTTCCACGCAGTTTTTTTCTATTTGATATTAATTTTGAAAATTTAATAATTCAATTACATATTCTTATTATATTCTCTATACTTACAAAATTTAAAGAGATCGAAAATTAATAACTATGTTATCTATAAAATGTTTAAAATTTAAGCTTTTAAAAAAATTTAAAAATAAGCATAAAAAATAATTTTATTGACCAAATAGTAACTAACATATGACTTAAACGAAATTTGAGATACATATTAAAAATATGTAATTTAATAGTTAGATTTTCAAAATTTTCATTCAATAAAAAAAAATTATATATATAAGAACTTTTATCAATTAGTTTCTTGTTTGGATATAGGAAAGAAAGGAAAGAATAATATATATTTCTTCTATTTGATTTAGAAAGGAAATGGAAAGGAGAATCACAAGATCCTCTAGAGTTCCTTAAATCCTAAATATTCTTTTATGATAAAAGTGTTTAAGATTATGTTATGTCAACATTGTACTGACAAAATTACATTTGATTAATTGATGGACAAGTGAAAAGATAGAAGAGTTTATAGTTTTCTTGTGGTGTTTGGTTGGATAGGTGAAAAAATAAAGGAATTGAAAACTTTTTTGTTTGGTTAGGAATAAAAATGATGTAATAAAAAAATGTAAATTATATAAATTTACTTAACACCTGGAAGGTGGGGTAGGCTTAGAGAAATACTTCTAACAATTAAAAATAATAATAATAAATTATTATTTAATTAAAATAGAAGGTAGAGTAGATATGATTTTTTTGATGAGTTACTGCAAATCCTCTAAGGCTCAGGCTTCACTTGGGAGTTCATAAGGGAATAGAATGAGATGATCATAAGAGAATAGAAAGAAATGAAATGGAATGAAATGTATTTAAGTAAGGGAGAGGAATGGAAAAGAATGGAATGGAATGGAATTAAGTAATCTTGATTGGATGTTTTAAAATAGAGGAATGAAAATGAATGGAATGTAAGTAATCTTGTTTGGGAGCAACATGGAGGGAATTGAATGGAATCATTTTATGACAATATTACTATTAAACCCTTATTTTAAAATAAAGGATTGAATATATAGTGGTATTTAGAGAGTTTTAGTAAAAAAATCATTAAATCTAATTCTATTCCCTCCCATTCCTCTCAATTTCATGGGAAATGAAAATTTTAGGTTTTAAAGGAACAAAGAGGAATGGAGTGTTCCATTTTATCCATTCCATTCCCTCCCACTTAAACTCCAAAACAAGGAAATAAATTTTTCATTCCCTCCATTAAAACTCTCAAATAAGAGAATTAAAGAATATTTTAAAATTATTCTTTTTATTTCTTTCCATTCCATTCTATTCCCTCCTCCCAAGCGGAGCCTAAAACTTTTCACGTGAAGGAATTTTGCAAAGAAAAATGATTCCTTCCCTCTTCCTCTCTATTTCCCTATTCCTTCCAAAATCATCAAAATATCTCAAAACGTTCTGCTAGAAAGAAATGGGATATTTTATTATTTATAGTGTGTGTATATATATATATAAATAGACAGAATGAGCCCTCTCTCTGTAGTACAAATTGTGGAGTCATGGATTATGGACCTTCCAATTCCAATTCCAACTAACCCCCATTAAGTAATTAATAATATTAATATTGGGGTTCGTACAGTACAGAAATTGCAAATTGGACAGACAGAGGAATGACTTTCTTTCTTTTTTTGGAAAATAATATGTATCATGTAAATATTTATCAAAAATATATATATACAAGTAGAACAACACTCGAAGATGATTTCTTATTATTTTCTAGACTAGACTAGACTAGACTAGAAGAATGATTCTTCTTCTAAGAATCCAAGTTTACCATTTGGTTTGGGAACGTAAATGACGAAGCAGCAGCAAGCTCTGAGGAATGTGTTGGACAAATTTCCCCATTCAAATATAAACATAATCCTCCAATGCCTCAGTTCGACTACTACTAGTACATGCCATGCACGACAGGCTCATGCCCACATCCTCAAAACTGGCCTATCCAACCATGCTAATCTCACCACCAAGCTTCTCTCTCTCTACGCCAACAACCATTGCTTCCATGAAGCCAGCCTCATCCTTGACTCCGTCTCCGATCCCAACGTCTTTACCTTCTCTACTCTCATCCATGCCTATTCAAAACTCAGTCGCTTTGCTGATGCGCTCCGACTTTTTTCTCGTATGATATCTCATGCCCGCCTTCTGCCCGATGCTCATGTTTTCCCTAGTGTCTTCAAGGCTTGTGCTGGACTACGGGCCTTCAAACTCGGCCAACAGGTTCATAGCTTTGCATCCGTATCTGGGTTTGCTTTAGATTCTCTTGTCCAATCCTCTTTGCTTCATCTCTATCTCAAATGTGACCGTCTTAGAGATGCCCACAATTTGTTTGATAAAATTGCCCAACGGGATGTTGTTACATGGAGTGCTATGATTGCTAGTTATTCAAGACGTGGATGCATACATGAGGTGGAACGGCTCTTTTATGAGATGAGGTCTATGGGCGTGGAGCCCAACTTAGTGTCTTGGAATGGTATGATTGCCGGTTTTAACCATAGTGGGTCATATAATGAGGCGGTTTTCATGTTCCAAAAAATGCATTTTGAAGGCTTCCAGCCTGATGGGTCTAGTATTTCTAGTGTTCTGCCGGCTATAGGAAACCTAGAGGATTTAGTTTTGGGGATCCAAATTCATGGTTATGTGATCAAGCAGGGTTTTGATTCGGACAAGTGTGTGGTCACTGCACTTATCGATATGTATGGCAAGTGTGCCTGCACCTTAGAAATGTCACAAGTTTTTCATGAAATAAATGAAATGGACATAGGTGCTTGCAATGCATTCATTACAGGTCTCTCGCGAAATGGTCAAGTTAACGATGCACTGGAGGTATTCCGGCAATTCAAAGGCCAAGGGATGGAATTGAATGTTATTTCTTGGACATCAATGATCGGCAGTTGTTCTCAAAATGGGAAAGACATGGAAGCTTTAGAACTTTTCAGGGAGATGCTAGTTGTGGGAGTGAAGCCAAACTCCGTGACAATTCCTTGCTTGCTTCCAGCTTGTGGCAATATTGCAGCACTAATGCATGGGAAGGCAGCCCATTGCTTCTCTCTTAGAAGGGGATTCTCTAATGATGTGTATGTAGGTAGTGCATTAATTGACATGTATGCAAACTGTGGAAAAATCCAGTTGTCTCGGCTTTGTTTTGAGCAAATGCCCACAAAAAATTTGGTGTGCTGGAATGCAATTTTGGGTGGATATGCAATGCACGGAAAGGCTAAGGAAACTATGGAAACATTTAACTTGATGCAGACTAAGGGACAGAAGCCTGATTTTATCAGCTTCACTTGTGTATTATCTGCATGCAGCCAGAATGGCCTAACTGAAGAAGGGCGGTATTACTTTAATAGCATCTCACAAGAGCATGATATGGAAGCTAGGATGGAGCATTATGCTTGCATGGTAACACTTCTTGGTCGGGTAGGAAAACTTGAAGAGGCTTATTCTATGATTAAGACTATGCCTTTTGAACCTGACGCTTGTGTTTGGGGAGCTTTGCTTAGTTCTTGTAGAGTTCACAGTAATGTGACTTTAGGTGAGATTGCTGCGAGAGAACTCTTTAAGTTAGAACCAAGCAATCCAGGGAATTACATACTTCTGTCAAACATTTATGCTTCCGAGGGCAAGTGGATTGAAGTGGATAAAGTGAGGAATATGATGAAGAGTTTAGGTTTGAGGAAGAATCCTGGCTGCAGTTGGATTGAGTTAAAGAACAAGGTACACATGCTACTCGCAGGAGACAAGTCACATCCTCAAATAGACCAAATTATTGAAAAGTTGGATAAATTGAGCATGGAGATGAAAAAATTAGGTTACTGTCCCAATACTGACTTTGTTCTACAGGATGTGGAGGAACAGGACAAGGAGCAGATTTTATGTGGGCACAGTGAGAAGTTAGCAGTAGTTTTTGGGCTTTTGAACACTAGTCCGGGTTCTCCTCTTCGGGTCATTAAGAATCTCAGAATATGTGGTGACTGCCATGCTGTTATAAAATTTATCTCCGACTTTGAAGGGAGGGAGATTTCTGTAAGGGACACAAATCGGTTTCATCATTTCAAAGATGGAGTTTGTTCTTGTGGGGATTATTGGTAGATTGATGAAATGGTTAATTGAGGAAAGCCATATTTACTATTCAAAAGAATATTAATATGTTTCATATTCAAAACATTGTCATTCTATTGCTTCAGTCCACAAAATTTGTATTGACACTAAATTAGTGTCAAAATAGCATTTCTCCTCTGCTGTACACCATTCGTTCATTCTTTCATTTATGTTCTTGCACTCTGTTTTCCATTCTATTCTACTTTAACCTTGCAAAAATCAGAATGTAACATGAGTAAATAAGGGAGCATAGGACAATGTAAAGAAACAATTTTAGCATCAGATAAAAGACTGCAACATATAATAGCTGTCTGAATTTTAACTTTCTGCAACACCATTCTAAGAAGATATGACACAAGGCACATTCCTTATTACTTCTTCTTTTTTTGTTGGTAAATAGTTATAATGGGGGTGAGGGGATTTGAACTCTAGATATTTCTATTGGAACACCATGAGATGCCAACTAATTGGGCTACAAGTTAAATACATTTTTGGTGCTTTTGTAGGGAATAATTCTGCTTTCAAATGCACTCATTTCCAACTTCAATGTATAGATCCTATTCAACTAACAAAACTACATAAAAAGTAAAATAAGCGTGCACTTCATGAACATATATACATGTTCTTATTGTAATAGTAAGCGGGTTCATTGGGTTTATCTAGGGATATTGGCTTATATAGAAAGTGTGGACTAACATCTTGCTGTCGCTTGATTTGGTTGAATCTCAAGTTGGTGACATTGCAAAAATTTTTTTTTTTTTTTTAATATGTTGATTTTCCTAGGCAAATTTTTAAGTGAAAACAAACAAATACATTCTTTATTTTTAATATATTTTTTCCTTAGCTGTTTTCTTAGCATGTATCATGAGTAAGGACTAAGGAGTTGGTTGATATGATAATCATAATACGTTCTAGATGCTTATATCGCAAGTTCGCATACGGTTCCTTAGCTGTTTTCTTAGCATGTATCGTGAGTAAGAAGTCCTAGTACTAGGATTTTAAAATGTTCTAACATTAGGTGGAAGGGGAATTTTTTTTTTTTTTTGGCAATTATGTTTTCAAAAAAGGATTCAGCCTTTTTCCTTTAACTTTCCAGTTTGTTTGCAAAAAGTATGCATGTCTATGTATGGCCAATTCTAAATTTCTAATACAACAATTGGAACAACGATCTTGACATAAAAATCTTTGGTCAGATGCTTATGTCCTCGGGCAATAAGAACATCGCCATCACATGAAGAGCAAGTATTATACGCGTAAAAAAGTTTTGAAGCCAACATGATGAAAGCCATATTTAACGAGAGCCGGAGATGACAAAGAGACATTGGCCATTGTGTCTCTTGTTAGATTGAAAGAACCCTAGTGGAGAAGTGGAATAATTATCAAATTCTTTTGATGTATACATTTTCTAACATAAGAGAGTTATTTTGCTAAGATATATATCTTTTTCTCTATCACACAGTTGGAAGTATTTTTTATTCTATATAGTTTAATGTTTAAAGAGGAGATATTTGTTTATACACGTGGAAAACTTCAGCAAGTTGTGATTCTACATAACCAGGTCTCTCTTTTTATTGTTTTCAGAGAGTCACAACCTAGATTCTTCTACTTCTTTTATTTCACATACATGGAAATAGAATTGGATGCCAAAGTTATTTTTGATGATTTAAATTCTAAAAATTCTAAATCAATTGGTAACAATCTATTATTATTTGGGAATATAATTAATAAACTAATTGAATCAAGAAAAGCCACGTTCACTTTCTCACATACTCTCTCTTTCCTCACCACTTCCTTTCTCTCCCTAAACTCAAACCACTTTACCTACTAGAATATTGATCTTTGAATTTTATTCACAATCACAATGAAACAAACAATGAATATACTAAGCCATGTTGACAAGCAGCAACCCCAGAATCACATCTCACTTGCTCCCCCTGAAGTACATGTAGATTTTCTGCACAAACCAAAGAACAAACAGGAGACGAACTGTGTCATAGAAAGAGAAAAGGAAGAAGAGACTATAAAATTCAGCAATGTGCATAATAAGTACCCTGCATGCCTGTTCCCAAGAATACAATCTAAACATTGATAATTAAGTTGCATATATGCAGACAACCTTCAATGATTTCTTGGAGCACTCTTAAATGCTAATAATATTTTCTTCAGGGACTATAAAATGGTACTTGTTTCATATAAAGTAGAGATTCAGGGAATATAACATGGTACTTATTTCAGATAAGTAGAGAGTTTCAGGACTACTCAACCAATGAATTGTATAATCTTAGTACATTTCATAGTACAAAGTGTCCAATCTGACTATAGAAATCAAACCCAAGACCTCTTGAGATCCATAAGATCTTGGTTTTGAAACTTCTAGCAAGTATATTGAGGTCATCCCCAAGGGATTTTTTCCCTGTAATTACTGTGTGTGTGTGTGATACAGAGGGAATACATACACCTAAGAAAATGGTCAAGTGCTCAAAGAGTTATGGACAGCCTCTTTAGCAATTAATAAATAAAATCATTAATGATTTAAATATTAAAGCCTCATAATCAGTCTATTATTTGGAAAGGCATATGCATAAACTGGTGTGTCCAATCAGACAAATCAGTAAGAACATCCTTCACCTAGGAATATCCATACTTTCCATCACAGTTTACACCCTATAACGAATTTGGCAGCTACTTTACATAAGACAAACATCAAACAAAGTGGTACTCCTAAAATGAGTATGATAAACAAGTGTGAGCAATACAAGATTAGCCCCGGCTCTCTTAAATATTAATACAGAATAAAATTGATGGAAGCAAATATAGCAAACTAAAAGCCACAAATATCAGTTTTTTTAGAGAAGAGTCTCAATCAAATCTACCATCAATAACAAACCAAAACTTAGGAAGCCCTTCCGCTTCATTTTCCTACTTTGACAAAGATATTGCAAGGAAGAACATCAGAAGCATTTCAGTGATGCTGCACCAATGCTGCTAGACATTAAACTCTCTCAACAAAAAACAAAAAAAATAACCATAATCCAGGTCCCAAGGAATGATTTTCGTCACAACAATGTTTATTTTCATATTTAAGGTTCAATTGAGCAATGTCTCCAATTAAACCTCTCTCCAAGCCCACAATTCTGCCAACTTCCAACAGCAACTTACAATATTCAACAAGCCTTCAAAGGAACCCTCTTCAAAATGTCAAGTCCACAGAAGAAATTCTTATCATGAAGCATCTCTCATTCTGAAGTGTTTCTATTCTATCACAATTTTTATCTATTCATATCAACTAAATCCATACTACAAATGAAATATCATAAGCAGGAAAAAAAAAAAGGGCAGTGGGGGATCGATATAATACCCTTAATGCATGTCTATTGCAATTCAGATTTACATGAATCAACAATTTAAATCAGTTGATTTACATTCACATATGTAAGGCACCAAGTTTTCTACTTTTATTGATGCTGTCCACAACAAGTACAGCAGCAAAGGTGGTAAAGAAACTAAAATAGAGCAAAGTGGAAACAGAAAAAAGAAAAGAGAACTACATATGCCACAAGAAGTGAAGAAATTAATTAGGATTGTATCTGAACCCAGAGAGAGAAAGGGTATACACAAAACTCTCACAGAAGGAAGGGATGAGATATATAAATTCTTAATTAAATAAATTAGGGGCTACCACAATCACTTTTATTACTTTAAAAAAGAGAATGCATATAATCTGAATCTGACCTGAAGTACCCATAAGCTTAGAAGTGACTCCAAGCAAAACAAGCCAAAGCCAACTAAGTAGAATATCTGCAGTGAAAATAAACGTTAGAGATACCAAATGATCAGTTAAATAACATACAAGAGAGAACAAGTTAATGTTCTGTTAATCACACCTTATGTCCAAATGAAGTGAACGTAAGCATGGACCTCTGACTATGTTCCTAATAGCATTTTTGGTCTTCATTGTTCAAGGCCATAAGAGGGCAAATTTGCTTTTCAGAGAGAAGGCATCAAAAAGCAAGCATTATAGAAGCCTATAACTCTAACCATATTTTTTACTGGTAAGGTACACAAGCACAAATCGGGTCTTGAATCAGACACCTTACCCTCCATCCCATAATTGTGCAAAGAGTAAGTGTCATTTGAGTTAGAGCTCATGGGCCTCTGACCATGTGTTGTAACTAAAAGTACCAGAGGCCGTTTCAGTTTGGTTAGAGAAATGAGATTTTGATAACGTTTAGTATAGTCATACCTTTTCCTCCTATTTTTGTTTTATGCCATCGGTATGATTAATTTCATTTTGAGCCTTCCACATTTCCATGTGCCAAATCTAATTTACTTTAAATTTTAATTAATTTTGTTTCTTTATTCAAGAGATACTTGTATAATTTTATTGGACTTATTTGGTTAAATTTTGACATATTCAATGGAACATGGGCTTAAAATTTTAAACACTCTTAATAAATTATTTGGGTAATCTTATTCAAGTTTTACGGTTTCAACTTTGATCTCTCTCTCTCAATTTTAATATCTCTTCCTCTTGGATCTACAGTTTCATTCTTCAAACAAAAATGAAATTTCAGTTTGGTATGCAGTTATAATATAATTCATTGTTTTAACATTTCGATTCCCTTTCAAGATCTTTTCAAAGGGAATACAAAAAATACAATCATCTCCCTCGCGTTTTCTAAAATTAACCATGTCATAGGATTTTGTCCATAAATAAATAAATTGAAAATCCATATCATTTTTTGACAAAAGATTAGTATCATGCTTTATGGTACAAGGTACCCATAACCCACTAGACAGAGTTGAGTTGGCATAGAAGAATTCATGTAGTCAATCCCATTCTATTGGGAATAGGACTGAGTTGAGTTGAGTATTTTTACTTATTTTTTAGTAACTTATTAAGTTGAGCTGGATATTCGCATTATGGTTCATTTTGAGGGGAGGGGAAAGAATGTGTGGTACGTATAGGGGACATAGGGTACAAATTTGAGTGTCTCAAAATTACAGAAATAAGGGCAAGGCCATGTACTTTCGATAAAATCTAAGGCAGGCTGAAGTATTATATCCTTTTTCAAACTACATAGCACTTAAATATGGAACTCGACAAAAGAGAAAACTTCTACTCCTACCATCATATTTCTTAACAAGAGAAAAATGAATACACAAACATTTCATTGACTATTGTCCTATTAAACCATAAGAACATCTTCATGACTGAAATTTTAGTGGCAAAAAGTAAAAGCCAAAATGACATGAATGCGTTAAAAAACTTACCCCAATCAATGCATTGTCAGAGAAGACATCAATTGCTGCAAGGATTCCCCTGAATCACAAAAACAAGAATGAAGAAATCATATTAGTAGGTTCTGATGTATAGGCCAGAAACAACTGAAACGTGATCATAACAACTGTTGCAAGACCCTATGCTCATCAACAAGCCTAAATCGATTTAGAAAGATACTATGGAAGTCACAAAAAAGTTGAACATTGTACTCTACATGCTACAATTTCTTAATGATTGACATTAGTTCACTACTTTATATAAATCAATAACCTCTGAAAGAACCTTCAACAAAATAATCCAATTCCTTACACAGAAAGATGATCAAGGCCCTTAAAATCCCATAGCAGAATCCAGTTCCCATACTATTTACCTTACCTAATGGTCAGTGTAAAGGATCTTATTCTCAGCAAGAACAAGTTATTTAATGATTTACTTTTTTTTTTCTGAGCGATTACTGATTTACTTTAGCTTAGTTAACATTGAACAAAATTATACCATTATACCTTTTGACTACAAATTCACATATGTTTACCGGTCACTAAACATGTGCGAGACAACAACTAAAGTGCTTGAACTATTTTCTTTTTTACTCAATGCTCTTTCAAAACATACAACATAACAAATTTTGTAAGCTTTAGTAATGGCAATCAACTACTTCAAACTTTAATTCTAATAGCTCAAGATACTAGTACTTACGTCAATGACATCCCATGAAAGACGATTGGGGGTGCAATAGCAGCAAAAATACAAAAACCAATATGAAGCTGCATCATGCCAGATTGATCAATAGACAGTAAAATAGGCCACCTATTCATGAGAAGCATAGCTAAAACAGAATTATATATCACATACCAGATAGAACAAGAAAAACCAGCTGAAATTCAAGGCACTGTCTGTCCTGTAATTGAAAACAAAGTAATTTTCAACACCTATCAGCACACATAATATGACATTTTTTTATGCTATCACTACAGAAACTCTTTCAAATACAAAAATAAACGAATATCTTTCCTCTAATAGGTTAATGTAAGAGCTTTCTCTCACCAGTTAAACAATAAATGTAACATTGATGCCACCCAAACAAGCAGGTGCCACTAGCTATACAATATACATGCATGTACAAAGGCACACGTGTACAAAAACACTGAGATGCACACAGGAACACACCCAAAAAAGAAGAAAAAGAATAAAGGGGGAGGAGTTGGGGGGCTAAGGTCACTGAAATCCTTCTCTTTCTCTTCAACTTAAGATAGCCTACAAGAAAACCTTCTCTTTCTCCAAATACTAACCTCATAGCACGATAGAGAGGCCGATACCACAGCACATACGAAAGTGGGCATCCAAGTAGAGCATAGATTGTTGCAAGGAAAAAAATTTTGACACCTGCACAGAGTGGAGCTTATGAGAAGATCCAAATTACATTGAAACCAATGCCTATTATATCTTGAATGCAGAAACAACATTGAAAAAGAGAAGCTCACCCCCGCCTTTGATCCAGCATGCAATCACAGCGATTACATTAAAAACAAGACAAAGAACTATACCTGCACAAACAGTAGTACAAGAGTATCAGATATTGCAGAAGGATTTTACAGTGAGACCTTTTAAATCAAGATTACAGCAAGCAAAACAAAACTGAAAACCTAACATGGGTAATTCTGATCTAAAATAAAATTTAGACCTTTTTTTTCCTTCTTAAATTTCAGTAGCCAATTCTCTAAGGGACCAAGTGAAGACGCCTAAATTAAAGAAACTATACTCCACAAAGAGCTCCATATCATTATATTTGTCGAGATTAAAAAAAAATATCCTGAGTAGAACCAACTTACACAAGTAATATAATGTAAAATGTTTTATATATATGATCTCTCATACCTAACCAACTTGCAAAAGCCAAATATTGCAGCCTTTGTGCGTGGACTGGTATTTCATTGGCTATATCATGATGAATTATGGGGAAAAATGGAGGCCAATTTCGATTATCATTGGGAACACCAGCTGATATAAAATAAAATAAAAAAAACAGTTTAGAAAACAGCAAAACAAGTTCACAAAAATATATTAAGTCGTAGGTTGTGACCTCATAGTTTACCTTTAGCAACAGCATCTTCTCTCCGCTTTATTTCCTGTGGAAGGCAGTTAAAGAGTGCGATGAAAAACAGAATCAAAGGCAAAGAATATATTCTATTTAAGAGTAAGAATAACCAATACAATCATTTCAAGTAGGCGTCACATATTGTAACTAATTCATTGTTATGTAAAGCAACAAAATCCCCATTTCTAGGAATTAACAGAAGTGGTTTTCAATGTAGAAAAATAAATAATAAAAATTCAATTCTAGACAAGTACTCAATCATGGAATTGCAATGCAAACCTTTTCCCTCCTTTTGAGATCTGCTTCCCAAGATGCAAGCTCTTTCACTTTGCTCTTAGAATCCTACAAAAATCATACCATCAAGAACATAACTCAGCTCTCTCAAAAATATCAAAGAACAGAAAAGGAATAGAAAAGGAAATAGCAACTTCACTACATTCAATGTATCCAATGGTATATCCACTGTTGCATCATGTTTCTGCCCAAAGCCTAGGGTTTCAGACCCCAAAGGTGGAATGTGTGGCTTTGATCTGGGACCAGCAGCTCCATTCTTCAAAGGTTCCCAATCATTAATCAATGACACAATGAATAAATGACAAATAAAGAAATGTTCAACATACAAATATGTGTGTGTGTGCACGCACGTGTGTGTGTGTGTGATAACTAAACAAATAATCAACACTGAAATTAGCAATGGTCCTACAAGCATGCCCCAATGTGAAGTCATAAGAACACTGGTGTGGCTTACTTTGTAAATGAAGTGGCAATAAATGAGTAGTTTTGTTCATTTGCAGTCCAATGCATACATGCAAACGTCTACAATCATAAGGCAGTTTGGGGTAGAGGAAGCACATTTATGTAGTACAATACTTGTTCACGGTATCCATTGGTGTAGTTTATGGAAGAGTATCAGGATGGGATGATGAAGGTTTTTTCAGTACATTCAATTTGAGGCCAGCTTTGGTAACCATATCTGGTTCTGGCAAGCCTGTTGGTGCGATGATGAGTTTGATGGTTCCACAAATAGAGAGGCTTCAGTGGACTCTCTGTTGTTGAGGCAGACTGAGGGGCGAAGAGGAGTTGAGATGTTAGATTTATTTGGAAATTTAATGATTGGGACTTAAACTTCAAGGCCTGTTTTTTCCATCTTCTTGGTCTCTATATCCCTCATGGAGAGGTTTGCGATCGGGTGAGGTGGAGGCGCTATAAATGAGTAGGGAATTTGATATTCATTCCTTGTATAATATTTTGAGGGGATCCAATTATGTTTTTTTCCCCTGTAAAGGTATTTGGGTGTGAAGGCCCCACTGATGGTCTCTGTTTTAGTATGGAAGGTGGTGTGGGTGTGGCGGGGGAAATACTCACTTTATATAAATTTATAAAAAGAGGTTATACAATAGTAGACCGGTGTTGCATGTGCTAGTATTGCAGGGAGACGGTAGATCATCTTTTGATACATTTTATGGTTGCATATGATTTGTGGAACTTTGTTTTTTAGAACCTAGTAATTTTTAATTCATACAACTCCTTAGGGGAACTTTCCTTACACACAATGTGTCCAACTCTATTTCTTATTAATTTGGTTCTAACATTCCAATTTAATACCACTTTTATGGGAAATATAAAAATATGTTAGTTTTTTTCTTTTTCCATAATAAATTTCTAAAAATACTTCATAACATTTCCCTTATTAATTATCAAAAAAAGAACTTAATAATTGCATTTGTCAATACTTTCCGAAATTTCATGATTTTTTTTTTTTTTTTTTTTTTTTTTTTTTGGTAGAAGTGGAAAGGGAAAGGGAAATTGTTCATGAAAATTCTTCACTCATTATATTAGCGCAATTAAAAAAAGCCGTAAATATTTTCCAAATTTCAAAGCATTCGAATTGAATAATGCTAGAGATACAAACTATTTAACAAAAAGTTTTACAAACTGCTGATATGATATGGTAAGTGATTATTGGTAAACGAAAAAGTCCATTACTATCGTTGGAATTAGGCATTAAAAACAGGGGAAAACCATTTCAGAAATTACAAACATCTTTAAATGACTTTCCTTTTCAGTCAAATTTTAAAAAACTTATAGTATTTCCTTATTCTTCCTCAATTTAAACCGACAGTTTCAGATCCAGAACCCAAATGGAAAATTTAAATAAATACCAAATAAATCAAACAATACCAAGCTAAGCTAAGCTGAGTGATCAAACAACAAGGTCTAAAAATAGTATACAATTGTTAAGAGATAAAAAAAAAAAAAAAAAAAAACGAGGGCAGATCTGAGAAAAAAGTGAAAAATATTTGAAAGTTAAGAGATAAGAGAGAGAGAGAGAGAAAATAATTACCGAGAAAGGATTAACCACTTCTTCCTCGTCAAACGGATTCGGGTCGTAGTGCCGATTCATCTTCAGATCCCTAATTTTTGCAGAGAAATGCTCCGAAATTTCAGATTTTTTTTTATTTTACACAGTCAGTGAGAGAGAGAGAGAGAGAGACGGTGAGACTCAGTGCAGTGAGTGTGTGAAAAAGAAAAGAGAACCGAATTTTTTGCTTCTTGGCTACGCGGGATAAGTTTTAGAATTTTTTAGCATTTGCCCTCGGAGTTTTCTATATTTACGTTCATTGCCCTTGCTTCGCATTTTTCTCTCTGACGTGGCAAATGATTACTTGCTACACAATGTCTTAGCATGAGGGAAAATTATTGTGTACTCCCGGAGTACCATAAATGCGTACTCCCTCCTCTCACATAAATGGTGGGTCCCACCATGAATTTAATTAGTGGGACCCACCATTCATGTGAGAGGAGGGAGTACGCATTTATGATACTCCGGGAGTACCTAATAATTTTCCTAGCATGAGATGAGTTCAAAATTCTTTAATTAAATTCAAACACCCAACCCAAATATGATCTCAATTAAATTCATTACAGTTACAGTTACAGTTACAGTTACAGTTAGGTGTTTGAATCTAATTTGAAAACACTTAATTTATTACACCTAAAGTAAGTACTGTACATGTCATAAGTTCCAAATTCCTCATCAACTTAACTTGTAAAATTTGATACCATAAATTTGAAATACTATTGGCCTAATTTTTATTGTATAATAATAATTATTATATCAATTTTCATGAACCTACTATTATGTCATTTAAAAATAAATTTATTAAATTATATGATAATTAAATAATGTGACAATTTGTACATAGTTAAATGTTTGAAAAATCATTGTTAAAAAATAATGAGAAAAATTTACTGTGTCCTTACTTTCTTTTTTTCTTTTTTGGCGGTGAGACAGGTATACTGACTATTGAGCTGGCTTTGTTGTACTTTTACAAATCACAATGGCCATTAGCTCATATTCTTTTTTAGAGAGTAAATGTTCTATCTGCGAAGTGGACAACATATTAAAATTATCTTTATATAAAAATTTTGAATTAAAAAAAAAAACACTTATATGTTTTCTTTCACGAATATAGCCCTTACCTGACGTTCGTTCAAGTGGCAGTTGAGTTTTTGAAAAAGGATTGCGTAGTGAATTTTTACCATATTTTATTTTTAATTGGGATCCGACTGTCCTTCCTTCCACTATGTGATCATGATGAATGTGGTTTAAATGTTTAATGCTTAACCCACAAAGTTTTGTACTACTTCTACTACTAGCTTCACATAATTATGACTCCACAATTAAATACTATTCAAGCTTCTGCTGTTTGATATATATATATATATATATTATACAAAATATAATTCTACTCTAGTCTAATTTAAGTGTATATGTGTGTGAAATTTTCTCCTGAAAACTTGAACCTCGACCATTGCCCTCCACACTCCACAAATATTTATACTTGTAAAGTGATCATCGCACCAAGGATGTGCAGTGATTTTCATATTGTTGAATGCATAGGAAATAAGTAAATAAATAAAACCTTCATGGAATTGAATTGAATATATAGCCGAAAATAAAAATAACCCGAAAATGTCATTTTGGCTTCACGATTTGATTGAATAACTACAATGGAGGGGGAGGTTCCAACTTATGAAATAAATAAAAATAAAAAGCTACTATAGTATAGTGATTGGGGAAAGCTTGCTTAAGGGCAAAGTTGCTTCAAGATCGTTGAGGTAATGAGGAGATGGTGATAGGGCTTTTATTTTTAGAGTTTTTCACAAACATAACTTTTATACTGCAACTTTGACGTGACCAGGGACGAACCTAAGATTTCAAGCTAGAGGGGACTAGAGATAAGCGAAAAAAAAAATTTTCAAATACACATCCATATAGTATTAATAAACTATCAATCAAGACAAATACCCAAAAATCATTGTTTCTTAATAGATTAAGATATAATCATCTACCAACAAAAACAAAAGCCACGAAACACTATTGTTTTGGGATACAATCATCTATGAAAGGGGAACTCAACGCTCTTTTAAATCTTCAAAATCATCTATGATTGAATTCAAACTAAATGTCGAAATTGTATCATTTTCAATGTATAACATCAAAGAGTCCGTCAAAAAATCATTTTCCATTTTGTTTCGAAGGTTAGTTTTGACAACTTTCATAGCTGAAAATGCCCACAAGTGAATCACTGTTATTTTCTTAAATTTGTGTGACAAATTTCTATATTATATGATTTGTTTTTGTCTTTTGTCTTTGGTCTTTGCCTTTATTTATCTCATTGTCTTTGTCTTGTCTCCATATCTCTGACACTCACCCAATCCCACTACTGACACTATGAATTTATTCTGCACTACCAATAAAAACTTTTCCTAACTTTACCATTTTTTTTCCTGTCACTTGTTTCTATTATTGTCCAACTACCAGTCAACAAAGAACAAACAGTCAAATACTATACTAATATATTCTCTAATCTCTACAAACTCTACTCTCTCTCTCTCTCTCTCTCTCTCTCTTTCTCTCTATCTCTCTTATCTATATAATAAGAGAGAGTCACAAACACAGAGTGACAGAGAGTCACAAAGCCAAAAAAAAAAAAAAAAAAAACCATAGGCAATCAGGCATAGATTCAATTCACAATCACCAACATTAGTTCATCACTCATCAGTAAAAAAACAAACACCACAAGTCCACAAGCACAAATTGTTAGATTCTGAGATTCACAAACATTATATTAGGTTTTGAAGGAAATGATAGATTAAATACTTGTGAACTGTGAAGGCTGGAGCAATGAAGTTAGGCTGGGCAGATCGAGCAACTAGCGGCAAGATGGGTCTCGCGTGGCAGTGTTGGTGTGGCCGTTTCCCGTTTGGGTATGCAACAGCTGACACAGGGACGGGTCTGTCTACGAGATGGGTGGCGATGTGGGTAGCAAGATGGGTCTCTCTTGCGTGGTGGCGGCATCATGGCATGAGCGACTACGTCAAGGAGTGGGCAGCGAGATTGCCGAGATGGGTCTTTACTCTGAGTACTCTCTAAGTCTTTCACCAGTCACCTCTCACTTTCTCTGTCTCGCCTCTCTCTTTTCTTTTCTTTTTTCCTTCATTTTTCGCTTTTCCCATTTGGTTTTGGACTGCTAGGTTTTCTTTTCTTTTCTTTTCTTTTCTTTTTTTTGTTTTTTACATTTTTATTTTATTTTATAGATTTACATGGGCTCTTGCCTCTTGGGCTAGCTGGTTGGGATAGGGATGGTTTTGGTTCATGATTTTTGGAGGGGGGCCTAAGCTATAAAGTAAGGGGGGGCCCAAATCTTTTTTTTTTTTTTTTTTTTGAAAATTTTACCTACTAAAATTTTTTTTTTTGGGCCCCGGGGAGCCCTGACCCCTTTAGGGGTCAATCCCTAGACGTGACAAATCATGAATATATATAGCTAATTATAACATTTATTTAGACTCATTTTTTTTTTCTTTTCATAGTTTACCACATTAAAATCGTTACAAAAGTTGTGGCATAATTAAAATTGTGTCCACGAAATTTTTTTTTTATTTTTTATTTTACTTGGTCTTATTTCTTGGCCCTGCTTCATCATTAACCCCTGTTTTTTAAGAATAGAAGACTCATTAGCCTTTTTCTTTTTCCAACCACTAATTGTGACCTTTATTACAAATTCTCATACTTTCAAATGACATAGTTGAGGTAAATTTAAAAAATTGATAATTAATAATCAATAATGTAAATTATAATTTATACTCATAAAATTTGAGATAGTTTTAATATTATCTCTTAGTTTTAATCCACGCCTATAACATTACATAGCTTTTGGTTGAAAGTCTTTTTATCTATGTCTTGTGCTGAAATAATTCGTTTAGTGTCACTTCAACTCAAGATGACATACTTTCTTTATTCAAAATTACATCATTTGCACATTATGATGTTTCTAATGAAGATATCAAAAGTTCAAATTTCTACTTCCCTATTATAACTATTGAATTTATAATTATAAGAAAATTAAAAAAAAAAAAAAAAAAAAAAAAGAGAGAAGCCTACAACATTTGTGTTTTAAACTTTGTGAGATATTTTTCTATAAATTACACATATACAAAATATGTAAGATGTTAAAGAGCTATAGCTATAGCTGGTTGAGTAGTAAGGTTATGGAAGATGTTGAATTTCCAAAGGATGACATGTCACTACCGGCCATCCCCATATTTGGTATCACCGAGGATTGACGAGATCAAGACATTTTTTAGCTAGGAACATAATTGAATACATATAAATTACCTTATATTCTTATAAGATCAACAATGCTATAAAATAAATAAAAAAATGGCAGAAAAAAAGGCCTTATAAACTTGTAAGATCAACAAATTAAACAACTCCAATGCAGGTGCCTTTGGGACTCTGGGACACTTGGAGACGGAAGCAATGGCCTTGGTGGAAGGAGTTCGTTTAATTTGCCTGGAAGGTAGGTATACGTGTCACGTGATATGGTATTTGAGGGTGATTCCGAGATAGTCTTAGATGCGGTATGGGGCTACGTAACCCCACCTGCAACTATTGATGAGGGGATCCAATAACAGTAACAGACGAAGGTGTTTTAGAGTGGCAAGAATATATATCACATGTGAAAACGGATCAATTTCCCTAGCTTATACCCTACTCCAGTTTATCAAGGATATTGATAATTATAATGTATATAACTTGATAGTGAAAAACTCGAGTTTTTCTTCTTCTTAATAAAAGTTGCTATATTCTTATTAAAAATAAATAAATAAATAAATAAAACAACACGTACTGGTGGCTGCCTGGCCGGGCATCATTTAGAACTTTAGAAGCCGCTGCAATATTAATTGTTCAAAGTTAAATAATATATATATATATATATATATCACCATCATATAATAATAATAAACACAAAAAAGGGGATACAAATAGAGCAGCAGGAGAAGTACTCCTCCAACTTAATTGTGACAATTAAACCCCGGCGGGGGGGAAAACAAATATGTTATGTAATATTGTATTTGTAGCTGCTAGCTGATGCCATATACTCTTCTTGTAAATGGATTAAAAAAATACAAGAGTAATAAACACTCACCAAATTAATGTGAAAGTACTCTCTCTACTCTATTATGCGTTACGGACCCTGTTTAAGTTATAAACATCAACCTCTATTCTGGTAATTAAATCATTGATCGAGAAGCTACTTACATTTACATCTACATCTACATCTACATCCACATTAATGGAAAAGTTTATGGTAAAAATTAATAAGGTGCAACAAATCTATTAATTATTATATTTATTATAATAATAAGAATTGCTGATGATCAAGGCTATTCACAACTATATATATCTATATATACTGCACGCCGGCTCTTGCATAAATGGACATGCAGTCAATTGATGGATAATGTCAAATTTTATTTCCAACATAAATCTCAGGTGCATTTAAATTCTTTCTAAGTATGATTTTTTATAACAGTTTAAAATTTTTTTTTTTGATAAAAGCTTTCAAAGTATGATATATACGTATTTTAATGGTCTAATATTTTTCTAGTAATTATTCTTAGGGCAGTTAATAACAGGAAAAAAAAATGAATAGCTCTTATTTTTGTAACAAGTATGATCTTAAATGCAATTTTTATGGCAACACTGTGCATCATGGACAAATTCAATTCATGGTTTATTGCTATTTGAATTCTTACCAAAAGATTAAAAAAGAAATAACAAAGTTTAGCTACAAAATTGGTTGTGATCTTAGGCTACAACCATACTTAATATTTTTTTTTACTAGATGTGAATTTTGACAAATTCACTATTGAATTAAATCTTCTTTTTATATCCTCCATACTTGCAAAATTTCTGAAAAATTAAAGATCAATAGTTATGTCATCAATAAATTGTTTAAATTGTAAGTTTTTGTAGTTTAAAATTATGGATAAAATATATATAAGCTTATAAATTATATAGTAAATAATATCCCATTGACACAAAATTTGACATATGTATTAATAAATTGTAAAGAACATGCAATTCAACGGTTAGATTTTTAAAATATGTAATAGTGTTTATTTTATTAAGACTGTAGCATTAGGCTACAACTAATTTTGTAGTTAAACTTTTTTTAGAAGAATAAAGAGAGAGAATTCTTTTTTGAGAAGAATAATAGTAGGGCCTTTATTTAATAGCTGAAAAATCGGAAATAAGAAAATTATAAATGTCAAGTGGAACAAATTAAACTCCATTCAGACCCATAGCAAAAAAGAGGCCCTTGCTCACTTAGTTAAAGTATCTGTCACAACATTGCTTTGCCTACGAATATAAAAGAAGAAGAAACTTTGAAAAAAGCGTGCGAAAGACAAAATGTCTTTTAATAAATGTATATAAAAAAAAAAAAGTGTATTCCAAATTGAGACAACTCAAGCGTTGTTATGTTGTAATACTTACGTGTAAATGTGTGTTTAAAAAAAAAATTATTTGGTAATTTGATAGTTGCGGGAAGGAGATTGAACCCCTAGACGTTCCTAATATTATAAAACTCTTGGTGACAAGAATGAGTTTTACAATGGGAGAGGGAAGATTTGAATCTAGATGTTTTGAAAACACCAGAATGTGCTAATTAGTTTTTTTTTTTTTTTGAGGAAGAACGGAATTCATTCAAATTAAGAAAAACCGGCTATGTCAGCCAATACACTTGAAACTAAAAGTGGTGGAACATCCTCCATCCACACTACAACATTCGAAACAAAAATAGCCTGACGAGCTAATTTATGAGCAACAATATTACCCTCTCTCTTTACATGAGAGTAGTGTAATTCATTAAAAAAATTAACCTTATGTCTAATCTCATCCAAAACTAAACCCACAGCTGAAAGGAAAACTGTATCTTCCCGCAAAGCCTTCACCAACACAAGCGAGTCAGTCTCAAGGATTGCCCTTTGAAAACCCAGATCAGAGGCGAACTCCAAGCCGGTTGCAATAGCCATCGCCTCAATTTCCAAAGGGCTGTAAGCCTGAGGAACCATCTTCGACAGTGACCCTAAGACCAAGCCTTCGCTATTCCGAATGACCACCCCAATCCCAGCTCTATTTTCATTAGTGAACCTGGCACCATCGCAGTTAACTTTCACCAAACCATGCACAGGTGGTTTCCATTTTTGCGCCGTAGGAAGGCCAGTCCGACTTGAGGGATGGAACGAATTAATTGCATTGAATTCTTGCAGACTTTCCTTTGTGAGTTGGGAGATTTGATGCACGCTACAGCTGGGTTTCTTGAGTCTAACTTGATTCCGTTGATTCCAGATGGTCCACGCCGTTACAGAGAAGAGCTCCACGTGTTGCTGGTTTTTGATCAGCCATGACAGCAGTTCTTTGAAGGTGAAGAAGGTGTTTGAATCACGGCAACTCCATAGCATTTGGTCCTCCCAGACAACGTCCAATTCACCACATGACCACACGGCATGGAGGGCAGATTCATGCGCACCAGAGCAGCGACCACAGAGAGGACTTTCGATGATGGTTCGACGCACCAAATTTTCCTTGGTAGGCAGGGAGTTTCGGCTAGCTCGCCAAATGAAGTTTTTAACTTTGTTTGGTACCTGCAATGACCAAATACCACGCCATAGCTCCCTATCTTCCTCTGAACGGACTGCACCATGAGATTCAGCCTCCTCCGACTTCAAAAACCGATACCCGATTTGCTGGTATAAGTCCCTGTTTGAGTGAATGGCCAAAAGAGTTTGTCATCCACCCTTTGTTGTGGCAATGGTATAAGACTTTTAACCAAGAATGAGTAATTAATATAATATAATTAGGCCCAAACTTATTGGCTTAAATGTTTAGGTAAAGTAGCATCCCATATTAGTTGTTCAATTGGAGTCTTCCCAAGATATTATCTCTAAAAAATTTTAAATAGTTTATTTAGTTATTTATTTTGTGGTTGGAGGATCGTACCACTATATCACTTAATAATTATTCTTTAAAAAGAAAAGAAAGTGTCAAGCTCAAGCTTAAATTGTTGCAGTGTGACTTAATTGCCCTAATCAATGTTTGCGAGCCCAATATATTAAAAATCCAACTTACGAAAATTATGACGGAATCCAATAAGATAATAGAATAAAACTATAGGCCCTATTGTTTTCATAACAAATTTCACAACTCTAGAATTGGCAAGTTATTATTGATTCTCATATAGGTCTACCACTAACACTATTTTATTAATCACCATTAACAACTTGTGACCATACACAGGTGTGAAATTTGTTTTTAATTTTAGTGTGCTTCTAGACTTAGTGAAGTTAATAACCCTCTCTTCCTCTATGTCACCTCTCGTTCTCTGTCTTAATTTGAAGCTTCTAGCCAAACATCTCCTCCAAATTAATTAATATTGAGAGAGAGAGAGAGATGATCATATATACAAGAGGATTGTACGTACGTACATAGTGAGTGTGATAGATTGCTTTGCTATTTTGTCCAACACCGCCTTTAACTGATCTCTCTCTTTTTTGGAGGAGTTTTACGTTAATTATATTGTGTAGGCAATGCTTGTGCTTCAAGGAGGAGGATTGGTTTCGATCAGTGGTTTCACTTCATGGACCAACTCTATCTAGAATTGTGTGTACTGTACTGTACTCTGTACTTACTGTGACTGTGAGCATTGGTTTTTCTTTTTGGGGGGGGGGGGGGGGGGGGGGGGGGGGGTGTAGGGGGGCCATGGCCCCCCTTAGGTTTTGAAAAAACCCCTCCTCCTCCTTGTATTTTCTATGAAAAATAAAAAAATTTATATTGGTTTTTACATATTGACCCCCCAAAAGAAAATAGTATGGCTTCGCCACTTTTGTGAGGATTATTATTGGGTTGGCGAATGAATTTTTGCTATCCCTACTTCAAGCATGCAGATCAAACATGTTCTTAATTAATAATTAGATTCATATATATATATATATATATTTGAATTCAAGTATTCAACGAGTCTAGCATATATATAGCATGATGGATAAAATAAAAAACAACCCACCTATGATATGAAAATGCAATTGGGCAAAATCTTATTCCGATCGAACAATATGAATAAACTATCAAATTATATTTCAATAACTACTATTGTTAAAAAAAAAAAAAAAAAAAACTATTATGATAAATTCAACAAAAGATAGATAGATAAAACCCAAAACTCAGTTATTTGCTACAGTACAATCAAGAAAAAGAATGGAGAAAAGGCATGCATTATGCTTATATAGTATTACATCTTACATCAACATCGATCTTTTCAAATGCAAAACAAAAAACATATTATGGGAAAGTAAGCCGGATAGGCATAAGCATTAGAGCATTCACATCAAGAAATTCTACTTTATCTTATTTTACCATCTCAAAAAGCCACTTTATCAATTATATAATACTATTTTATAATACATCCAGCATCTCAATTTTTATTTTCCTATTATACTCATTAAAATAATATATCTACACAATAAAATATATTTTTCCTTTTTTGTTTTTCCCAATTTTCTCCTCCACCTTCCTTCAACCTCTATCACCGCACCTCCACTGCCCAGTCACCACCACCGCACCTCCACCATGCCCACCACGCCACCACTCTCACTGCCCACCAAAATCCCACCGATACAAAAACCCATATTAAAAAAAAAAAAACCTGGCATCACAACAAAAACCCAGAAACATTGACCTCGCCGTGACCCACACCGATCTCCACCAAACCCATCACCAATCTGAGCAACCTAAAAACCCAACAACATCGGACTTGAGAGAACCACGATCCACAACCCACTTCAGCCATACCCACCTCTTCCTTTAAGCACCGGTCAAAAAAAAAAAAAAAAAACACAACAACAACAACCACCACAACCACTAAACCCGCCAGATCGCAAGCCATTAGAAAAAAATGAACTACTGTGATGAGTGATGTTGATGTTAGGAGGAGGATTGTGTTTGGGTCTGAAGATAGGAGAGAGCAGATGAGAAAGAGAGAAGGAAGAGAGAGAAGAGAACATAAATAATGAGAGAGGGGAGAGAGAAATTTCGGAGAAAGCAGAATAAAATATTATTATTTTTTTTACAATACTGCTACAGTGCAATTCTATCTTTAGAATTGCACTGTAGTAGTGTTGCAAATTTTTTTGCAATACTTGGTATATAGCATTCTAGATATGAGAGGTTTTTTAGAAAAAAATGCAAAATAAACTTTACATATGACATTTACAATTCCAGGTGCGAATGTTCTTATACATCGAACAACTTTAGAAGCCACAGGAATTGTTTCAAATTAAATATAACATATACTCTGTGAAGATCAAATTAACTAATATAATATATCCTACATTTTTTAATTTTTTTTTTGAGAAGAATATAATATCCTAGCAGATTAATTAGGGGCGGTTTTGACATGTACTTAGACTCCGTACTTTGAAACCAAGGTTTTTTTTGGTTGCGGTAAGGAAGAAGTAGTTTTTGGCCCATTTGGTCTAATCCAAGGGAAATTTAAAGGCTTGTCACTCTCAACAAATAAAAAATGAAAAAGAGCCTTGTGTCTATCTTGTATTCATGAGGCAGGAACGGAACTAGGATTCGAAGTCGAGGGAGACAAATATAATTTTTCTTGGACTTATTTTCTAAAATCCTAAATATATACATACTATTTAATATTTAAAAAAAAAAAATTTGGAGGGGCCACAGCCCCCCTCACCTTGTACATGGTTCTGTTCCTGCATGAGGGGATCAACTATCATCAAGGGGATTATTCCTCAATGATTCTAACACTTATATAGTTGGTTATTAATTATATATATATATATAATCGTCACAAACACCACTTTTATTCTTTTATATATATCAAAAATCAAACAAATAAATATATTGCAATTTATAAATTTGATTCATTGATAAACCTTAAATAAGGAAGTAATGTGAGGTTAATATACAACAAAAAATAAATGATTAAAAGTGATATTAATGGTGAGTTAGAATGAAAATTAAAATCCCTCTCAAAAAAGAAAAAAAAGAATGAAAATTAATAACAAATTTTCATTTATATAAATTTTATTGTGAAATTATTGTAGTTGTATCAGTACTGCTTTTTTTGGGTGGGGACGGGGGAGCATCAAGCATATGATTACAACTTACAAGTAAAAAGTGCAGAAAGTGTATGCAATACAGTTCGGCTAGGTCCCAAATCAATGTAGTCAAACTCAATGACGCTAAGGTGGGCTGGGCTTCCCGGCTGGACTATGGCCGAATCTACTCTATATTAATCCAATTTTTGGGCCTTATAAATTTATTTTGAACGGCCTCACATACACAGCCCCCCTCACCCCCTAAAAAAAAAACAAATCCTCTACGCTTTCCTACAATAGTTTTTTATAAGCAAAATGTAAAAACAAATCCTCTACGCTTTCCTAATCAGCAAAACACTCAAAATGTAAGAAAGGTTACGTGATTACGACAGGGGCATGAGTATATTTATATATAAAGAAGAAGGAGAAGAAGAGAGTATATCTATATCTATATCTATAATCTATAATCTATATAAAAATGAGAGTTTTGGTGGTTTGTTTTGCACATAAATGGTGGTTTTGGAAAGCCTTTTGGTTTTGTTGCTTCAAAAGGAGAGTTTTGGTGGTTTGTTTTGCATATAGTTGGTGGTTTTGTAGAGTCTTCTGGTTTTGCTACTTGGTTAATACCACTTACAAAAGTGTGTGATGCAATAGGCTATGTAGTCATTTTTTTGCCCCTACAAGCATTTATAAGTTAAAGAAAGTTAAGGCTTTTTTTTTTGGTCTTTTTGTTTGGCACTTCTATTACGGTTTTACCCCTAGAGATAGCATCCACATCAGTGGATGCAAAGTCTTGCATAATAGAAAAAACACTTCATTTTACACATTTTGACCAAAAAATCTCCTACATCAGTAGGTGTAAAATTGTGCATTTAGGCAAAAGTGCTACAGTAATCGTGCATATATGCACAGTTACTGTAGCTCTTGTATTTAATATTTTACATTTTTTTCTCTCTCCTTCATCTCACTCTCTCATTTTCAGCTTCTCACTCTCACCTCTCTCTCTTTTTATCTCTTGTCCCTCAGTTTAGCCTCACTGATACAATCAGTCTAGCCTCACCGATATGATCAGTCCAGCCTCACTCTCGCCGAACAGTCCAACCTCACTAATCAGTCAAGCCTCGCCGATCAGTCCAGCCTCACCGATACGATCTCACTCACCTTTGATCCTTTTTAATTTTTTGTTTGATCAGTTTTAGATTTTCTGTTTGATCAGTGAGTTTTGGGGTGATGGTGGTTGATGATGGTGGCTGGGTGGGCTGATGATGGGTGTGGATTGATCGTTGATGATGGGTGAAGATAAATATTTTATTTGAATAAATGTGTATAATAGACAAACTGATATAGGTGTTTTGTAAATATGGAAGTGTAAAATAGAAAAAGTAGGTTTTTTCCGTGCAAATTTACAAAAATTTTGCATCCACTGATGCGGATGCTCTAAGGATCTTATAATCTTTTTGTTCTCAAGTATATTAGTTAACTACTCCAATGAACACTCCTAGAAGGTTTTGGCATCTAGCAGAAGTTTGAGAAATGCTTTTATGTGCTCTCTTGTCACTAATTAAAGTAGAGAGGGGATGGATATGGGTGTAGAAAGTATGGGTTGAAACTTGAAAACATTTACTTCATTCAATCAAAATTGATATATTTGCTATGTTTGTTTTTGTTATTTTTTCTTGGTGGAATTTTATACCCTTTTTTACTTTGAAGGAAACTTTTTGGAGTTTATTACTTATAAAAAAAATAACTTTTAGTAATTCCTCAAATAATAATGCCTAATATTAAAGTCAGTCGTGACTCGTGATAGAATCGTAATGTTGCTTAATTATGTAAGCCTCTTCAATTTTTCAAACCTTCTATCTCTTTATTTATTTATTTTCACTTAAAAGAAGTGAGAGGGAGTTCGAATTCAAGTTTTCCACGTGAAAAGAACCGATTAGTTGTATTAAATTATAAGGCTTTCTCTTTTTTTCTTTCAGATAGGAGAGTGTGAGAGTGCTTTTTTTTCTTAGCACACAGGCCCAAGTGGAAACAAGGATCCTAGGCCCTTTACTTGTTGTTTGGTGGACTGGGTTTGGTTTACCACAGCTAAATAAGGGCTGATTACAAACCAAGTTGTGCGCAAGTCACATAAATCTCCTCAAGGTAAAAATGCAATTCCTCCTAAGCAATAAAATACCATTGTAAGTGTTTTAGTGTCATAAAATGACCATTTACGCTTACGAAATAAGTAAAATAAGTATTCATAATATTCATAATAAGAAAGAGATTGAAATAGAATATTTAAGGTTTATCTTTTATTGTATAAAAATTTAAAAAAGTTCTTTCACTTAGTACACCGGGCGTAGTGTCGTGCGATCCTGGGGTGTACTAGGCCTGTAAGAACCCAGAATGTTGGTTCTCTGAATTATATGATCTTTCTCCATGCTTATTATGCAATAGAGTTTTGTCCTTTCCCTTTACCTCTATAGGTCCTGCATAAAAACACACTATACAATATACATATCTTCAAATAATTGTTAGTTTCTTATATTAGGATATACATTTTAATACATATACATATATGTAAATGAATTTCATGAGAATGATTCAGCCACAAGGATCTAGGCCCCAATTCTCACAGACTTAGTGCCTTTGCACAAGACTTGTGGGATTTGGAACTTAAGTCCAAGTGGCTTTACTTAGGCATTGCCTTCCAAGATAGTTAGGTGAGGAGGATTTTTGTGGGAGAGAGTAATATCTGATGTGTGCATGTTTTGGCATGTGTTTCTTTGAAGGCTAAGTGATATTTTGAATGATTTCAAGGATTTGGGACAAATTCCTTCACCCTGGCTCTCTTATTTTCTTGCTTTCTTTCTCTTCCTTATTGGGCTTTAAAGCTCTAAGAATATATGTTTTGAACCTCTGAAATTTTCCCCTGAATCCTCATTTTTCTCCCTTCTGAATCCCCTTTTCTACTATGACTTAGCGTTCTTTTTATAGCAGACCTGGTTTGGTACCCTGGGAAAGGATGCCCCAAGTCTGCTGGGTAAAACCATGTCCTCTGGCACCTAAAAAGGTGCATTGGGCGATGTTTAGCTTATTTAGGCAATTATAACTCAAAAGAGGCATTTGGCTTTGGCTATAAATGGAAGATTCCTTCTTGGAAAGTCAAAACAGTTGGTGGGCTGCTCGATGTACCGTGATAGCTTTGTTGAAAATGACAATTGAGAGAAAATTATGGGGAGGTGTCATGCACATGAGGGAACTGAGTTTTTTTATTGGTTCATGCATTCCAAGCAAATATATGAACCAATGGAAACCCTCGGGATCCTCCTTGCACCAGAAATCACTCTCCTACAGACCAAACCATTCCTCCCTTACTATCCACCCGGGATCCCATAGGCTTGGACCATGGGTTACAAAGATAATACCTGGTTTTGCTGGATTTTTTAATGGCTTTTGTTGGAAATATGAACATACATCTTGTTGCATATCCTCTGGTCTGACTAGGATCCTTGCTACATGTTCTTTGATCGAGATCCTTGTTGCAAGTCCTCTGACCGAGATCCTCTTTTTTTTTTTTTTTTCTTATTATTATTATTATTTCTTTCTTTTTTCCTTCTTTTTGGGACTTTGGGCCTTCATGGTCCTTCTTAACTTTATAAATTGGGCCTTCTTTCGTTAAGGTCAATGGTCTTTCTTTACTTTTCATAAATTGGTTTTTTTGTGAAATTTTGGCCCTCAACAGAGAGTTACATAACTCTTGACCTTTCTTTGTTATCAAAATGTCTCCCATGCAAAGTGCGGGTTCAAAACTAGTTTTGTATAAATATGTAATAGTAAGCAAAAGGGAATAATATCTTTATTATTAAAATTGTATTTACTACGTATTACTTTTTGTTAGAGAATACGTGTCTGTTCTCTTTGTCAAACTGTTCAAAAAAAAAAAAAAAAAAAAACCCAAAAACCAATTGTAACTAATGAGTTGGTGCACTTGTTGTACTTACTGAGAAGCTGCGAGCGCTGGGCAAAATTGCTGCTTCTAAATTATTTAATTGGTTGTACCATGGAACAAATTTAATTTTTATAACCACATTTCTTTTGGTTAAAATGATATCCCTTCCCTAGCTGGCTAGCTAGCACCGGCAGAGTCACCTAATTAAAATCAAATTTAATATACTAGTCTAAAATGTTCTAATTCAATCATTATGCATACACACACGTACTTTACAGGCATCTTAATTTACGTAAATAAGGACGATGTAATAAGAATTTTAAAAGATTTTTTTTTTTTTTTTTTTTGCTAAGCATAAGAATTTTAAAAAATATAATTTCTTCTTGTAAACAAATGATATATATATATCTTTAGGTGTACAAATGATATATATATCTTTAGGTGTATAAATTTTTGTGATAATATATAGTTATATATCTATTTATGATCTTACATCTTTTATTAATCTCTATTACTCTATATATATATTGAACAATTCTTTAATTTTTCTTTTCCAATGGATCGATTTTCTTTTCTGATGGAGATGTCTATAATATATAGATCTTCTTCATATATTGATGAAAAGCTCCATTATTTTACCTTTGTCATTTGATAAGTCTCTTCCTTTTCTTTCTTCCATATAGTATTTTCAAATTTCAATCCCTTTCCTTCCTCATCACTCACTAGTTCGAAACTTAAGCTTAAACTATAAAAATACTTCTTTGGGATTGGGAAGCCCTAAAAATCAACCGAATGACTAGCAATTTTTCTTATGCGAATTGTATTTCAAATTGCGAACTTAATATTTATATTCATCTGCCCATGCATCTTGCCTTTTGGGGGATATTATAAAATGAGGGTTTTTCAAGTTAAGTATGTTAGTGTGAGTTTAGTTAGTTTAGTTGGTAAAGTCACCATAAGTTGAAATTAGTTGAAATTATTCTATTGAATCTGTAAAATAAAATAAAAATAAAAAGTGTATTAGTCCATGCTACTAAAGTTCTAAGCGTACAGACAAACCACATCACTTGCAATATAATTATTCAATAATATGTAATGTCTAAAGCATAATTAACCAAAGAATAAAGTTATGCATACAGTAATTTTACAACAATTTCACAACAAAACCTATTAGAAGATAAGCTGTTAAAAAGTGATGTTATTGATGGCTTAGATGAAAACTGATAATAACTTATTGCCTAATTTTTGTTATAAAAATATTGTGCCCATAACAATACTCAATAGCCAAAATTTCTTAGAAATTGTTGCACCGCTTGCATTAGGTCTTCTACCTAAGCATATTACCATCTTTTTGCAATCATATCACATAGTCCTAATAATATGAAGATTGAAAGAAGAGTATGGAAAGAACCATCTTTAAAATAATTTTGTTCTAATCACTTATTTAAATATTATGATTAATTTAGTCCATAATCGAGATTCGAGATATAACTAATGGGAACCGAAGAAGAAGAAGAGACTGGATGAATGGACATGGAACAAGTGGGAGGATGTAGACTGGATTTTATTTATTTATTTATATTATTAGATTATTAAGTAAATGACATGCAATTTGTAACTTTTGGTTCCCCAAATGGTTCACTCCTAAATCCCTAATTATTTAAACCCATTTAATTTCTGCCTCATCAGCTGCTGAAACAGCGTGCTTCTTTCCCTTTTTTATTTTTTATTTTTATTAACCATGAAAGATATATAGGACAAGAAATATTAATTGTATAAATAATGCTTAATGCATAGTCAATTACGTACACATATGCAAGTGCACATATGCATGGTCAGAGTCGTTGAAGTGCAAAGACAAATGCAGTCATGCTAGAATGAACACAATTATGTCAAAATTATGTGAAATGTCACATTTTTAACATTTTTACAATAATTTTACAACAAATTTTAGCTAAAATCTTTTATTGATTCTAATATAAGTCCACCGTTACAATTACTTTTATATTCACTAGCAACATTCAATAAAAACTATCATAGTGGGTTGTGTTTTAAAATTTGTCTCACGTGTGGTGCTTGTGTGGTGAGGTTGGCAATTTTAGTGGCACTTATGTCATGCAGTTAAACACATGGCAAATGTATGTGTGACATGTGTGATAAAAAGCAAACGATGATATTCTATTTTGTTAAAATAAGATTAGATGCATTAGATCATAAACCATAGAAGTCATTCTTTTTTATACAAAAATAACTATATAAGCTTCTTCTTTTTTTGGAAGGGTTATGAATAAATTTGAAAAGTCATTATGTTTAGAAGTGTGTCAATTCAAATGAAGAGTTATAGCCGTTGGAAAAATATATGAAAATTGCTCAAAGTAATTAGTAAAATTATAAAATGTAATTCAAAAGATATATCGGTATAGTATATTAAAACCAAAATTGAAAGAATTAGGAACTTATCAGTTTTGTTGAGTCGAGGCATGAAACCAAATCACTTATACTTAAGCAGTGATTTTGCCCCCACTAGGAAAACCTTTTGTTGAAAATGGCTTAGGTGATTGCTCTCCTAAATATAATTGCAACATTATTAGTGTGCACTAATAAAAAGAGTTTCAAACTTGTCTTATTGGCTGTCCAAATAAATTTACAGTAGTATATTTTTAGGTATAGGAATGAGGATCCGCTTACGAAATTCCTTGTAACTAGTCCCATTTTAAAGATGAAGACAAAATGATACAAAGGAAAGAGCATGGCATGCATTGCCGCATCCTCAAGCCCTTTAAAGGACCCAAAGTTTGGAAGCATATTTTGGAAATAATGGAACAATAAAGTTAGGGACACAAGAAAATTTTACAACATTTTCAAATTAGTCTACCACCTCACGCATTCTATAATTAATTTTTTTTAATGGCCCATATGTGAGGTGACATGCTAATTTGGGAATGTTGTGATTTTATTTCTCCCTTAAAATGGTATAAAACTCTTTAGAAAAGAAAATAAATGTTTGTGCTGAAAATGAAAATTTAGGATTGATAATGAGATGAATTTGTTATATTAATTTCTAGAAATGCGTTGCTCTCTGAAACCGTACGTAGATTTAAGAGTGGGAAAGGTAAAAGGCAATTTAGCTAGGGGTGTTAATGTTCGACCCAACCCGCAAATATGACATGAACCCGACACGGGTTTTTTCGGGTTAGAGTTAGGCCTTAATGGGTTTGGGTTATAAACAGGTCGACCCGAAAGTGACACGATAAGAAATGGGTCAATCCGCATAACCCACAATAGACATGTTTGACACGCCAATTTATTTGTGTCAACCCGACGAAATGACCCACTTAACACAACCTGTTTAACTCATATAACAAATAAATATTTATTTTATTTTAGATTTGTCAAATACGATTTATATCCAACATATATTTTAAATTTAAAAAGAAAAGTAAGTAATTACAAAAATTTACAAAGGATATAATTGGAAATTGAAACTTTACAGACCTTAGAACTACTAATACTTTTTCTTTTTTTTTTTGGCATAGAACTTACACAAATGAAATTGGATGAGCTTGTGGAAGATGTTATGAATTTGGACATCAACAAAAAATCTATGGATGATAATCGTGGTCATAGTCAGGATTAGTCTACTGTTTGCTCAAATTCTTTCAATATTGATACTTAGCATTTGGCGAGTTCCAAGAATATTATATTTTTGTTGAACTATGTTATTTTATTTTTGTGAAACTTTGTTATTTTAAATTTGGGTTGAAGTGTATGCACTTCTTTTGGAGTGTAAAGAACTTATTTCTAGATGAATGTTATATTTTTGTTGAACTATATTATTTTGAATGTGGGTTGAAGACTTGAAGTGTATACACTGTTTTTTGGGATGTAAAAATAATTATTTCTAGATGGATGTTATATTTAATATTATGCAGGTTGAATGAGTTGTGTTACATTCATGTCAACCCAACACGACTCGTTGATTAAGTGTGTCAAATGAGTTGGGTCAGGTCAACCCGCCTTATTAACAGGTTGGGTTAGGGTTGAAGGATCATGACACAATTATTAAATGAGCCGGGTTAGGGTTGAGCCATTTAGTCGAATACCCCTACCTTGACACGACACGAACCCGACACGCTAACCCGAATTGACACCCCTAAATTCAGCTACCCATGCTCCCACCACGCACATGAGATGGAGAGCAGTAGATTGAAGATTGGGAAAGGTGAGGGAACTTCACCTACCTATACGTACTCACCAAACACATGCATTATTTAAGATCCCATAGATTTGTTTTCGTTATAACTAGAGCCTAGCTGATCGATCTAATTTCTTCTATGTATTTGGGCAATGATGAGTCTTGGGTAAGCTTAAAAATTATAAAAAGTCCAACAATAACTCTTCATTATCTATAAATTAAGGGTCTGAATCATTATCAAATACACAATTTCGTAAGAAATCTTTTAAAAAAAAAACTTTATTAGTTAATTTTGTTCTATCCTGAAGGTAAATTATTTTAAACCTGCCAAAAAATTCATTTTTGTGGGAGAAAATATCACATTATCATTAAAGATATTGTTTAATAACATCTCAAATTCACATTATATTTTCTGATAATTAAACCTACTCATTTTAGTTAACAATTCATTGGTTTACGGTGTAGAACCATGTGTAGAGAATTAACCCGAAATTCCGAACCTGTGAGACACAAAAATAGAGAAAACACACGCCAAAGAAAAACAATCACACGCACACAGCAATATTTACGTGGTTCGGCAATTTGCCTACATCCACGGAGTTACAGGGATTTCACTATTATCAGAGAAAAATACAAAGTACGGTAGTATAGTTTTTCTTACTCTCAAAACGACAACAACCAAACCCTAATCACCAAAGTTGCGTTTTCTATATCTTGCGCACAGGATTTACCATGGGCTACAAAATGGGCCAAAAAATTTTCGCACTACGACTTGGGCCTATCGGCCCAAGCCTCCGCTCCATGGATTAAGCCTCAAAAAATATCCTATTAAAAACCACGCAACATTATTCGGGTCAGGTTGGGTCGTCAACCGGATCAAACATAACTAGGCTCCACAAAGCCTAACACCATGGTGTCATTAACGGTGTGGTTTTGGACGACAAGTTTAATTTCAAATATATAGCGTACTTTACTGTGCAGTGCTCTCCATCCTTTGGTAGAATCAATATTTGATTTCAGATAAAACATATATTTTGTTTTTGAAAAACAAAGGGGGCTTGCATGCATGTGTAACTGTGACCTTCATTCCTTATGATACATTGCCACTTATGCTATGTTTGGAAGTTTGGAGGGAGAGTAGAGGGGAGTAGAGGGGAGGAGAGTAGAGGAAAATAGTTATCCTCCACCTTACATAGTACTAGGGTGGAGTTTGGATAGCGTTTTCAACGCTTGCGTTATGCATTTGGGTCTATCAGTGGGTCCCGTGCACTATTTACAGGACCCACAAACCTCTTTTTCACCAAAATTTTCATTAAAAACAGGTCTCACGGCACTATTCACATATTTAAAAATTATTTTACTACAGTGTTTTCAGTTTTTAGTAATAAGCGGTATCCAAACAGACTCTAGAAATATTGTTTTCTCAAGAACTACCATTTATTGTGATCAGTGTAGTCTAGTTTGGTTGATGTAAGTAAATCAATGAAAATGGTGATGTTGACTTGAGGTACAATTGTAGATATATGGCTAAAATTTAAGGGTTTTTTTATGCACATACATGATCTTTGTGGGAGTAATTCCACTATAAGTGGATTCACTTGTTATTTGCCTAGTTTGAATTGAACTAGGACTCCTTGTTTTGGATGACTTTTCATTTGGTGGAGGTTGACTTGAGTTGGATCTTTTTCACGTGGTGAAGGAGACTTGTTCTCATATTAGTCTTGGAATTCTACTTGACTTTGGAGTCCAACATGAGATTGATTTGATTTAGCCGACCTTGAGAGACAGCCATGTGATTTAGAGCTATACTTGGAGTAGACTTTGTCTTTTACTTGGATTAGTATGGTGCACATGGACAAAAGGAAATTTCATTACAAATTCTACTGCTTGAAGGCCTTGCATCTTTGCTGACTTAAATATCCTATATAAGCATAGTGCTGCTACAAAAATAAAGAGAAAAGATAAGAGAGTGTGTGAGAAAAAGGCTCTTTCTTCGTAGGTTCTTTGATATTTGTGGTTACAATTTGGAATAGTGAGAGAGGTTTTTTGCCGCTTGGTTTTGGTTATGTGGTTTGGTGATTTGCTCTCTCTTAAATTGCATTACAAATTCTACTGCTTGAAGGCCTTGCATCTTTGCCAACTTAAATATCCTATATAAGCATAGTGCTACTACGAAAAATAGAGAGAAAAGATAAGAGAGTGTGTGAGAAAAAGGCTCTCTCTTCGTAGTTTCTTTGATATTTGTGGTTGCAATTTAGAATAGTGAGAGAGGTTTGTTGCCGCTTGGTTTTGGTTATGCGGTTTGGTGATTTGTTCTCTCTTAGTGCATTGCAACTTATGGATTTGCTTTGTGAGTCTCTCTTTGGTTTGTACGCAATTCTTATTTGGTATTTGGTATTCATATTTGGTATTTGTGAACTTTTGGTTCTTTTATTTGTATTTGGTTATTTGGTTTTTGTGCACACCCAGAACGTGCTTAATGGGCTAGCTCCCTCTTGGGCTCACAATCTATTTGTAATGTGGGCTTTAGGTTTCCTACTTTGGGTGATTCTAGCCTAGAGACCCAATGATATCTCTCAAACCTTTGTATTTTCCTCCCTTCACTCTTTTGACTCTATTGTTCTCGGCTCTAAGCTTCCTTCAGAACCTTTCAACAACCATTTCCCTTCCTCAGTTTCTTATATTTATAGCCCAAAATTAGTGGAAGAATCATGATTGCTCTTATGGTTAATGGGAGAGGAGGTCCAATGTTGTTATCGCTAAATGGGTGTTTAGTTGGGAGTGGGGTGTGGTAGGAATGGCATTGGAATTGGTTCCCACTTCAGTATAGGTACTACCGGGCATCTGAAAGGCAACACCCCAAGCAATTGTCTCCTTGCCCGGGGAGTGGTTCGCCGAGCATGGCCCAAGTGGCGACGCTTGGCGTGAGGTCTGGGCTTATAGCTATTTTGGGCTCGGGCTTAGGCCTTAGGTAGAAAGGGGTTGGTGTCATGGGTCACACTGTTCAATCAGAATCCAAGGCCCAGATGGGTCTGAGTACCCCGTTGTCATACAGTTTTGTATTTATGAGAGAGAGCTATTTGGTTGTATTTAGGATTAGGGTTTGTGAGAGTGCCTCTACACCAATTTGTATTATCCCAAATTTGATATAATGAAATTTGTTCGTCGTCACCCGTGGATGTAGGCTATTGCCGAATCACATAAATTCTTGGTGTTTTGTGTTTATTTTCTTTTGGATTAATTTTCTTCGTTCCTATTATTAGTTAGAAGATCTTTCACAAGCCTAAAATGTTTTCACAATCAATCTTGGTAATTTGAGCTTCCGCTCTTTTACAACAACAATAACAATGAACGAGTGGGCCAGATGCAATGAAACAAACTTGTGTGAGTCAAAACAACTATTGAGATGATTGGGATCTCAAGAGCTCTTTCACCATCACAATTATTTTATACAATGAGTAAAAGGTTTACAATAGGAGAACTAAAGAAGAAGATCAAAAGTGTTGAAGATTTATATTATAAGGTATGTACAATAAGGTACCGAGGATACAAGTAAGGGAGGGTTAAAGAACATAAAATTGCTTAACTAACTAGGCAATCTTTGTTCTCTCCTATTTTGTCATTTGCTATAAATGTGAGGGGAAGACTCTCTTTATAGTAAGAGATCTTGCCTTCAATAGTGAGCTGTCATGATGGAGGTTAGAAGATATTTGTCCCATCAGGTGTCTTCTATCTCCTTTTGGTGGTTCCAGTGGACTTTTGGGTGTGAGGCACTGTTCAGGCCAGTCATTTAGTAAGAATCCAACTAGTGTTAGGTGGGAACACCTAATTAATGTGAAGGTGACTATTGCTTGGTTTAGGCGCTACCTCCCCTAATTCCTCGGCTACCTTTTACGAGTTTGGGTCTCTCCTTGGTTCCTTCATCGGCTAGACATCCTTGGTCAATTTTGCCTAAGGGATCAAATCTTATCAGCTTCCATCAAAAGACAGGGTGGTTATATATTGGGGTGGACCCTTCGTCCCTTTGCCAAGTCCAGCCCCTCTCTCCTAAAGGTTGTGGGCTAGGCCTGATCCCTCGGATAATCTTGCTCTTTTTATGGGCTTGTGGCCTATGGCATGTGGAATACAGCTAAAGGACAACTCTCCTACAAAACCTATTCATTTTCTCAAGAATTTTGTATAATTATATAATGAAGCTTTTTAATAGAATTTTGGCTTCATAATTTTTATATGTTTTTTTTTTTAAATATTAATGTGACGATATTTTGTTAGGGTCTGTTTGGATGCTGCTTATTGCTGAAACTGAAAACACTATAGCAAAATAATTTTTAAATGTGTGAATTGTATCGTGGGACTCGGTTTTAAAGTTATTTTTCTGAAAAAAAAAGTAATTGCGGGTCTCATGAACAGTGCATGAGACCCACTAAAAAATGCTGGACACGCAAAATGTGGGACGCTTGCTGCTATCCAAACATACACTTAGAGGTTAGAAATATGATGTTTTATAGTGAATCCTTAGAAAATTTAATGTTGTTAGTAAAAGTACATAATTAGCTAGGTTTTGCATGATTCTCATCACATTTGAGAGAGTATTTTCATTTACTTATTAGATTTAAAAAAATAAGTTGCGCAAAAGTATCACTTCACAAAGATAAAATAAAGTTTTAATAAAATTATACATGAGTCAAACAAATAGGAAAAATAGAAAAGCCTATGTTAAACGAGCACTAACTACAAAGGTTGTTGAAAAAGCAATTCTAAAAAAAAGGGTGTTTTAGAAAGCTTGTAACCCATATCAATATGCATGAACATGATGATGCAGGTTTAATTAAGATAAAAATATAATGGCTACAAGATTACTTGACTCTTGTATCCCAAACCATGGTATATTCGAAAAAGGTCTTAGGCCATGGGCCAGCCTGGTGTATGTAGTCAAACGAGTCGTCTCAAAAACATCCTCCTTTCACTTTTTTTAATAGATGAAACTGGGTCACCCACAGGCCACAACCAGTGTAATACAGCTCCGAAACCATACATTCCAAAACTGCAAATGAATTATGAATACAACTGCATAAACTGCTGAACACTACCTCTACTAAATTTACTGTATCACATAAACTCCATGTGTCTACGTTTATCAGACCCAAAGAAAATTTCTGCTTAGTGAAGGCTTTTTTATATCCTAGCAATTTTTTTAAAATTTTTATTTTTATTTTTATTTTTTTATTTTTTATTTATGTGTGTGTGCATGCGTGTGTTGCTATTATGACAAGTGTTTTTCACAAAAAAGATGGGTCGTGAGTTCTAATCTGAAAATTAACTTCTTTAAAAAATGGAAAGTAAGGGTATCTATCCTAATTTTTTTTTAATCTTGCAAAAGTAGAAATTTTGTGCAGTAGATGTGGGTTACTAGGTGTGGTCCTCACTCCTCAGTATGTCTCGCAATACTGTCAGCTGTGAGATTATAAGTATACATACAATATTCAGTACACTCTCCATCTCTCACACACAACAACAGTATAAGATTGAATTGGAAAGATAGGCCCCATATCTCTCCTCCATTCCACACCCTCCAACCCTAATCTTCAACTAGCCATCCCATTATTGCCACGTGGAACTGCAAATATCCAAAATGCAATTAATCACCACCAAGCTTCTCCATGCCATTTTTTATTTCAATTTTTAATCGCAAATACCCAAACCTCGTCAGCATATTCCATCATTTTAAAAAAAATAAAAAGATAAACAAATATTTTGAGTAGAACTTTCAATTTCTGGGGAAGGAAAATTGGAATAGACCATTTTAGCTACTATCCAATAATTTATTCCACCCATGTCCCTTCTCATGAGTCATGCCACCTTAAAATTACCTCCAAATTTGTCCAAAACCAGGGGTAGTCGCATAAACCCATAAACAAAAAGACACATCAGCCTCCCCATCACCAAGCCAACATTTTCTTTCCCATCCCCCAAAACCAAAACTGCCCTCAGCTTTCATCAAAACCTTTTACCCTCTTATTTGTGTTCCAAATTCTTCGTATAAATTCAAGAGGACAAGAAGCCAAACTTATTTCATGCCTACTATTACTACTACTACTACTACTCAAAACACCAACTAAATAGAGTTACCAAAAGCCAATTCAATCATAGCTCTTGCTCTCTCAGAGCGCTTTGTGAATTCCTTTTCTGAGTAGAGAGACGGAGAGAATGGCAATTTGCACAGTCTACACCACCCCATCTCTCAATTCCACATGTTCAATCTCCACCACATCAAAAACCCAATTGGGATTTCACCAAAAACAGGTAGTTTTCTATTCTAGTGGCAAGAAAACTAGCAAGAGAGGCAGCAACACAACCAGCCCATATGTGATAACATGCACAACATCAGCAGGTGATTCAAAGACAGTTGTGATAGGTTTGGCAGCAGACTCAGGATGTGGGAAAAGTACCTTCATGAGGAGGCTGACCAGTGTGTTTGGTGGGGCTGCAGAGCCACCAAAGGGGGGTAACCCAGACTCCAACACGCTCATCAGTGACACTACTACTGTGATATGCTTGGATGACTATCACTCACTGGATAGGACTGGAAGGAAACAGAAGGGTGTCACTGCACTTGACCCTAGAGCCAACGACTTTGATCTCATGTATGAACAAGTTAAGGCTCTCAAGGATGGGATTCCTGTTGATAAGCCTATTTACAATCATGTTTCTGGTCTCTTGGATCCTCCTGAGCTCATCAAGCCCCCTAAGATTCTTGTCATTGAAGGTTTGCACCCAATGTAAGTAACAGTAATAGTATTCTCTCTCTATTGATAAATTACTTGTGATATGGTCTCTTGCTCTTATACCATATCATTTAAGTTGTTATGAGATAATAAATTTAATCATTTAATTTAACATTAATTGTTGCACACACTCACATCTGGTCTTTCGAAAGAAAGGAGAATTGTTCTTGCATCTCATAGAAAAAGAAGAATATTCCATGAAACAAATTTTGTTCTTATTTTCCTTGGAATTTATGTAAATAAGTGGTTAGTTTATATTTTAAATGATTTTTATTTAAGGTATAATGCTATGGTATTATTTTTTCTTTCTTTTTTTTATTTATCAAAAAAATTATTTTTGTTCTTTTTTAACAAATAAATATTTGTTTTTAAACTTATTACCATACTTAGTATTTATGGTATTTACATTTGTCAACATATCTCGTCAGATAAATTACCTATGTAGCATGTACGTGTCTACTTCATATATCTAAAGAAAAATGGTGTCCATAAAATAACGTTATCATGTTCATGTATCCTTTTTTCTCTGTTTTTTTTCCGCGATAAGAAAGAAGGTAGATTTAAACCAAATTATTTTTGGGGGAAAAAAGGAGAATCAGACCATATCACTTAACCATAAACTTCTTGACAATGTTTTCATTTTCTTTAAGATGGATTGCAAAAATACATTCAATGTTTCTGATTGTTACGAGAGAATTTAGGTTGTTCCCAAGGAAAAAATAAGTGTGTATATATATATACATGTGTGTGTATATATATATATATCATTTATTATTTTTTTTAAAAAGAAATCTATTTTGATAGTATATGATTATATGCCATACTTTATAGAAAAAATGCCATACTGTGATAGTTGTTTTTTTATCGGTTATTGATACATAGGTTAGAGATATAGAGCATTAGTTTATCTTTTTTTTTTTTTTTTTTTTTTTTTTTTTTTTTTTTTTTTTTTTAGAAAACTGAGCATTAGTTTATCTCAATTTATTGTATGGCTGAGGAATTCTCTGTTTTGTCATCTTCTTCTTGGTGGGCCTTGCACCATATTTAGGTTCGCGGAACCCTTTTTTTCTTTAAAAATAAAAAAAAATAAAAATAAAAAAGATAAGTGAATAAAGCTCACCAAAAGCTCATGAATAGCTACAGTTATTTCGTTTTACTTCAAAAGAGGTACTATAATCTCTAAGATGATTAAATTTTAATCCTAATTCCTAAAAAAGAGTTCGATAATGATTTTATGCGCTTAAATTATTTAGGAGAATTTTAGTTTTGGTTGGACCTAGGAGGCTAGGACTTACTTATAAAGAGCCCATTATGGCATGCCCTTCACAAAATGCTTTTATTATAATGGGGGTGAATAACAATCTTTTATATATATATATATATATATAAAGAAACCAATTTTAATGTAATTATTAAATATATATATATATATATATATATATATATATATGTTTATGGTGCCAAAACGGGAAAGTGGTTGCATGAATAATCAGTGAAGTTGTCTTAAGCCCAACTTTTGTATTTGTAGGTTCGATTCACGAGTGAGGGACCTGTTGGACTTCAGTATCTACTTGGACATCAGCAATGAAGTTAAGTTTGCATGGAAAATTCAGGTAACAGTACTGTAACACCTCAATTATTCATTTATTAATTATCATAAATAAAAACTCAATTCATCTTGATCTCTATTTATGTGACAAAAATTTCAGAGGGACATGGCTGAGCGTGGACACAGTCTTGAAAGCATCAAAGCTAGTATTGAAGCCAGGAAGCCTGATTTTGACGCATATATCGGTAAGATTTTATTATTAAAAAAAAAATGCTTACAAACTAATTAATAATGTGATTGATGTCACTTCAATAACATGATAAATTTTTATTTATTTTTAATTAGTTATGTATCAATTTGTAAGATTTATGTAATAAAATACTTGAGATAGATCGATAATATGAAGAACAGTCATAATTAATTGATTGGTTAAATTGAATAATTAATTGCAGATACACAAAAGCAATACGCAGATGCAGTGATAGAAGTGTTGCCAACCCGATTGATTCCAGATGATAACGAGGGGAAGGTATTGAGAGTGAGGTTGATAATGAAAGAAGGGGTCAAGTTTTTCAACCCAGTTTACCTGTTTGATGAAGGCTCTACTATCTCATGGATCCCTTGCGGAAGAAAGCTTACATGCTCATACCCTGGCATCAAGTTTTTCTATGGCCCTGACACTTATTTCGGCCACGAGGTATAACCATACTCTAATTAATTCATGATTCTAAAAATGTTTTTTTTTTTTTTTTTGGTGCTAATTAATGATAATGGGTGTTTTTGTTTTAATATCTATATCTTATATGTTATTAGGTGTCTGTGCTGGAGATGGATGGTCAATTTGACCGATTAGATGAGCTGATATACGTGGAAAGCCATCTAAGCAACATATCTACCAAGTTCTATGGAGAAGTGACCCAACAAATGTTGAAGCATGCTGATTTCCCTGGCAGTAGCAATGGAACTGGTCTTTTCCAAACCATTGTTGGTTTGAAGATAAGAGACCTGTACGAGCAACTCATCTCCACCACGGCTAAAACTCCTGTAGAAGCAACAAATTAAAGGCCTAATTAAGAAGCATCATCATGCCTAGCCAACCCTTGCCTTGCCTTGCCTTGCCTGCATGGACAAATTAAACCCCACCAACAATTTAATTAAGTCTCTCTCTCTCTCTAAAAAAAAATCATTTTCCACTTTTTTATTTTTATTAATTTTTCAACTCTCCCCCTCTTCCATAATGTTTCATTTTGAGTGTTAGGCTGTTCTTAATTGATAAGAATTAATGAGAGCACAGTCTCTGTACCTACTTATTTTCTATTCTGGAGATCAATGTGATAATTAATGTAATATATAGAGAGAAGCCAAAAGCATAGATGAAATTCAGCTAAGAAGAATGGTACCCTTTAATTCTTGCCATTATCTTTTTTGTTCATTTAATTCCCATTCTGCATAAACAGCCATAAAAAATCCACAAGAACAGACATAAGCATAAAAGAACAACCATAAACAATCTGAGCTCCAAACAAAAGTATTATATGAAATCATCATCTAAAACGTATGATTGATGACAGATTGAGAACAAGTCACCAGTAGCAAAAATATTAAACACCAAAGTATGGAGGCAAGTCCTAATTTTGAAAATTTTCCCATCAAAACGTTTGTCAAGGAGCCTTCTAAGTTCAGAGCCAAAAAACCCCAAGGCGTCTCTCAGCTTCTAAGTTCAAAGCCAAAAAAAACCCTAAGTTTCTACTACTTCCCCCAAAATCCAAAATAATAATTTATCCTCCTAAAAAAATATCCTTTTGCCGCCAAAGAGAAAACTCAGCGCTAGCCGTTGCCATTTGAAACTTCTATTTTATCCGAGAGAGTTTGAGCTATATTTTATGGTTTAAAAAAAATTTGGACCCTTTTTGTTTCGCCATGCACTTCTATGTATTAAGTTTAAGCCACTTTATAAGAAAAGGAACCATAAGATCCCCATTGAAATTAGTCACCAGCCACCAATTGTATTTCCGTTGAGACCAAGGGATGGGATGAGCGTCCGTGAGAGAGAGGGTTTTTAAATTTTTTTGCCCAAGCCTAGTCTCCGTGAGAACTGCAATTTATTTATTTTTAAATATTTTAATATGATGTGATTGTATAGTTGACTGTTGACGTGGTAAGTAAATTATTTCTTTATTATTTCATTTGACACGTCAAATTTTTTCATTCAAGAGATAACGGTAGGAATTAAATTGGTAAAACACTGAAAGATTAAGAACCAAATTAACTCAATTGAAAGATTGGAGACTAAATTAAAATATGGTGTAAAAGATAGAGATCAAATATGTAATTTACCCTCTATTTTATTTTGCAGTGAGGCTGCCACTAATGCTTTGATGGGGATAAAAACAAACTACATGCAAAATCTCATGGTCACCACAATCCTCTCTGCTCAAGTGGTATTCTTGACTAGTAAACAATGCATTACATACCAGACACTGAAATAGCCAAGACCAACAGTGAAAATGAATACTCTTGACATGTTAGAAATAAAGTCTGATTGGAATGTGTAAAGTTTGGGCAATGAAAAGGTTATTTGGAATGTGTAAATGTTGAAATGTGTAAAGCCTATATGGGAGATAAATGTCCATAATTGTACTCATTATTATAATCTTATCCCATAAACTCTACAAGCATTCTAAGGTCCTATATATGTGGGATTTCTTTACTGTTATTGTATACATCTAAGAGAGATTAAAAGGATTGTGGACGACCACTTGAATACAAGAGTTATCAATATATATTTCTTGTTTTCTTCTTACTTTGTTTTATATATTTCCATTATTTCACAACACATTATTAGCACAAGTCTCTACCCAATTTCAAAAGGAAGTTGTAATCCCATTGTTCTTCAAACATCAAAGATTATTTGTGTAGTTCTCTCAACTTACTGTAAGTTTTCTTTGTAAGGAATTAGTAATTATCCTATTTGTTTGTCTTTACGTTTTATGCTCATAATTTTAGTGATTTTTAATTGATTAAAAAATTTTATGAGATTCACGTTATCCTATTGCTATATATTATTATGAGATTCACGTTTAATTGATTAAAAATATATTGTTAAAAATGGTTAATGATAAAACAACTCAATCATACCTATAGCTATATGTAATGTGTTTTGATAAACTTTAAATATGTAAGTATTATTTCGTTACAATCAAATTTTGAATATGTATGTGTAGTATTGTTTCATTAAAATTGTGTATGAAAAAAAAAATTAGTTATTTAATTTCTTATGTAATTATATATTTGATATAGATGTCAAACCTTACAAAACTTAAATTTGTTACCTTTGACATCTTAGGCAATAATTTCTTATCCTGGATCCTTGATACTAAGATTCATCTGGAAGCAATGAATCTTAATGAGATCTGTGGGGCCCTATCGCACTTACCACGCTGGCCCACTACACGCGGCCCAAGGCCCGCGCCGAGGACAGTGCTCAGGCCGAGGACAATGGGAAAGAACCCAGAACGTCCAAGGTCCGCGCCGAGGATGATCTGTCCTCGGCGCACCGACTTCATTAAAGGGAAAATATCCCACCAACATTTTGGCCGTCTTAATGAAGACATGACCGGCAGACCCAGTCGCCTCGATTACCTCAACTAATAGAAAGTCTGTAAAGGCGGCTGAGAACTAACATAAAGCCTGTAAACTACAGATGATGTGACAAACTCCTGTATACAACGATCAGATAATTGACAAGTGGATGGTTAAGATCAACGAAAATAAGACTATATAACTAGCAAGACTCTAAACATGTGGGGGGGGCTCCAGAGAAAGAAAAGGAGATCCTCGGCTAGAACCGAGGATCAATAAGCCTTATAAACACCTAGCCCAAATGAGAAAAGGGGGGGGGGGGGAAATCTTTCTCACGAAAACTTTTAAGTCCAGTTCGTTTAGGGGATCCGCCCAAAAATTCGTTGATTGCCCGTTATATGCCTAGTCCTTCCTACTCATTTCTCTACAAATTTTATTGTTTGGGATCCATTACATTTTGAGCCCCTACAATTGGCGCCGTCTGTGGGAAGGACTTGCGCATTAGCGGCACGACGTAAAGAAAACAAAACGACAAATCAATCGAGAAAAGATGCAGATCCATACAGTTCTTAGCAACAATATTCATTCGGCAGTCTACAACAACAAGAAACAAGTGCAAAAAAAAATATATACAATACATGAAATAAGTCTACTTCTTTTATTCATATATGAAAAAAGATTACATCTTTTACAAGTAATGCCCAGGGGGCTTATTCTAGAGCTAACTACAAAGGGCAGACGCTCGACGAAGCTGGCGGACGCTTGACAAAGCTGGCAGAAGAACAAAAGGCGAATGCTGGACGACAATGGCAGAAGAACAAAAGGCGAATGCTGGACGACAATGGCAGAAGAACAAAAGATAGAAAAAGAGAGTAGAAGAAGAGATGAAGAACAAAGGGTAGAAAGCAAAGTTGGCAGAAGAACAAAAGGTGGAAAAGAAGTGAAGGAAGAAAGGAGGAAAAGAAAGAAAGAAAGTCGGCAGAGGAACAGAAGAGGAATAGAAGATAGAAAAGAAGGCTGGATGATAAGCAAGAGAAGAGAAAAAGAAAAGAGGAAGGCTCGTTGAGGAGCAAAAAGAGAAGAGAGAAGAAGGATTAGAGGGAAGAAGAGCTACAGAGGAGGTGGAAGGGGTCGCGGCACAGGACGGCCCCACCTATGGGTTCCGCCTGATTTCCCTCCCACCCCCGCTGCAGCCGGCTTGGGGGGTCAATGACCCATACCCAAGGGGAGGTGGTTACGTTCTTCCTGGATCCTCCTCCAGACGGCGAGGAGGGTTCCTCCTCTGATTAGGTTGAAAAGAAGGAAAACCTTCGGGTCTCATATACACCCGTCCCAGCGCGACGGCCAGGGTCGGGGTGTCATCCCCGGCTCCGGATAGGGGCTGTGCATTCTCAGGAGCACCTTTTTCCAAGGCCAGTTCATGCGAAGGGGCTCAGATGATGGCGCCTCAAAGAATTTTTGGTGATGTGTTTATAGGAGAAGTTCGGAACGAATGTTTGTAAGGTGTAAGGGGGAAGGTTGCCCTAGGAGCGCCTTTTATAGTGGGAGGAACATTGATGAAGGCCAGTCCACATTAAATCCCAGGGAGAGATTTCCGGAGACAATGATGCCGCCCCAATTTCCAAGGGGCTTGCCAACCGTTAGATCCTCATCAATCCACGGTCAGTATTAATGAGGGGACGCCTCATTAAACAGGAAGACACCGAAGCGTCAGAACGCCTCACCCGGACAGCCCAAAAGACGCCTCGTTATCTGAAGAATCCCACCAAACGAAGAGGCAAAACACAACAAGGTCTTATCCTCTACCAACTTCAGCATTTACTATTATTATTATTCTGCTTGAAAATTGTAATTATTTAATGCTTATTGTAAAACGCGGCAAGAATTAAAACGGCTACGGATACATAAATAAAATAAATGATGAAATGAGAAAACTAGGTACTGGACAGAACCAAGGCATTGCATGGTCCTCGGACCCAAGCCTCATGGGGAAACCAGATACTTCAGATGATTAAATGAGAAAACTAGGTATTGGACAGAACCAAGGCATTGCATGGTCCTCGGACCCAAGCCTCATGGGGAAACCAGATACTTCAGATGATTAAATGAGAAAACTAGGTACTGGACAAAACCAAGGCATTGCATGGTCCTCGGACCCAAGCCTCATGGGGAAACCAGATACTTCAGATGATTAAAAATGAGAAAACTAGGTACTGGACAGAACCAAGGCATTGCATGGTCCTCGGACCCAAGCCTCATGGGGAAACCAGATACTTCAGATGATTAAATGAGAAAACTAGGTACTGGACAGAACCAAGGCATTGCATGGTCCTCTGACCCAAGCCTCATGGGGAAACCAGATACTTCAGATGATTAAATGAGAAAACTAGGTATTGGACAGAACCAAGGCATTGCATGGTCCTCGGACCCAAGCCTCATGGGGAAACCAGATACTTCAGATGATTAAAAATGAGAAAACTAGGTACTAGACAGAACCAAGGCATTGCATGGTCCTCGGACCCAAGCTTCATGGGGAAACCAGATACTTCAGATGATTAAATGAGAAAACTAGGTACTGGACAGAACCAAGGCATTGCATGGTCCTCGGACCCAAGCCTCATGGGGAAACCAGATAGTTCAGATGATTAAATGAGAAAACTAGGTACTGGACAGAACCAAGGTATTGCATGGTCCTCGGACCCAAGCCTCATGGGGAAACCAGATACTTCAGATGATTAAATGAGAAAACTAGGTACTGGACAGAACCAAGGCATTGCATGGTCCTCGGACCCAAGCCTCATGGGGAAACCAGATACTTCAGATGATTAAAAATGAGAAAACTAGGTACTGGACAGAACCAAGGCATTGCATGGTCCTCGGACCCAAACCTCATGGGGAAACCAGATACTTCAGATGATTAAATGAGAAAACTAGGTACTGGACAGAACCAAGGCATTGCATGGTCCTTGGACCCAAGCCTCATGGGGAAACCAGATACTTCAGATGATTAAATGAGAAAATTAGGTACTGGACAGAACCAAGGCATTGCATGGTCCTCGGACCCAAGTCTCATGGGGAAACCAGATACTTCAGATGATTAAATGAGAAAACTAGGTACTGGACAGAACCAAGGCATTGCATGGTCCTCGGACCCAAGCCTCATGGGGAAACCAGATACTTCAGATGATTAAAAATGAGAAAACTAGGTGCTGGTCAGAAACAAGGCATTGCATGGTCCTCGGACCCAAGCCTCAAAGGAAACCAAGCATAAAATGAGAAAACCAAGCGCTAAACAAAGCTTAAAGCGTTGCATGGTCAAAGACCTCAGGTCAGCAGGAAGAAAATCTCCCCGTAAAAACTAAACGCTAAGAAAAATCGAGGTCTTGTACAAACTTCAGGCCCAAACCTTTATGGGAACCAGTCACGACGAGCTCAAAACTAAGGCGGAGCCAACTCCCCTTTCAGGCGCCAAATAAACGAGCCCCACCAGGGATGAAAACCATGAGAAATTAAGTGCTATAGCACCAACGACCCAAGCCTAACCATCCTCGGGCGACACTTTGCGCAAAAGGTAAAGCTGCATAAACGGCCGAAATAGCAATAAACACCGACGATAAGGTAAAACCCAGCAGGCCGAGAAAAGGCGCTGAGGAAATCAAAATCCTCCTCCCCGCCCAAGGGGACGTGCAGCAAAATTTTGAGGGGCTATTGTGGGGCCCTATCGCACTTACCACGCTGGCCCACTACACGCGGCCCAAGGCCCGCGCCGAGGACAGTGCTCAGGCCGAGAACAATGGGAAAGAACTTAGAACGTCCAAGGTCCGCGCCGAGGATGATCTGTCCTCGGCGCACCGACTTCATTAAAGGGAAAATATCCCACCAACATTTTGGCCGTCTTAATGAAGACATGACCGGCGGACCCAGTCGCCTTGATTACCTCAACTAATAGAAAGTCTGTAAAGGCGGCTGAGAACTAACATAAAGCCTGTAAACTACAGATGATGTGACAAACTCCTGTACACAACGATCAGATAATTGACAAGTGGATGGTCAAGATCAACGAAAATAAGACTATATAACTAGCAAGACTCTAAACATGTGAGGGGGGGCTCCAGAGAAAGAAAAGGAGATCCTCGGCTAGAGCCGAGGATCAATAAGCCTTATAAACACCTAGCCCAAATGAGAAAGGGGGGGGGGGGGGAAATCTTTCTCACGAAAACTTCTAAGTCTAGTTCGTTTAGGGAATCCGCCCAAAAATTCGTTGATTGCCCGTTATATGCCTAGTCCTTCCTACCCATTTCTCTACAAATTTTATTGTTTGGGGTCCATTACATTTTGAACCCCTACAAGATCTATTTTGATGTAATAAATCTTAAAGATATTATTATGGATGGCAACAAAGTATCCTAGAAGGATCGTTCAAAAGAAATAACTTTTATTTGTTATTATTTACATAAAAACTGAATACTTTACACTAAAAGACCCCTTAGGAGAATCACAAGTTCTAGAAGAACTTGATCATCCTAAAAGCTCAGTATGACTAAAGTTATAATAAACGAAAGGTGCAAGTGAATTAATATGGCACTTTAAAATCAATCTACCATTAAAATTATATAATAGAAGACACATATATCATGTTTCGAATGTGCTCCTGCAGTAGCAATATCGAATGCATATGTTCATAAAGTGTTATGAACTAATGTTTTATCTTCTAGTGGCTAAACAAAATAATGAGTTGTTGCTGAAAACTATCAAAGGGTCATGAAAATAAGTGTTATAGGTGTGAAATGGAAGGTCATTGATCACATACTTGTCATACTCCTAAACATTTGGTAAATTTGTACCAAGCCTCCATAAAAGAAAAGAAAAAGGAAATTGAAACGAACTTTGCTAATCACAATGATCCTAAAGATCCTAAGAATTATCTTCATTTCCAAATGGAATGGATATGACTCATCTTGATGTCTCTGATTTCTTTGAGGATGTTGATGGAAAATTTGATAATTTGATTGGTGATGGAAATGTCCATACCAATTCATTATTTCTTTTAGGCGAAAAGCACATTTTAGTCCCTACATTTTATGGATATTTCCATTTTGGTCCCTAAGTTTTATTTTTACCGTTTTTAGTCCCTATTCTGAAAAACGGGTTCCATTTTAATCCCTGCCATTACATCATAAACGGATTTGGCTGAGGTGGCAAACGGCAAAATTAAAAAATATTAAAAATATTATATTTTATTTTAAAATAAAATAAAATTTTAGTTATCAATAATTTTAAAATAAAAATATTAAAAATTTTAATTAAAAATATTTGTTCTTGATTGCCCAGAAATTTAAAATTTTCTTCTCTTTTATTTCATTTTCTTAGCATCTAAACAAGCAAAAACATATACAAAATCACGCTGAAACTCAGATACTCTAACACAATCAACAAAAATTCCAAAAAGCCTTCCGACGCATCCTCTCTCCTTCTCTGCACCTTCCTCTCCTCTCCTTTTTCCTTTGTCCACTTCCTCTTATTTCCTCTCTCTTTCTTTCTCAATCTCACACCTCACCTTTCCCTTCTCTCTCTCTCTCTCTCTCTAGATGAACTCCTAAGCTCAACAGCAAACTCCCTAGGGTTTCCAATTTCTCTTCCAATTCAACCGTGGCGTCACAAATCGAACAAGGTACTCTCTCTCTTCAATGATTTAAAGAAAATTGTTAGGTATTGTATTTTGACTTTGTAGTTGTTAATTTTTGTTCAATAGGAGCAAGAGGTGAGAGAGACTTAGAGCGGGGACTGACGATGATGACGATGACTCCAACGCCATCATCGACTCAAAACCCTCTCGCCGAGACTTCCCCATCTCCGTCTTCGTCTCCGTCTCCATCGACGACGGCCACGGCTCCGACGTTAGTTCTATCCAACTCCGGCAAGCGGATCGATCAAGCTGGGAAGAAGTACGTGAAGCAGGTGACTGGCCAGCACAACGACACCGAGCTCCACTTGGCGGCACAGCGCAACGATCTGGCCGCCGTGAGGCAGATACTCGAAGATATCGTTTCGCAGATGATGGGGATTTGAGCGGCGAGGAACTTAACGCCGAAGTCGCAGAGGTCCAGGCTGCGGTTGTGAATGAAGTGAATGAGTTGGGAGAGACGGCGCTGTTTACGGCGGTGGATAAGGGGTACCTTGATATTTTGAAGGAATTGTTGACGTATTCCAGCACAGAAACTCTTACGAAGAAGAACCATGTTGTGGGGTTGATTGGTTATGGGTTTCAGAAAGAAAAAAGAAAAAGAAACACTGATTTGTGTTATGGGTTTTGTGCATTGAAGGGAATTGACGATTTGGGTTGGCTTTGTTGATTGTATCAGAGTATCTGAGTCTGAGCATGGTTTTGTATATGTTTTTGCTTGTTTGGATGCTAAGAAAATGAAATAAAAGAAAAGAAAATCTTAAATTTCTGGGCAATCATGTTCTTAGGGGAAGAACATGAAGAACAAATATTGTTAATTAAAATTTTTAATATTTTTATTTTAAAATTATTGATAACTAAAATTTTATTTTATTTTAAAATAAAATAAAATATTTTTAATATTTTTTAATTCTGCCGTTTGCCACATCAGCCAAATCCGTTTATGATGTAACGGCAGGGACTAAAATGGAACCCGTTTTTCAGAATAGGGACTAAAAGCGGTAAAAACAAAACTTAGGGACCAAAATGGAAATACCCTTAAAATGTAGGGACTAAAATGTGCTTTTCGCCTTTCTTTTATTATATTATCGTATTTTAATAAGTATGATTGGTGATGAAAATGTCCATACCAATTAATTATTTTTCTTTCATTATATTAAAGTTTAATTTATGTTTTGCATATATGAAGATGCATGGGTCCTACTAGTAAAATCAAATCCAAGATGAATAAAGAAGATTTTTGTCTAGTAGACAGTGCAACAACTCATACGATCCTTAAAGATAAAAAAATATTTTCAAATTTTAAAATTATGCAAAGCCAATGTCAATACTATATCAGGTTCATCAAACTTAATTGAAGGCTCTGGAAGAGCGATTATTATGTTGCCAAAGGGCACAAAATTTTGTATTGATAATGCTTTGTATTCTTCTAAATCAAACAAAAATTTACTCAGTTTTAAGGATATACGTTATAATGGTTATCATATTGAAACCAATAACGAAGGTAGTGAAGAATTTCTTTGTATTACTTCAATAGTATTGGGCCAGAAGCTCATATTAGAAAAACTGCCTATTTTCTCTTCTGAGTTATATTATACTACAATGAGAACAATTGAAACAAATGTTGCAATACACCAGAAGTGTTCATACCCAAAGGTTTTTATGCTTTGGCATGATCATCTTGAACATCTAGGATCAATAATGATGTGTTGAATTATTGAAAACTCTCACGAACATCCCTTAAAGAACCAGCAGATTCTTTTACCTAGTGATTATTCATGTAGTGCATGTTCTCAAGGTAAATTAATTACCAAACCATCACATTCAAAGATTGTTGTTGAGTGTCCATCTTTCTTAGAAAGAATTTAGGGTGATATATGTGGACCAATGCACCCACCTTGTGGTCCATTCAACTATTTTATGGTTTTAATTGATGCATCAACCAAATGGTCATATGTATGTTTACTTTCTACTAGAAATGTTGCATTTGCTAGGATTCTTGTTCAAATAATTAGGTTGCGAGCACAATTTCCTAATTATCCAATTAGGAAAATTCGTTTAGATAATGCTAATGAATTCACATCTCAAGCTTATAATGACTATTGCATGTCAATTGGAATTGATGTTGAGCATCCTGTTGCCCATACACATACTCAAAATGGTTTAGCCAAATCACTTATCAAGAGACTTCAAATTATTGCTCGATCTTTGCTTATGAAATTAAAATTACTAGTTTCTGCTCGGGGTCATGCTATTTTACATGCTGCATCATTAGTTCGCATTAGGCCAACTGCTTATCATAAATTTTCACAATTGCAACTTATACTTGGCCAACAACCAAATATTTTTCACTTGCACACATTTGGTTGTGCTGTATATGTACCTATTGCACCCCACAACGCACTAAGACGAGTCCTTAACGTAGACTAGGAATTTATACGGGTTTTGATTCCCCATCTATCATTAGATATCTTGAACCTCTAACTGGTGATATTTTTAAGGCACGTTTTGAGGATTGTCATTTTAATGAAACAATCTTCCCACCATTAGGGGGGAGAAAAGTCGTTGCCTGAAGCACGACGTGAGATTACTTGGAATATTTCAACGCTATCTCATCTTGATCCTTGTACAAATCAATGTGAACTAGAAGTTCAAAGGATTATTTATTTGCAAGGAATTGCAAATTAATTACCAGGTGTATTCACCGACAATAAGGAAATAGTGAAATCTCACATTCCAACTACTAATACTCCAACACGGATTGAAGTCCCTGTAGGACAATCAGTTGATATAGCAGTAAATGAATCAAAGCCACACCTGAAGTGTGGAAGACCTATCGGTGTTAAAGATAAAATTTCCCGGAAGAGAAAAGTACAAGAAAAACAAGTTGCAGCCTGTGAAGAGGCTATACCCAAGAAACAGGTCACAAAAATAATTGATTTATCCAAAACTTATGGACAAAAATCTCCTGAAAATAAACATCTTGTAGAGTTATCCCTTGAAGAGGACCAGGTACTTGAAAATAATGAGATCTCAATACATTATGTACATACAGGAGAAATATGGGATAGAAATAAAATTGTTGTCGACAACATATTTTTATATAAAGTTGCCCTCGATATTACCAGAAGTAATGATAATGAATATGAACCACAAACCGTTGATGAATGTCAACGTAGAAATGATTAGCCAATGTGGAAAGAGGCAATTCAAGCATAATTAAATTCATTAAGCAAACGTGAAGTTTTTGAACTTGTAGTCCGAACACCTAAAGGTGTAATGCCTGTTGGATACAAATGGGTATTTGTACGTAAACGAATGAGAAAAATGAAATTATAAGATACAAAGCGCGACTTGTAGCACAAGGTTTCTCGCAGAGACCTGGTATTGATTATGAAGAAACATATGCTCTTGTAATGGACGCAATTACATTCAGATTTTTGATTAATTTGGTAGCAAAAGAAAATTTGGATATGTAATTAATGGATGTTGTTACAGCATATCTGTATGGATCATTAGATAATGATATCTACATGAAAATTCCTGAAGTATATAAAATGCTTGAAACATATAATCCTACATCTCGAAGTATGTATTCTATCAAGCTACAAAGATCCTTATATGGGTTAAAGCAATCTGGACGCATGTGGTATAATCGCCTCAGTGAATATCTTTTGAAAGAATGATTTGAGAATAATCCAATTTTTTCATGTGTTTTTATCAAAAAATCAGAATCTGGATTTGCTATTGTTGCAGTATATGTTGATGATTTAAATCTTGTAAGAACTCCAGAAGAGTTAACAAAAACAATAAATTGTTTAAAGAATGAATTTGAGATGAAAGATCTTGGTAAGACAAAATTTTGTCTCGGCCTGCAAATTGAACATCTTCCAAATAGAATTCTTGTTCATTAATCAACATACACAGAAAAAGTCCTGAAGCAATTTTACATGGATAAAGCTCATCCTTTGAGCACTCCAATGGTGGGTTGGTCACTTGATGTTAAGAAAGATCCGTTTCGACCACAAGAAGATGATGAAGAAACTCTTGGTCTTGAAGTACCAGATCTTAGTACAATTGATGTTTTGATGTATCTTGCAAATTACACATGACCTGATATAGCATTTGCAGTTAACTTACTAGCAAGGTATAGTTCTGCACCAACTCGAAGACATTAGAATGGAATTAAACATATTTTACGTTATCTTCGTAGGACTACTGATTTGGGATTATTTTATCCAAATGGATCAAAACCACAGTTAGTTGGATATGCTTATGCAGGTTATCTTTCTGATCCACACAAAGGCCGATCACAAACAGGATATTTATTTACTTATGGAAATATTGCTATTTCATGGAGATCTGTTAAGCAAACAATTTCTACTACTTCCTCAAATCATGCAGAGATTATCACAATTCATGAAGCAAGTCATGAATGTGTTTGGTTGAGATCGGTAATTCAACATATTCATGAGAACTGTGGATTATTATCAATCATAAATAGTCCAACGATATTATACGAAGATAATGCCGCTTGTATCACTCAAATTAGGGGAGGCTATATCAAGGGTGATAGAAACAAGCATATTGCACCAAAATTTTTTTTTATACACATGAGCTCCAGAAGAGTGGCGATATTGATGTCAAGCAAATATGATTATGTGATAATTTGGCTGATATGTCCACTAAGCCATTACCAACTGCAAATTTTAAGAAGATGATGCACAACATTGGTATGTGTCGACTTAAGGATATTCGATATACTCATGAGGGGGAGTAAAGTTTCTAAAGGATGTGTGCTGATTGTACTCTTTTTCCTTCGCTAAGGTTTTTTCTCACGGGGTTTTCCTTTGCAAGGTTTTAATGAGGCAATCCTAAGGCACTAAAAGATATACGAGAATATTGTACTCTTTTTCTTTAGCCAAAATTTTTTTCCCACAGGGTTTTTATTTGGCAAGGTTTTAACGAGACATATTATTAGAAAGTGGTCATCCAAGGGGGAGTGTTAGAAATAAAGTCTTATTGGAATGTATAAAGTTTGGGCAATGAAAAGGTTATTTGAAATGTGTAAATGTTGAAATGTGTAAAGCCTATATGGGAGATAAATGTCCACAGTTGTACTCATTATTACAATTTTATCCCATAAACTCTACAAGCATTCTAAGGTCCTATATATGTGGGATTTCTTTACTGTTATTGTACATATCTAAGAGAGATCAAAAGGATTGTGGATGACCATTTGAATACAAGAGTTATCAATATATATTTCTTGTTTTCTTCTTACTTTGTTTTATATATTTCCATTATTTCACAACATGACAAATATTTTAGAATAAACCATGGTTCCTATGTTTAACAAAGATACCATGCTGTGCCAACTACTTAAAAGCACAGTATTTTATCATGGGAAACACAAGATCAAAGCAAAAGCAGAATAGGAATAACAGTTGAACCTAAAATTTGTCAATTTCAAGCAAGCTTCGGGAGAACGATTTGTGCAGGATGAAACACATGAAGCAAAATCTTGATTTCTCAGCTTTACCAAGTAAGGCACATCAACGACAGCTTTTAAATTATTAACAACCATCCTATATCAAATAAAACATTATAAAAAGGTGAAAGACAATTCAAAAACATGCCCTAAGTCAACATGGAACCGCAAAATAACTTCCTACATCAAGCATTATGGTAAAAGCAACGCCAACCTAAACAACATTGCCACTGTTGGAACTCATCTTCTAGGCAGTAGCTCTATCATTTGCCACACTCAATGGTCAAGACACTCATCTAATAGGTTGTAGCTCTATCATTGACCACATTCATGAGCCAAGACAGATAACCAGTTTTCTTGGTTGCTACGTGAATGACAAACTTAAGTGGTTCAATAGAATGTGTACTAAACAAAGAACAACCGGTCTCTGTATATAATTAGTTTTTGCTCAAATAAACCACACCAACATACATAAGGAGAAGAGCCATTTGTTCTGTCCTCATTCTACATTTCCTCCATGGGAAGAGTATTTTAAATGCCTAATCTATTTTATTTATTGCAGATTCTCCCTCTGCATACTTGGAACAACATATTTTATTACTGATTACACAGCAGAAGCATGGAAAATTAATACATGCCATTTAAATTCCATGAGAGGATATCAGATAGGTCTCTTTCATCAATATGACAGTTATGTGTACTTCCAAATGATATCACCCCCTCCTGAATTCCACCACCATCTCATCAAAAAATTATTTTGACTTGAGTAATAAAGTTTTCATTGTAAAAGTTTATATGATAATTATAAATAGCTAATTCATACATAATAACTCAATACCGATGCAAACCAATGAAGCAATTAATCAGTGAAAATAAATGTACATTACCATAATTTCTTCTTGTGATAAAATTATCATCTTATGTAAGATATAAACTAACATGACACTGAAAGGAATACAACAATAACGATGGCAAAGAAATTCATGTTATAACATGTCTCCAGATTCATAGCAGCATTTCCTTCCAAATAAGTCTAGATGCTAGGAAACTTCAGAGAAACTTTATATACAGACTACTTACTTGGATTGTCTCTAAGATGAAGAAGTAAACTACATCCTACAAGAAAACATGGGAATGATATATACTAGCAGTTAACAAATCTTTAATTTCCCTTCTCCATATTTCTACTTTATTATAACGAACTTGTTAGTACCATGTCTTGCCCAGTGGTCCTTCAAGTCAACTGGATGAGTAAGATCATGTCCTTCAGTAGCAAGTCTCAGTAGAAGTTTCCCATATGCTCCATTGCTCATTTTTCTCCCAGCCATGCGAGACCCAGGCCTTGTAGAACTCATGGGCAGAGGATATTCTGATACGTTAATGGTGCAACACGAGGATTGCCATCCACCAGCACCCCATTTGTAGCACGCTCTAGGATTACCAGTACAAGAACAGTATGGAGGAGGCACCCCAGAGAAATCAAAGTCAGTTTTGTCCATATCAATATTAATCGGAATCTTCTTTTCACGTTTTGCTTCAGGCATACTTTGTCCCTTTGTCTTTTTAGAAGTAGGAGTTTTTTTGGCTTGCTTTGGCCTGAAAACCTTGGATGCAGTTTGATTAGGTTCCTTCATAGAATTCTTCTGTTTCCTAACCTTCGCAGGTTTAGTTGCTGAATTAATATTTTTTTTTGGTTCAGTTGTGGCAGGAATGGTTCGGATGGGTGTAACAGCAATACCCGGTTCTGGGTTCATTTGAGTCCCTTGCAAAGGATTTGAGTTGGATTTTGATGCAGACATAAAACTTCCAGGATAAAACCAGGTAAAATGTGGAACGGATGCCCCTGCTGTAGCTTCAGGTATCATAGGGTTTCTATTGGTGTATGTTCCCATATTTGCAACCACCTGATGTCTCAGCACTGCATCTACACTCAAAGATTGCTCTGAAAAATTGCTAGTACAAAATCTACCATCTGTATCTACATAATGAACACAACAAAGAATTTCCCAACACTCAGAGCAATAATTTTTGTTGAGGGAAACCAATTAAAAGCACACAATCTGACAGTTGTTGAGGCAAACCAACTAGAGCAATTTCAGAGGAGAAATTAGTTAGCAACTAAGTCAAACCATACAACATAAAAATCCAACCTCAAATAAGTATGTAGAAAAAAACATATTTATGCAAAACAATCTGACAGCTTAAAATTGGCATTTGAACTTCTAATGTATGGAATAAATGTCTCAACACATTCTTGGAAGAATGAATTTGAACTAAGCATAATTACCAAAAGTACCAGATTATTTTTGGAAGTTACACAGACTTAGAATAGAATTCAGTGAAATTCCCAAGTCATCTCAACAGTTTTATTATAAACTGATAGAACAATAATATTATTGTAAATTCTCAAAAACAATTGTTGAACTATTCTGGATGTGAACTCCTGTTACCAGCTATGACATGGGTCTATGAATAAGAAATCTGAAGGTTTTTAATTTAGTTTTGTAATTGAAGTAGGGTTGGGAATTGTCTGGGCAGTCTCACACTATGGGCACAGGTTTTGAAAGAGTAAAACCATGGGCGTAGAAAGGTACTTGAGAACCATCAACCATGCTCCTCATTCGAAAAGGTTATGCAACTTCAGAAAGCTTTCAGCTAATGTTGGTTTCAAGATTCTGCTCTAAAGGACATTCTCAGGAAATAGTAACCTGCCAATTGGATCAACATTAGCTTAAAGGTTAAAAGAGAAACTAATTAAAATGAAAATCCCAGACATCTTTGTCCCTGAATAAACAGTGGAAGTTGGACCACGTTTTAACACTCTTTGCCATGGTCCACCATAATCTTATAGGGAAGCACTGCAGCTCCCTATAGCAACTACTTTCATAAACCCTATGGCCATAACAATCTCACTATAAGTCAAATTATTGGTGGATTCTTGCTCAGCACCACCCAAACATATCCCATCTCTCCCTTGGTAGAGTATATGGAACCTCCTTCCCAACCACGTTGGTTTTTCTTGTGGCCCTTGCTTGTGAATGAATCCCAGAAAACATCTCTGGGCTGCACAGCATACCATTCACAATGATGTTTGCACGCATGCACATATATATACTCAATTTCAACATGTAGCCTACTACAGTTATAACTACTCCACTCCCTTTTTCTTCTTCTTTATTCCCACTTTCAAACACTAATGTCAACTGCATCCTCTCCCTTTCCCTTCTATACAAATACACATTCACCATCTATTTTCCTCAGCTGCTTAAGAACGCACATGTAACACGAAAAAAAGTAAAACAACTGCATGACAATGCCCTAATTTAGTATCATCATGATTTAAGTTGTTGAACGGGTACAAAGTTTTAATAATTAGTCATTGAGATCTTAAACATATAAAAGAAAATTTTGGCAAATTGCTGAGAATTCATTAGTGATACATGAAGTATAAAAAGACAATGGAATAATGTCACGAAACAAAAATGGAAAAAGAAAAAAGGGAACTCATTAAGCCCAAGAGAGATGCCAATGGGCTAATACACCAAGTGCGCACACATATGCACACGCACACACAGCATGCATGCCTGCAAAGTGACACACAATGACACTAAACATAAATAGAACGAAATTTGAAATTCTAAGTTATGATCTACATTTTCAACAAAGAACTCAAAAAATATGCCCTCAAAAAAAAAAAAAAAAAAAAAAAAAAGAGTAAAGAAAACTACTAAGTACTAACAAGTTCTGACTTGAAAATTGAGCGGAAACCCATATAAAAACAATAGACCTGAAAGCTATACTGCTATAGCATCAAGATGTATACATATTGAGAGAAAAACTAAACCCAAAAGCGACAAACATCATACCTACATTTTATGAAGAAAAAGCACAAAGTTTTCAAAGCAAAAAGAAACTCCATGCCAGAAAAACAATCAAAGGATGCATCACCTCCACTTACAAGCAGAAAGACTAAATCTCCACAAACACTCGCAAAGAGAAATAAAAATGCCAAGATGCAAGCTCTTCCAAACAGAAAAAACCCAAAAGTCACATCAAAGTTACACTAGCAAAAGCAGAGAGAGATAAGTTAACAAGGGGGAAAAAAACCCATGTCAGAAACCCACTAAAAAACCTTAAGATTAAAGGCAAAGTAGCTTATAAAAGTGAAATATTATCATTCAGAACCAAAATGACTGATCTTTCAAAAAGTGAGAAAAAAGAAAATTAGGAAAGACCCATTTAGGCTAAACATCAAAGTAAGCTTCAAACAGTGGATAGTGAAGAGATTCTGCATCAAAAAGAAAGAACTGAGAGCATTGATCAAGCTATGAATATGATGAAGGGGGTTACAAGCTTGTAAGATCTACAAGAAATTATGCTTTTTTTTTTTTTTTTTTATATAACAGATTTTCAGTCCTACATGTTAAAAGGAAATGAAAAATATGGTTTTACCTGGAAAAGCAGTTTCTTGTGCTTTGATTCTCACTGCAGCACCAAACCAAATGAAAAAGATGTGATGTGTGAGTGTGTGAGTGTTGGTGTGAGTGAAAATGGTTTCAGCTAGACTATCATCTCATATCTCTCCTCAACTTTGAGTTGGACTGTTCTGTTCTGTTCTGTTTGAGAGAGAGAGAGAGTTTCTCAATCTCAAAGGACTTCTCTGTCCTCAAATTAAGTGCGCTCTGCATTTTGTCAGTCCACGCCCTCTTCAACTACGTGTCAAACACACTCCAATGGCATCAGAGCATGTCACCTGCTTTTTTTTTTTTTTTTTGGGTTTGTAATTTCAGAAAAATAACATTTTTCTTAAACTATTTTTTAATTGTTGAGACTATTGTTTTTTTTTTAATTGAAACAGTATCATTTTCATGTAAGTTATTATTGATTTTTTCTTCTTCTTATATTTCAATATATCAATCAACTGATTCAACTGTAAAAAAAAAAAAAAAAATCAATGTTCTTGAACTTATTATCTGGAAATAAGGTGAGAAAATTATACATAAATATTATACAAAAGATGGCTTTTAATTTTGATTATGGTAGCACACTGTTAAAAAGCAATGAAACTAAAATAATAATACAAGTCAATATTTGAGCTTGAGTAGAAGAGTTGGGATTTTCCGTAGCAAAATTGAAGTAGTATATATAATATAATTTTAAAAATGATGTTTAGCCATTGCATAACCGATTAGTGATGCTTTCTCCAAAGAAAAAAAAATCTGATTAGTAATGAAATACTTGTAGGACACTTATTACTTAAGTTAGTAATCTTAATAGAGATAATACGCGTTAAGGACCTTATAGTTTAATTAACATTTTCAAGTGTTTTCAATAAAGATATAGTCTAAATTCCTTCACTCCAAATTATTAAATTTTAAAATAAAAAAATAGAGAAAACACTCCTTTTAGTACACAAATTACTTATACATGATACATGACTCTAATTGAGTGGCTATGAAATTTAAAGGATCGCTTGTGATGTTTATTACTTTTTACCTGTAGTCAGAACCTTGATTGTAACATTAATGAGCGTTAATGTGACCATCATGGGCGAGATTCTAGGTTTTCGGCCATTGACCTTTGTGAATGGATTGGAGGCCATAGGTTCCAATTCCCATGCTTTCCTTTATGGGTACAATTGATGATGGTTTTACTCGTCTATGGAGTTTTGTATTCGTGCCCGAGACTAGACTATCAAATCAACACTTCATTTGAATCGATGGGCCTCAAGTTCTTGGAATGGTGTAGACAATTAGGGTCGTCTTTTTGTGTGTCACGATTGTTCATTCCATGTAGGATCATAAGTCCCTATCCTGGGTGCCCTAAGACGTGACTTGTGAATGTCACCTTGTGAAATTTCTTATATTTTCTATAATGGTAAAATTTTTAGAAAATTAAAAATTAATAGTTATGTCATTAATAAATTGTTTAAATTGCAAGTTTTTATAATTTAAAATTATATATATAAAATATAAACTTATAGATCATATAGTAAATAATATCTGATTGACACAAAATTTGACATGTGTATATTAAAAATTTCTTATATTTCTTATATTTTCTATAGTAGTAAAATTTTTAAAAAATTAAAAATTAATAGTTATGTTATCAATAAATTGTTTAAATTGTAAGTTTTTGTAATTTAAAATTATGTATAAAATATAAGTTTATAGATCATATAATAAATAATATCCGATTGACACAAAATTTGACATGTGTATATTAAGAGTGTAATAAAATGCAATTCAATGGTTAGATTTTCAAAATATGTATTAATATTTATTTTTTTGAGTAAGGTTGTAAGCTTACTCAATAAAATAGCCTTATTCAATACTTTCTCCATTATGAGTAATTCATGTTTTGAAACTCTAAATACAAATCCTTGGCTAAAAGTCTAGCTTGCTAAAATCTTTTTTTCCTTCCAATTTCAGATCAGATGAATAGCAAGTTTTGGGACTTTTGCTAAGAGTGCGTACATGAAAGGAGATTGGGAATTTTTGGGATAAGACGATCTTGTAATAATTAGTATTTCATTTTGTTTAATGGCATGAGGTTTGGATTGTTGTTTCTATTGGTACTTTGGAGATCTTTTGAGTTTTGACAATTGCATTATTGAGGATAGTTTTGGATTTATTGATGTAATTTCTTTGAGGATAAAATTTTAGTTGCTTAGAAAGCCTTGCACACTTGTAAGGTAAAAACATTATAAACGTGCAGCCGTTGTCATGTATCTATCTTAATGGTCGGGTGGTTCGGAGCGTGACAATTTCTCTACTGTCAAGTCACCTAGTTAGCTAACATAGCCTCCCTTTTTAAGCCGAGGAAAGGATTCACTTATTCCTGGTTTTGTCCAACCCAGCATGTGTTTCAACTCACCTTGTGAGTTGACACCTACTCGCTTCTTGAATCGGGGAAAAAATTCATTGCTAGTATCAGGGTCTTTTCCACCTTAGGATATGTTAACTCACCTTGTGAGCTGACATAAGCTCACTTCTTGAATCGAAGAAATGATTCACTTCTTGAATCCATGTTTTGTCCACCTCAAAAAGTGTGAGATAAAAAGAGAAGAGAAATGAAAATAATATGAAATGAAATAAAAGATTAAAAAAAAGAAAAAAAAAAAAGAAAAGAAGCGGAAAAAAAAATAATAATAAAAGGAAACGGTGTAAGATAAAATTTGAACATTAGCTAATAAAGACTCACCTTATGAGCTGATAACTCTGAGTAGATTTAGAGACACTGCCTCATAATGTGGGCCTCAACGAGCATGTCAGGGATTTACGTGGAAAAGATTGTAATAATATATAATTGAATTTGTTGAGTTTGTGTTGTGCAGGTTTCACATTAGGTATATAATGGGCCGATCAAGGTTTTATAAACAATTACAATGAGTCTCAACTGTGACTAGAATAGTTTAATTTTTTTTTTCTTTTATTCTTTGGAGATATAGTGTAAATATGGTTAATCCTTTTCTTTGGATGGTCCAAATTGAGATAGTTGAAGTTTTATCAATTTTAAGGTTACTAAATAATTGACTAATATATTTTTAATGATTAGGGTAAGAAAGATGTATGACTTGCAGGTTGAACAGAATCTGTGCCAACCCATCAAGGATCTTTTATTTAAAAAAAGAAAAAAGAAAAAGAAAAAGATCCATTTAAATACAAGTAATTTTGACCCGAACTTGATTATGATCCAAGCCTGATTGGGTCTAACCTGAATCCGATCCATGGATCGTTGGGTTGTTTTAGATTGAATTTAATTTTAGCAATTTCATGGCCATGGCCCTAGGTTGAAGAGAGGGGTGTGGCAACTGCTGAATGCTTTGGGTGATGGGCTATGGTTATGGTGAAATGGCTAAGACAATTGCCTAAGGAGGCTTTTAAATAGTACTTCACAATCTGTCCCCTTAATAATCGTCCGTTTTTTATTTTTTATTTTGATTTGTCAATGTTCCCTATATTTGTAGATCTCATTTTTACAGTAATGTAGTTCAATATAAATTACTTCCGTATCATCATATAAAACAGATACATGTTAGCCAAATAAACTCAATTTTAGAACTAAAAGGATAGATTCCTGGACTATGACGCCTCCCTCCATTTGTAAATTCCTTAGTATCATCAACTTCTGTACACCATACAGCCATCTAGTTTTCAATATGATGGTCTGTTGCTTCTCTTTACAAACCAATCTCATGGAAAGAATATAATTGCAATCAAGGTGATGTGTATTGCACTGATGATAGTTTTAGCCAACTACTGCAAGCAAGCTTTGCCTGACTGCTGGAACTGAGCAGAGAAGAGATCCAAATATACCATTTAGAGCATAAGCAATGGCACAAAATGGGAGAGCCTCAGGTTCCTTGGCTGACAACGCGGCTGTTCCTAATCCATGAGCACTAAAACAACCAAGTAAAAGCAAATAAATCATAAATGGATGAATATGGAAATAATACTTCTATTTAGTTGTTTAGAAGATTTATCATATATATTACTATGATTTGAACTTTTTGCAAAGAATTAAAACATTGATTATGTTGTTAGCAATCTGAAACATCTATAGATAGCGTGATTGATTGTATGATTACAACCTAAGCATAAAACAGACGCATGGGAAATGCCTACTTGGCCATATAATTTATTAGTGAGAACTGACTGATTTATCAACAACAGATGCACATACCTTGATGCAGTTGCTATCCCTCGAGCAATAGGATCACGAAATCGCAGTTTGTCAAGGGTTGCTTGCACAAAATTTGCTCCAACCAAACCAGTTACTACAACTGCAGCTGCTGTGAGAGATGAATTGGTACCTGTAACAGATACGGAAAACATATTCCATGATATAATTAAGTTTCAGGCAAGTATTATATGCACTAAGATGTGGTCTAGACATTTCTATTTACTTAATTTTGGATTTTTATATATTTAATTGGTTTTATATCTCAAAACTCAATTTTAGGCATAGCAGAAAATTAGCAGAATACAGAATTGCCTGTCTACAGATGCCATATATACAATTGTACCTTCAAAAAGAGAGACAATGCTGAGAGCTAAGGCCACAGTTATGCATCTAGGAAGAATTGATATAGTCAAAGACGATTCCAATCCAAGAAGACGTCCAACAAAGGCAGTTGAATACAATGAGAAAATTGTTGAGACAATCACAGATGTGAAAATCTCCGCTGCATGCCTCTTGACAAGCTGTAAAAGTACAGATGGTTAACAGAGCAACATCATAACGTCGCCAGATAATGATTTACGCCTTATAACATTATCTTGAGTATTTATTTATCAAAAATAACATTATCTGAGTATTCATCTGTCACAGCACTAAATCTGAATTATTACGCAAAATAAAAATATGAAATGGTGACACTCATTTAGGTAGACTTTGTATCAATTTCATGTTGGAGCAATAAGGTGCATGTATAAAAGATAGAAGAACAACTCTATGGTCTAAATATCTATGATCCATCTCTCTTTAACCAAAATCAACCTGTCCAGCCGCTTTTCACCATCTATTATCCACTTTCCTAGATTTACTGGACTACCCAGTAAAAGAAAAAGAGAGACAGAAAAAGTGCTTTGCATGGTGATATCCTATGGTTATAAATTACATGTTAAAAATGAGAAATGATATACAAAAAATGGTGCTCTCCTTTATATGAATTCAGTGGTATGCTTTGGTACATAGAACCAATGTTTGTCCATTGATAATCCACAGAAACCTGTCTAGGTAATCAGGTGGACTAAACCCAGCCTTCAACTTGAGAAGAATCAAACTAAATAATAACAACTGTTGCCAATTGGGAAAACTCTTTTAACTCATTATATGTGAACAATAGGTCATTACCTTTCTCTGTTTAAACATTGAGAAGGCAAAAGAGAGTATAACAGATCCCAAAAATCCCATTAGAACATCACCAGCTCCAGGATTAGAAGATGCCTTTGTAAGGTAACACCCTGTATATATTAAAAACACAAATCACCAACAAAAAATATGGATAAACTAAACTAAAACAATAATACCAATATTAGTGCATTTGAGAAAGGAACAATGTGTGGGAATGCCTGTATGTGCAGAGAGAGAGAGGCTTGTAGGTATTACTTTTTGCTCTTCATTTGAAACACTAATCAAATGTGAATAAGTTTAAGGGAAATGCTAACGAATGTCCTTAGGACATTGGTTAATAATCCATTTAAAGAAAATTCTTATGGGAAAAGAAAAAAAAAGTAATTAATATTTTGACAGCTTTTTTCATTTCCTATAAAAGTGGTGTCAAACATTTCCTAAAATGGATTGTTAACTAATACTCTAAGCGTACTCATTAGCATGACCCTAAGTTTAATTGGGTGGGTGAAGAGAACTTACCATCACACTAAAGCCTACAGAGAACTTACCATCTAAACAATAATCTGATGGGTAGTGAGAACTTTAATCCTATGTTAACACTCCACCCGTGAAGCCCCATAGAGAGAAAATTACTTATAAGTAACCTAAAATTTTTTTGGGTAAATTATACTTATGATTTTTGAAACATATGATAAGTTCGATTTTAGTCACTCATATTTGAAAAGTTCAAATTTAGCCCCTCAACTAGGGGCGGAGTCAGAAATTTTGGTTTGGGGGGGCCAAGTTATGATGTTAGTATATTAGTTAAGACAAACCTTTACATACACACACATATAAAAATTAATTTACTAAGAGAATTTATCATCTTCTAAATTTGAATAATCATACAAAAGTCATGTATTTCTTCTATTAGACATGTACAAAAATTTATAATTTTTTATATAGTTTAATTTGTTAAACCTCTTAAATTATATGATTTTAATATAATTTCTCTTTCTTTTAAGAGCACCATTGAATTGACTCAAAATTTGGAGGGGCCAACTTCAATTTTTACATGCTACATTTTTTAAAATGTAAATAATATAAATACTATAAAATAAATTTTTAAAACTTTGGGGGGGCCAACCCTTGTGTGTGGCTCCACCACTGCCCTCAACTATTTAAAAGGGACTTCTCCAAAAAAAAAAAAAAAAAAAAAAAAAAAAAAAAAACACTATTTAAAAGGGAACAATTTAGTCTTTCCATTAATGTTCCATCCATTTTTTTGCTTATGTGGCTAATGACATGATGAACAAATTGATTTCTGTCCTTCAACTCACTGCAATAACAAAAAATGATGTCATAATCTACTACTCACTATGGTTTTGCACTAAAGCTACTTGGAAGAAAAAGAAATACTGCAATGCAATTGAATGGAGGGACATTGCCCTCTTAACTTATAGTTCTACCAACCAAAATCATGTCTGGCTTGGATTACTGACTTCTATGTCATTTGGATGAACACTCAGGATTCTCCTCAAATTTAACAAATTTAAGATTAGCTATGTCCCTAGCTTTCCCAAACCTTAGCCTCCTATGTACATATACGGCTCTTAACCCCTGCCTTTAGACATGACTCACAATATATATTTGAATAACCTGTAAATTTAGCAAAAAAGTCTATTTTTCTACAGGATGCAATGGTGAAAATGGTTGGGATTGCAAATGATTTGTCCCAAACTCATTGTAGTGATTTTTTAAACTTATTCCTGAAGGGAAGTACCCATGTGGTCCTTTCATGTTATATCAGATTTTCCTTTATATAATTACATCACATAAGCCGCAAACACCCACGCACACATCAAGGAAATAGTATATAGAAAACTAAAGAGTAAAATAAGAGAAGAGAAAGGACGCAAAAAGGTCATTTGGACAAAGGAAATCAGAAACTTTAGCTTTCAAGTATACCTAAAACAGGATCAAGCCCAGACCGAGAAAAGTACCCAAAAGCCAATGCAGCCAGATCTGCAGATACCGCACAGCAAATAATTGGATGAAAAACTTTCTTCATATCTGATGGCAATCTGAAATCCAAATCCAGAGAAAAGGAGAAACTTATACACAAGAAAAAAAAAATTCAATAATTTAAACTAAAATATGATAATAAGATTATTCGCCATAAGCTAGCGATTAGTTTTATTTGTTAAGAAAGCTTGCCAATTTCAAATTCTAAACTGAGGAAATAAAATTTTACCCAGAGCCAACCATGTAGCCTAAGACTGTTGATGCAAGTAGGAAAGGAAGGCATGTTCGAGCACTTGTCCCCAGTATTGTTGGGTAAAATAATGCAGTAACAAATGATATAAGAAAAATCCCAGTCCAAGTCCACACTTCAATGGTAGAAAAAGGGGGCGGTTTTGCCATAGGCTCTGCATCTGTCATTTCTGTATTTACCATTTTTCTTACAGTTATAGCTGTATAACCCGCAACAGAAAGCGTAGCCAGCCAGCCTCCAACTGCAAAGGAACCAATAAACACTAACTTGCTATTGCATTGAAAAGGAAAAAGCTGACAACAGGCATAATCTTTCACATAGAAACACACACAGTGATACAGTGATAGAGAGCATACCAGCAAAAGAAATTTCCGACTCAAGTTATGGTATTTGCATTAATACAAAAATAAGAACAGCAACAATCAAGCTTTAATCCCAAATTTTGTTCAGTTATAAATACTCAACAGACTAATTACAACTGATCACATGTATTTTTTTTCTGCCATTTTATTCCATCTGATGTCATATTCTTTGCTACCTCCTTAATCGAGGTTTCCCTTTTTACTACTTCTATTAATGTTATTTCATGTCTTCCTCGACTTTTTTTTGTTCAGCTGAGTTGAATCAACTCACTCTTCCTCATTGGTGCATTAATTGCTCTCCTTTGCACATGACCAAACCATCTCAAGCAACTCTCCCTTCTTGTTTCATCAATGGGGGTCACCTATCTTTAAGGGAAATTCATCATTTCAAATCCTATATTTTCTAGTATTTCCATCTATCCATGTTAACATTCTCATTTCAACTACACGCATTTGATTAACATATTGCTTCTTAACAAACCAACATTCAATACCATTGAGCATAGCTGGTCTTATAGCAATCTTACACAACTTTTCCTTGAACTTAAGAGGTATTCTACATTCAGACAATATCACAAAGCCTTTAGATTTGAGCTTAATATCTGTTTTTAAACAATTCCTTCAAGAATGCCTTTCTGTGGGTACGTGTAATCTTTTAATAGTTATAGAGCTCTTAACATCAATAAATTAAACTTGGACTTATTTAGTTGTACCTAGTGCACAAAAATCTCACTTTTGCAAGGTCTAAGAGAAGTATTTGATAGGTAGCTTTACCTCCCCTTTTTGGAGAGGCTGATTCCCACACCCAAACTCACGACATGTTGCTTTGGATAGAAGGCACTTGCCACCGCACCAAGGCTGACATCTAGAGTCTGTTTGGAAACAACTCATCTAATTTTTTGCTAGGTAACTTTACCTTCCCTTTTTTGGAGAGGCTGATTCCCACATCCAAACTCATGACATGTCGCTTTGGATAGAAGGCACTTGCCACTACACCAAGGCTGATTTCATTTATTGAGAGAGAGAGATAGAGAGAGAGAGAGTCATTGTGTTGTTTAACTGAGAGAAAATCAACTAAAAAGCTGTTTGAATAATTTAATTAAAATGAACAAAAGCAGCATGCTACAACAGCAATAAATCATACATGCAGTACGTATACGTTCCTGAGAGACTTCTTTAGTAGCAACTAAAACATCGGCTCAAAGTATACGTAGGTTAGATTGTTTACATTTCCAAAGAAACAACTAGCTTTGTATGATTCCCAGCAATTTACACCTAAAGTAATGTACCAGGAATACATAGCAGACAGAAACTTTGATTAGTTAATTAATACTACTCAAGATTCTTATGGAAAGATTTTTGGAATAGATTACAAGTCACATGACACTCCGATATATGATCCTTAATAATTTTGAAACTGTACAGACATGGCCATATATAGCATGACTGAGATTTTAAGTCGCTTGAATTGAACATTCTGAAATGAGCTAGCTCTAGAATGAAATTCGGACTTGGAGCCTAGAAAACCTTTTTTCTTTCCCCTGTTAAATATTTGCAGCTCTTTGTACTCTGACTCATATGATCAAACATTCCTTTGACATGCAGAAAGTTCTTAAATACAATTTCTAAGCAAGAAGAAAATACTTGGAAAGAAAAAGCTAGGAATAACACCATCCGGTTTATGAGCAATGAATCCACCAATCTCATGCACTATACTTAAATAAAGATCCAGTGTGCTGAAAACGGTTAATCAGATAGACTTTGTGATTGATTATGTTCAAATGCAACGTTTGAAAAAGAATAAATTAGAAAATTACTTGGACCTTTTTTTAAACCAAACCCAGATAATTGCATTATCCCAAAGTTTCAGTAAGGTGACTTCTCCTCTAAGAAAGACTATCTTTCTTCATCTAAAAGCTTGCAAGAAGATGGTCCATAAGTAGATTGCAGACCAACTTGTTACATAAAAAAAAAAGGCTTCTTAGCATGAGGTCAGGATTCAAATTACACCAACAAGTAAAAGTAATGTCCTGGTCGAGTGAGTATGATTTTTCTTCTACATGTCCATGGAGTCTTGAAAAATCCAAACATTTTAGAGATAGATAGAAAGGTAGGAATTTCTTGCTAGAACCATACCACATATGAAATGTGGTACCTGAATATAACAGAATCATAAACCCTACATGTAAAAGCTTCTGCAGGTATATGCTTCATCAAATGATGATGCTATTCTTGGTTGATCCATGAAGATGTATGATGCATTCATTAACAAAAGAGATAGATGCAGAAGCATCACATTCCAAATAAGTTCGAAAACAAATCCTTAATGTCGGTATTGACTCATTCCATGATAATTTATTAGGTGAAAACAATTCACCAGCGATAATAATGGAGATTATGGGAGGCAAGAGATGAACACACTAGCAAGAGAAAGGTGGCAGTTTTACTTATTAGACTGGGAGAGTCTGTAGGTGATGCAGGATATAAATTAGATGACCTAGTTTCACATTTTCTTTATGTTTTTACACAATACACAATGAGATGGTAGGTGTCATTTTCCCAATTAAATTCATCTACATGGCTGCATTGACCAATGCAACACAAATAGAGTCATCTTTTTGAAGGAAAATTAAATTTATTTATCCATGCGACTAAATTTAATTGAGAAACCTAAGGTACAACTCATAACGAAGTGTACCTAAGTTTTTCCCAAAGGAAAATGACATATGAGAATTGAAAAAGGCTATAAAGGATTAAAGACTAAAGCAAAAATATGATTAGCTAGCTCATGAGCTTGGTATGTTATGCTTCTAACCAAATTTGTAGTAAAATAAATCCAATACAAAATAGTCACTGAATCAATCAATCAATCGCCACTCAAATAGTTTCATGAATTAGATTTGTCAAAAGTAGCTAGATTTCACTTACCTATAATTAAACAAATCTTGATGCCGGAAGCAGCTGGAATATCTCTAACCGAAAGTGGCAAAACAACCAAAGAAGGAACATAGAACAACGGCAGCCATCTTTGAATAAACATGAGAGCAGGTTCAAAGAAATTCATCAAACCAGTTGCAGCAGCCGGGACAGTGGAATCAAGTATAACTAGAATGGAGAATATACAGAACATGCCAAATAGCGCACTGGGGAATCGAATAGCAGCAGCCACGAACGCCTTTTTCAAAATCTTATCTGTCGCCAGGATAATCCCAAGCGAAATAACCAAATGTGCAATCCCAAACACCTAACATGCATTGAAAACAAACAAAAAACCATCAAGCTAGAATGTCATTCAGACTAGCAATGCCCATTTGATAACATGTTTCCAAACCGCACTTTTTCATAGAACAACTTCTTAAACTTAATTTTTTCTAGGATCAAAATAATACCATTTTCAATAAACTGAAGAATCAAATGGTCAGTGCCATGGATTGAATCATTTGGCTTAAAACACAGATTGAAAAGGAGGACTAAACAAAGAAGCAAAATATGGCTAAAAAGTACCGCTTGAGAGAGCGTGGAAGTGCCACCAGATTCTGAAACAGAAGATTTGACGGTGATTTCTCTACTGGAGCAAGCTTCATGAGGACCCATTTGCAAGAAACTGGAGCTGGGTCTGGAAACTGTAATGGGTGTGAATAATTTATGAGAAGTGGAGGAGTGTGTATATAAAGCACGGGTGGCATTGAAAGCAACAGGTGAGAATTTGGAAGAGAGTTTGTGGTTGTGGGGCTTAGAGAGAAAAGGTGGGAAGGAGAGTTTTGGATGGTGGTGGTCGAGTAGAAGAGAGAAGGTCATTAACTTTTGGGTGGTCGCCATGGGAACAATGGTAAAGGACCAGTGAGTGAAACTTCAGGGAAACAGAGACACACACAGAAACAGAGACAGAGAAAGAGCATACTATTATTTTCCAACATTGGTGGGGTGGGGCTCTCACCAAATTTTGTATGGACATCAATCAAACTAAAAGGATCAGATTCCGATTCTTTCACAACAGACACTAACGGATTTTTCCCTGGAAGGGATTTTTTTTTCAGCTTTTGATATAAGGAACAAAATGTTTCTAAAATAATACGGAGTAATAATAATAATTACAAAGTTGGCTAACAAAATAACTACAAAACTATTGCTTAAAAATAAACATGACTACATGTTAAAATCAAGAACAAATGGAACAAAATATTGCTTAGTTTACAAACTTCGTCTATATCTTTTTATTAGACGTAAATTTTAACAAATTCGCTATTAAAGAACATTTTTTTTATTAGATTCTTCATGCTTGTAAATTTTGAATGAGTTTAAAGATTAATAATTATATCATCAATTAAATTTTTAAATTTCAAGTTTTTGTTATTTTATTTACTTTTTGATATCATGCTTACAAAATTTGAAGAAGATTGTAATTTTTTATCAAGAATTTTTATGTTACATTTTTTTTATTAGTAAGATTTGTTACATTATATGTTTGAACATCATTAAAGCAAAACAAGTACAAAGTAAAAAGCTTTGAGAAAGTGAATAAAATAGAGAGAAAGTAAAGCAAGAAACAAAGTTTTAAGAGAAGAAACCTGAAGGAATGGAAACTCAAAGCATCTTAATGGCAACGCCCTACGGAGAAGAACATCAACGCAGTTAAGAACAGGGGGGGAGGGCATGCCTTGACTTTTCAAAAATCCATCCTCCATTTAATATATTTGGTATAAAAAAAAAATGCCTCCCCTATATTTTTACTAAAAATATGTAACACATATTCTAAGTGTATATGTGTGTAAAACTCATTAGCATATCCTCAGGGGCAGAGCCAGAAATTTTGGTTTGGGGGGGCCAAGTTGTGATGCTAATATATTAGTTAAGACAAACCTCTACACACATACACACACATATATATATAAATTAATTTACTAAGAAAATTTATCATCTTCTAAATTTTAATGAGTATATAAAATTCATGTATTTCTTCTAATAGACATGTACAAAAATTTATCATTTTCTACATAATTTAATTTGTTAAACCTCTTAAATTATATAATTTTAATATAATTTCTCTTTCTTTTAAGAGCACCATTGAAATAACTCAAAATTTGAAGGAGCCAACTTCAATTTTTACATGCTACATTTTTTTTTTTTAAATGTAGATAATATACATACTATAAATTAATTTTTTTAAATTTGGGGGGGGCCTCCCCCCACCCACCTTTGTGTGTGGCTCTGCCACTGCATATCCTAAAAATATATAAGTAAGTATTTTTTATAAAATTTTCTTTAAAAAAAATTCATTTAGAAAATTAGAGATATATAAATTTTTTTTCCTTTTAGAAGAAATAATAAATATGGATTTCACGGTTAAGAGTTAAAAATCCTTTAGTTTTATTAATATTATATATATACTTGATGTAGGAACTTTGTTATACGTAAGAAAATAGCATTTGTTAAATCATGTTACAAACAAATTTTATGTGTGTGAGTGTGTATATATATATATATACACACACACACAAACATACATAGATTTTTTTGTCATATATATAAAGATTATTCTTTGGATTTAATTTTTTTTAGCAATACATACAAAAAAAATTTGAGGGTTGAGATTGAATTTTTTTTGTCTTACATTTAGTTTAGTTTTGTTGAAAGAAAGAGGGAAAGAAAGAGAGTGATTTTTCAGCTTTTATGTGTGGTAGATTAATGAGTTCTACATTCTAAAACTCTGATAGAGAACAAGAACGATCAGTTGCACATTCAATGAAAAGATTTGTTTTTGTTTTTCTTTGATAAAAGAATTTCTTTTTATATATTGGTTAATATTTTAGGCCTAGTTAATTCTCTCACACATAAAGAAATATCTCTATCGGTTAAAATTTGGGAGCTAAGAAATATACCTACAACTTGATTATAGGTAAGTTGTGTGATATTATGCCTTTGTCCCCATTCCCTGTGTGTGTGTGTTGTAAAAATTATATTCCTTCTCAAAAAAAAAAGGTAAGATTGTGATTAATGAACTATTATTTTCATGTGAACCCATTATTTGTTTTTCGTCCTTGTACATGTTAGGGTTGTAGTAATAATTATGGCATAAAAGCTATGTTTACACACTTTTTCATAATAAAAATGATATGAATAATAAATCCAAATGAAAGTAATTTCCTCAAATCAAAACAAATCTTGTCCATCATTATGGAAAATGTTATTAAAAAATAGTGTGTAAATGACATTTACTTTTTTTTTTTTAACCCTTTAAACTTTTAGTTCATTGTCAACTTACAATATTAGTAATTTAGTATGGAGACAATTTTATTTCATTAATTATTGTTTTACAATTGTATTTAGATTTTTTTTTAATTTTTATATAAACCAATTAGGATTCAATTAATGGTTGTTTTAGGACAATCAATAAGGAAACATTTAATGCAATTTGTTGCAGTCATTTTTAAATGCTTTTATGAGATACATGAGCATTTGTCGCTCTTTTTTCTTGATTTCATGAAAAATAGGGGTATTATGTACCTTTTAGTATATTTAATGCAACTTGCCAGTCTGCCAACTAAAGAAACTTTAATTAACCCCACCACTTATAACTTATTCAAATAAATACTGAATCCTTCATAAAAAAATAAAAAAAATAAAACTTACATCATTTTGGTAATTTGGATCATGTTAACGAGTACCGTAGGGTATTGGTTAACAATTCAATTAAAGAAAATTTTTATGAGAAAAAAAAATTAATTAATATTTTGACAGTTTTTTTCATTTTCCATAAAAGTGATGGCAAAACTTTTTAAAAATAGATTCTTAACCAATGCTCCAACGACACTCGTTAACATTTTCCTTGTTAATTTAATGGCTTCTAATTGACATTCAAAACAAAAACAACCACATTCATAGAAATTATAAATTTTAAAGAAGTTAGTTAAAAAAAATTGTAGTGCGTAGATAAAACTACGATGATAACAATTAATCAAGTAATAAAGGACAAAAATGTAGTATTAATTTTGACCTCTGATATCTTTAACGTAGAAGCAATAAAGTTGAAGGTATTTGTTGAGAAATGGTCCTTTTGGATGTAACCCAGCCCAGGAAATTGCTAGGTCATTTCTTTTATTCAGTCCTTTTGTTTAAAAACAAGGAACTATAATAATAATAATAATAATAAAGTTATTCGCGTGCGTGCACTCTTTTTCTTCTTTTCCTCTGATACCCGTTGGAGAGATGATGACAGGCAACTGGTGTCTGGTGGTGAGTGGTGCAAATGTAAAGTTTGGTCATAATGCAAATTGAAATTGTTAACACTACTACTTCGCTGCCAACAATGACTACTACTTGTCAAGGGGTGGGTTTCCTTATAAAGCTGATGCAAATCTTTAGTTAAGGAGATATCTTTTCAAGCTTATGTTAAGTCAATTTCTTCATCACGTATATTCTTCCTCACATATGTTTATTTTTATAGCGAGTTGTGTTGGGAAGATAAACATGAACCTTCCTTGTATAATTAATATAATATATAAAGACACACTTTAATCTAAAAAAAATTTAAACTCAATAAGTATGTGTTCAATTATATTATATTAACCATTCATTCTTCTCATCATTATTCAATATGGAACTTCACTCACGTGTGTAACTTAACAAATGGGTCAATAACTCTCTCAAAGTTTACTGAGAAATCTAGGGTTCAAACTCCATCAATAAAAATAATAATAATCACTATAGAACGAATATCATAAATTGAAATTTTATCGTACTCATAAATTTGTTTTTAAAAAAGAAAAATTATAGTGTCTCCACAATTAAAAGTAGTGTTACGTTAGAGGTGGACAATCACTTCCTAAATATTAACTATGTTTTCTCCTCATAGTCACTGCTCACTAGCCCAAAATTGTGGCAAAAGGAATGACACCAAAAACTTTTTTTTTTTTTTTAATTTTAAATTTTTATAGGAGATGAAAAGTGGCTACTAGCCTTTTTAGCATCATTGGATAGGGGACATCTATTATATGGTCTAATCATTAAGGGTGTGTTTGGATACTACTTATTTGTTGAAAAATAAAAACTCAAAACATTGTAACAAAATAATTTTTAAATATGTGAATAGTGCTGTGTGACTCAAATTTATATTAAAATTTGTTTTTGGATGATTTTTTTGATCCGTGAATAGTATCGTGTGGGACCCAATTTTTTCAGCAAACGCACAAACGTAGACTTCAAAACGCAATCCAAATAGAGGCTAAACCCAAAAAGGAAAATTCCATAAAATAAAATCCTTAAAAGTTCAAACAGAAGAAGATACCATTAAGAAGTTTGAGCGGGACCCACATAAAACTTTAATTGACTAAGCTAGTTCTTCACTTCTTTGACTAAGTTTTGAGCAATAAGCTAAAAAGCAAACAGAAAGTTTGAGTTAGAGAAATATCTCTTACGCACATTTTTTTTGAACTAAAATTGTGACTTCCAAGTCAACATTTCTCTGCAAAAGTGGTGTGTGTATAACATGTGTGCAACATGCATGCGTGTAATGGACATTGCCCTTTGAGCAATATGCAACAATAAGAAAAATGTTAAAATAAGCTACTTCTTTTGCAAGACTCACGTAGGACCTGCAAATAGTACATAAGATAAGCAAAAGCCAACTAATCAACAGTTGCCAAACACAAGCTAAATTTCAACGTAATGTTACTTACTATCTAATCCTTAAATTCATGCTTTCTTTTTTGTATAATCTTAAAGTTCAAAAAACTTGAAATTTAAAATTTTTATAGTTAAAAAAACTTGAAATTTAAGATTTTCATAGTTCAAAAAACTTGAAATTTAAAAATATTATAGATGAGATAGTTATTGATCTATGATGATATTTCGCAAGCAAGTAGTGAATAAGGATAGAATATAATACAACTATTAATTAGTTCAAAAACACATTAGAATGAAATTAATTAGTATAACATGAACAAAAGTTACATTAGGTGTATAACTTGAACCCAACCCAACCCAACCCAATCCATTAAAATTAATATTGATGAAGTGTGGATTTGACAAAGATTATTTCTGCCAACTTATTTTATTATTTAGATTATTTTTGTTATTATTCATAAGTCACACTGCACTTTTTGATACTATTCATGGGTCTCATTATACTATTTCAGTTAATTTTTACCTTTATTTACAGTACTTTCAATAAAAAGTTTTCAGTTTCAGCAAAATAAGCAGATCTCAAACAGACCAAAGTCTGAATCATAACAACAATATCAAGAAGATTAAGTATCCGTTTGGATACACTTATTCTGCGTCCACGTCCACGTCCACGTTCACGTTTCCTTCCTTTTGTTTTTTTTTTTTTTTCTTTTCAGTTGCATGTTTTGACTTTTCTTTCGTGAATAGTGTACCCATGTACTGTTCACGGGTCCAACAAACTTCACTTTTTAGCAACTTTTTTATTAAAAATGGGTCACACGGCACTATTTACATATTTAAAAATTATTTTGCTACAGTATTTTCAGTTTCCAGTTTCAGCAAAATAAGTTATATCCAAACGGACCTTAACTACAAAGATATGGTTATAATGGGCAATAACACTTTATTCAACATTAAACTTAGCAACTGAATACGATGTTGAACCAAATGTTATATTCAACTTGAACTTGGCCTCAAATTGAGTACAAATTTAATTGGATCACAGAAACCCTGATCCGGTGGAACCAAGATGGTCCTATTGAGCTTTTGAACCAGAAGGCACCTCCAACAAAATCATTTATTGAGACAACTCTACATTCTCCAATCCAGTAAAATTTTGAATTAAAAAACTTTGGCAAAAAACCATGATGGTCCCATTGTGGTCATGGATTTTTATTTTTATTTTTTTTTTTATGGAAGGTCATGGATTTATTTAAACAATTATAATAAGCAAAAAATACAAAGATAAAGGTCTATTCATTTAATTTGTTCAATTTAAGATTATGGCCAGCCAGAGAAAGAGTTCTCAGAGTCTAGAAGCCATGTTGCTCCTGAGTTGCCTTCGAAGGACCTTTCCTGCTGCAGATCTTGGTATGGAGTTTGTAAAGACCACCTTCCTGACTTTCTTGTATGGTGCAACCTGCCACGAGAAGACATTTTTTCAAGGCTATAACGATCTGGTCATCGTCAGCAAAGCAAGTAGCCAGCAGCTGATGCTCAGCTTGGGTTACAGCAAAAGAATAAAGTGTTGAAACTATCAATATATGAATACAAGATACAAAGTCAATATGGAATACCTGTTCAGCGACATAATCCATAACAGCTGCCTCAGAAAGTCTGCTTCCATGCTTCTTCACTACAAATGCCACTGGTATCTCCCCAGATTTTTCATCCAAGATACTGGGGGAAAAAAAGGAATGATATTTATATGTAAGTTCATAACAAATTATTATAAAAATTTCTAGCAATTAGAGTATATATGAACATCAGAAATTGAAATTAGAGATGGCCTTTATGAGTATGTTTGATAGTACACACAGGCTTAATCTTCAGAAAATAAAATAGTCACTCAATTAGTGTAGATTAGTTTTTAAAGTAGTAATGTAGTATGCTTGACTCTAATCACATCCCATTTAAATAAGATATAAACAATGTTACAGTTGTACTTGAACATAGTCACTCCTTAATTTATTGCACCTCCATGTGCTTGATCTAGGGTGAACTCCTCTATAAACCCACAGAAAAATGCTTCTGAATTCACATTTAACTACGAATGCTATTATTAAAGAGACAGGATATTTTCATCTTGACAAAATTTCAAAGGCCTTTTGAGATACATGCAAATGCTCACACTTACGCTGTGACTGCAACATCAAGTATCTCAGGATGGGAGATCAACACAGCTTCTAAATCAGCAGGAGCAATCTGCAGAAGAGACATGTTATACACTTATTTAAGGAAAATTCAACCATAAATGTTTCAAAAAGGGCTGACTAGTTGCAAGAATAGATATTACTGTTCTTTAATATTTAGCTCTTTCTTCTAGCGAAACCCCCTCCCCCAACAAAGTTAAAATTATGCACACAACATCCACTTTGTAATTTAACATCATATGAAACAAAGAACAGATTCCTAAACTTGCCTGAACAGGAGTAGGTGGCGCAAATTAGACGGCACAGAATCTAAACTTACCTGAAAGCCCTTGTATTTGATGATCTCTTTCAATCGTTCTTTTACAAAAATGTATCCATCATGATCAATAGAAACAATGTCTCCAGTATGTAGCCAACCATCTTTATCAACTGTTGCCATAGTTGCCTCCACATTATTCAAATATCCTGGAAATATGAGGGCAGAAATAATCTCTTGTATATCAGGATTATAAAATGTTGAATTTTGGAGATGAGTAATTCTCCCAAGAAGTTAACTGAATGATGAGACGTACTTAAAATAAGAAGCTAAGCAGGTATGCGTGAGAATGATTTTAACAATGGTTGTGTATGATAATTCAAGTAAAATGACAAGAAACAAAAACGATGGATACCAGAAAGGAAGAAGCTATAAAATACCAGTTTACAGAAAAGATTTTGACAGAAATAGAAGTCTTCTTTTAAAAAAATAATAATAAGTAATATAACTCACACTTATGCACAGATTGCGCCAATGACCTCAACCTCCACCCTTTATTTATGCGGAAGGAGATGCCATTCAGTCCAAGACCATTAGCAGACAAACGGGGCTCATAGGTCAAATTAACATTTAAATGCTCATAGTCATAGAGGTGAGTGAATGGCACTTTCAACATATATGGACATGATCGTGGGAATAATAAGAATTCGAGGTATCTAACATAATTAAACAAAATTAAGTTGAAAAATAGGAATATGATGTCCAACATGAAAATTTTTCTAATTTCATTTTTTGAAAAGGGCTATACCAGCATGACAAAATGTTTAAAGAGGAGAGTGAAATAGATTTAGCAATTTATAAAATACAGATTAGCATTGACAGTACTGTACATAATTTTAAGACTAGAAACAATTAAGGAAACTGATGAAGCTTATTACCTTTCATGATTCCAGGTCCTCGTAGCCAAAGCTCACCAGTACTGCCAGGAGGCACAGAGGAACCGGTATTCCAATCTACAACTTTAGCTTGCGTATTTGGAGCCAATAGTCCTATTGAAGTATAATTTCGAATCTTTTCAGTATTAAAGCCGCGGGTTCCTACTCCAGCTGACTCAGTCATTGCATAACCCTAAAACCAGACAAAATTTACAACTGGATGTTTCCAAAAATAAAAGTTCACCAAATAATAAAAGAACAAAATGATTGGGACAGTCATGATGCTATTACTAATTTCATTATTACCACAGAATTTAACTGACAGTTAGTAGTGAACCTTAAATCAGATTCTTTTGTGGATACAGTAGGTTTCCCAAGAATCAGAGGAAAAAGTAGGGATTCAACATTTTCACTATTTGGATTGTATGTCTATTAAAAATAAGTGCAGTTTTTTTTATATTTTGATTATGACCTTCATCTAAGATACTTAGGTACATTTTAACATCTGAGATACCAAACTTCTGGTAGTAGGAATAATTACAATTGCTTTGTTGAAGGTCATTTTCAAACTTGGGACTTCGTACCTGAATGAAATCAACATGAGGCAATGCCTGCTTTAAGTCCTCTACGACTTTTATACTACTCAGAGGAGCTGCCCCACAGGAAACCTGCTTCAAACTCTTGAAACTACTTCCGCCAGAATCCTTTGCTTTCTTCGTCAAAGCTGTCAATAATGGTGGGACAAGTGGAAAGTGTGTGACTTTATATCTATCAATGGCGTTTATCACCTCATTCAAATCAAATTTCTTCACCACAACAATTGAAGAACCCACAGAGAACAATCCTAACACAAATAGTGCCAGCCCGTATATATGAAACATTGGTAAAACAGCTAAATGCACATTATCCTCACTCGGTTCATGCGGGTACAGTGAAGCCTCGAAACGAATAAAAAGCTCAACCATTGCTATAAAATTTCCGTGTGTCAGCATAGCACCTTTGCTCACCCCAGTAGTCCCAGAGGAATAAATTAAAGCCACAGTGTCCTGCTGCTTAATCACCGGCTTAGGAGGCGAATCAAAATCACCAGAAATGAGCTTAAAGAAAGCTGAAAAACTAGTTTTCTTCCTATCCAAATTCACATTATCTGGTACCCCAATTGCAGGAACACCAAATGCTTGCAATGCGTCAACTTTTTCAGATGCAGTAAAAGCTAGGGACGCATTACAATCAGTTATCCGTTTCTTGATTTCTGGTGTACTACTGAGGGGATTCATGGTTGTAGCGATTGCACCTAAAGACGCAATACCCAAGAAAACAATAGGATAGTAAATGGAATTCGGCAACAAAACCAAAACCACATCACCTTGTCTGACACCCATGCTGTGGTAGAGGCCAGAGGCCATGGCTTGGACCAAGGGGTAGAGTTCTGGGTAGGAAATGGAAGACCCAGTTGAGGAATCAATGAGAGCTGAGACCCCTCTGTGTTTGTGGGAGAAGATGAAGGAAACAACATCAAGAAAAGGATCTGAGGGGACATATCTATTGGGGAACGTGCTGGAGTAGATTCCAGTCTCGGGCGAGTACCATTGTGGGTGGGGTTTTGGGTTTTTGATACTGATAGTCATTGTTTTTTGAATTCCACTAGTTTAGATTAGTTTAGTTTAGTTTGGCTTGGCTCTCATTCTCCATCATATGGCATGCCAGTTTAAAACTAACAAGAGTGAACCAGAAATAGACTATATTTGTTACACGTTCATTCATATGTGGCGCGGAGAAGAGGTCAGAGACAAAGAATCGTTTATTACAACTCACAGATAGCTCCAACTTTTTAAAGAATTGGGGAAGTGTAATTTTCAAAAATAGCATTGAGCAACCGCTTCAATCAAATTCAAAACTAAGACTCCTTTTATTAGGACGGTGGCACAAAAGTTAAGTCTCTATTTTTTCTTTTTCAACGACCAATGTTAGATGCACAAAAAATATTCTTAACATTTTTCTTTCTTTTTTTTTTTTTGGTAAACACAATATATTCATGACATTTTTCACTATATTTCACTTTGTAAGTTGTTATTGATTTTTATCCAGACATACTATTAACATTATTTTTTTTATTGATCACTAATAATTTGCCATATTAGCAAATGTGAAAGGTTTTGACAGTCTGAAGGATACATGTATCTTTCATGATATCATGGAACTTTGACAAGAAGTTAAAAGATCAAAATTAACTTTCATTAGTTTTCATTTGAGCCTACTTTTAATATCACTTTTTTTTAGTGGCCACTAATAATCTACCACATTAGCAAATTGAAAAGTTGTCTTTTTTTTTTTGGTCTATAGCCAAGTCTGAAGGATACCTTATCTTTCCGAATATCATTGAACTTTGACATGACAAACTGTAATTAGTTGCTTATAACTTTCACAACGCATTCAACTTAAATTTCACAGTTGGGTGTTTGTTGTGCATGCTTGTCCAAGAGGAGAGGAGATAAGATCAAGACTCATAAAAATAACATAGGCAAAATTAACTTGACTTGCCGATAGATCTGGAGACTCTCATGAAAGACATTGGAAACTAGATCATCGAGAGAGTATCTAATCTAATCTTTTTTTGAGAAATATCTTATCTAATCTAATCTAATACTATATATAGTTGCAAAAGCCTAAGTTAAGATTCTATCATGTCTCGTGGTTGGAGTTTCCATACTTGACATGTGGTCAAATTTTGTATTTATTGATAATGATTTGGATAATTGATTTCAAAGGGCACAAAATGATTTGTCCATCTCAACCTTTATTTTTTTATACAAGATAGAAACTCTACTCTATTCTAATCTAAGTGTATATATATATGAAACTCCCTTCTAAAAACTTGAATCTTAATCTTATTATTGATTTGTTTGCTATGAGCTAATAATAAATGTTATCCCAAAATTGCTAAATAAATATGCCCTTAAATGTCCACTATTAATCTCATCAAATACTCCATTAACTTTTTACCATTCTTTGTTTAATTTTTTTATACCTTTTTTCAATTAAACTTCCTTACACATTTTTTTTTAAATAAGTCTTTTAATTAGTTCTAAAAGGTAGGGTCTATAAATGTGAAAAACAATTTATTAGTGCACTAATTTATATGTGTTCCACTTCCTTGACATAATTGATCAGGAATAAAAGGTTTGAGAAAATACAAAGTATTTGTTATTGCCATAAATGATAAATCAAATCTTTTTTTTTAGAATCAATGTAAATCTAATCTAATTTACTCTAGGAGCTTTATCAAAAAATAAATAAATAAATAATTTAGGAAAATTTTTGGTTATTGCCTAAGGCTACAACTTCCACTAAAAAAATTAATATGACTAAATATTTTGAAATTCTAACTAGGACAAAATTTGGGTACAAACTTGGTTATAGTCTAAGGCTACAACTCTCACTTAAAAAATTAACATGAATACATATTTTTAAAATAAAACCATTGGATTGCCATTTTTTAAAAATGTTTTTAATAAACATGTAAAATTTCATGCCAATCAGATTTTATTTATTATTCGATCTATAGTTATTGGTCTTTGATTTTCTATAAATTTTGCAAACATAGGGATATAATAAGAAAATGTAATCTAATAATAGATCTATCAAAATTCACATCCAATAAAAACATATTAAGTGGAGTTGTAGCCAAATTTTATACTTCAATCTAATAGTTACAAAAACCAAGTTAAGGTTCTGTCTTGTATCAAGGTTGGAGCTTCTATGGCTTGACATATGGTCAAATTTTGTATCTATTGATAATGATTTGGATAATTGATTGCAATTGACACAAAATAATTTTTCCATGTCAACCTTATTGTTTTTTTATTATCTAAGATATAAATTCGTCTCTAGCCTAATCACTGGCGTCCCCATTTTAAGCCCAACATAATTACACCTTGAACAAAGTTTGACAAAAAATTTTATTGTAGACTAAGGTTACAACTTCATTCAATATTTTTTTTTTATTGGATATGAATTTTGAAAAATCCATCATCGGATTACATTTCTTTTCTTATATCCTCCATGCTAGCAAAATTTCAAGAAGACCATAAATCAATAACTATGTCATCAATCAAATGTTTATATTTCGAGTTTTTGTAGTTTAAAAAATTATACATAAAGAATAAGTAGTTTATGGATCGAATAGTAAATAACATTTTATTGGCATGAAATTTGATGTGTTTTAATAACATAAAAATATGCAATTCAACACTTAAATTTTCAAAATAAATAGTCATGTTAATTTGTTTAATGAGAGTTGTAGCCTTAGGCCACAACTAAATTTGTTTCCAAATTTGTCCTTAAACTCTGGTCTACTTAACAATATATTGGCCCTTATAAACAAAAGGAAAAAACCCAAGAAAAATTTTATTTAACTAAAATTTTGAAAGAGACGTAGCTTGCGGCTTTGATAATAAAATTATCACACAACGATTTCAAAATAAGAAAACTAGTCGCTAACCCGTGCGATGCACGGGAAAGGTATTGAGTACAATATAAAATTTAATCTTGGTTTATTTTACTACAACACCAAAATTGAATTTGTAAAATAAAATCATGTAGCTAAAACATTTGCTAACAGCTATACGTTTCAGACATATATTAAACTATATATTATTATTATTATTATATCAACTTAACAGTATTTAAATATATGATATTCATTGAAATCTTCTTGACAATTTCAGATAATGGAAAAAATAAACTCAAAACAGAATACAAAATAGACGCAAATACCCTCTAATATAAGTACCCTCTAATATAATAATTTACATAAAAAGAATTGGGTCGAAAAAAAAAAATCAGCACAATCTATTAAACAATAAAAATTCAATATAATCTTTGGAAAATATCTCTCCCATTGTCATCTTCATTGTTGTACATTGTCATAATACCTATGTCATAAAATAGATAAATATTATTAACACCCACAAAGAAAAACCAACAGGTGAAATGAAAAATAATGAATTTTTAAGTCCAAGAACCATCTAAGAGTGACAACATTGTCTCAACACATACAAACATGATGAATATATCATCCTTCATTATAAATAATGTGACCTACAGGCTACAGCTGCAACCTATAATGGAAGTCAAGAGGGCTGTGAGTGCAAGGACAAAGAACCAGTGCACAAAGTATAGGATCACCAATTTAAATAAGCAAATCCAAAGAAAATTTAGAAAATATAAATAAGATTAAACCAGAAGGCATGTAAGTTGCAGTATTCATATTGAAAATCCCAAAGAGAAATTTTGGGCAGGGTTAACAGACCATGGGCTAAAGCAATACAAGCCCACAGTAAAAGGTTTTTTTTTTTTTTTTTCTTTTTTGTGAGAAAGGTTGAATGTTTCAGTAAAGCAGACCATGCAAAATCAATATATCAAGTCATTTTGGGTAGCCCACAGTGAAAAGGTTAACTTTTTTTCTTTTTGAAGTAGAACTACCAGGGAAAAAGAAAAAAAGAGCCATTAAAACCAGACAGTGGACAAGCACAGGCATGCATCAAGAAAGCTTTCACACGAAGACAAAACCAGTAAACTGCCAAAAACATGAGAAAACAACTGGTGGACAATCATGCATCCATCAAATAAAACCAATACACACGTAGACAAAACCAGTTACACTGCCAAAAACATGAAAAAACAATAGGTGGACAATCATGCATCCATCAAATAAAACCAATATATGTTGAAAAAAAAAATCCCAAATTCTCAGAATATTTAACACCAACTATTCCTTCGTCACCTATTTTGTAAGGTCAGCTATCTATTCTCAACAGAAAACAGAACACCTTCTAATGGTGATTACATTATGGTGAGTCTCTTTCTATTGAAACTTCTCCTTGTAAAGCATCACCACAAGATAAGGGACTGGATAAACCATCAGAAACATTTCTCTTTTTATTTAATAGCATTCTTCTAGTTATTGAAACATCTGAAAGACTTCCCCTTAATGAAGAATTTGTAAATTTGGTAGGTACATTTCTGTTTCTTTTCTACGATAGAATCTGTTTCTTCTCGCTCTTGAAAATAAAGTAGACTCCATACTTCGGAAATATAATAAAAAACATAGTATTTATAGAAGATCAAATCATAACTATTATTGTATAAATCAAAGATAGCAAATAGACGTTAAAAAATGAAATATTCTTTCAAGCATGTATTTATTGTTAATTAGCATTTTCTGGAAATTTAAAAATATAGTTATGTGGAATTTAATTGCTTTCAGTAATAATTTTTTATGCTGTAAATTATTGTTGAAGATGACATTAATAATTATTTTGAATATGTAGAAAAGAAATGCAATATAAACTTTAAAAAAAAAAAAATTAGAGCAATTGTTAACAAACCTGGAGTTTACACGGTTAAGTATGCAGCTCTTTCCCTCAAAAAGTATGCAGCTCTTTATCCAAAAATGAGAGGACCTGCAAAATAAGTTTTTTTAAAACTTTTAAATTTTAAAATTTAAACTATCAATTAGGTTTGTGCGTGCCAAAAATGAAGCTTTTGGGCTGGGCCTCACTCAGGCTCACAATCTATTTGTAAGGCGGGCTTAGATTTCCTATGTTGGGTTGTTCTCAGCACAAAGGCTCACTTCTGGGTTGTTCCCCTCACTCTATTCTCTACTTCTTCGCCAAACTCTCAACAACCTTTTTCTCTTTTAGCTTCCCATATTTATAGCTAAGCGTGAGTGGAGGGATTATGATTGCTTTCAAAATTAGTGCAATAAGAGGTCCAATGTCGTTAATTGTAGGTGGGTGTTTAGGTGGAAGTGGGGTGTGATGAGAGTGTCTTTAGACCTGGTTCCCACTTAAGTAAATATGCTCGGCAACAATATTCCCCAGGGCACTGTCGTACATACAAGGGATGGTGTATCCAAACACCTCTCTCTTGCTCGGGGTGGTTCACCGAACAAGGACCAGGTGGCGAAACAAGGTGCATGCCAATGTAGATTGCCTACTCCTCAGGATTTTGAGCAATACGAAGCTTGGGCCCGTGGCTTTTGTGGGTTCGGGCTGGGGTTTTAGGTAGAAAGAGGTTAGGTCCATGGGCCACACTGTTGAGTCAGAATCCGAGGCCCAAATGGGTTGAATGGGTTGGGTACCACACTGCTGTACAAGGTTCATAAGCCATGTTCACCCAAATTATAAGCCATGCTCACCTAAATCCATTCATGTTCATTTGATCTGCTTAGGAACAGCCATTTGCTTTCTATCTTTAATGCATTACAGATATGACATGGCTTCAAACCGTTGGCAGGAGGAGTCACATGTTCCAAAAGAAACCCATTTATGAAGCATTGAATTAAATACCTTAGAAACAAATTTCTACCAAGCACCTATCTAAATTTGAATGCTTGAAAGTTGAAACTAACGTTGACAAACTTATTATAAAAAAATTTGAAAAGAACAACAATTCATCCTTCCATTATTTCTATATCAATTGAAAATCTGGCAATTGAAATCAAATCTACTGATTAAGAACATTGGCTATTTATGCAAGATGCACAAAAAGTAGTCAATGACCAGTAGCAACTTAAACCAAGATGCACAGACTATAAAGTGGCTACAAACTAATGCAAGAGTAAGTCAAGCATTTTGTCAAACACATGGTGTGCATAAAATTTCAATGTCTTAGTTATTAACATTCGTTATTAAAAAAAAATTAAAAACAGAAATACACAACCTATTGACAAATTGAACAGTTCCTGTAATGCAACAAATAACACAACAAACAGGTAGAACAAACAAATTGAAGAGTATTTAATATATGGAACGACATAACTAATTAAATTCTGCCATGAATAATTTAAAGCCAGAAACGCAACTCTTCCATGGCTTTTATATTTCTCATCAACATGTCTAACATTTGTTTTTACATCGCCAAATCAAACATGGTGTAATTTGGAAAATTGACTAAAGTTGTATAAATCAAAACATACAGTGGAAAAACAATATTTCTATCAAATTAGTGGAAGGTTATTGTAGTGATTTTGCTGGGTTACTCTGTTTTTTCTCCACAACCTTTGCTGGGTTTCTTCTCGTAGAGGGAAAAAAGAAAACAAAAAATGAAAAGAAGAAAACAAAAAGTCAACAGTGTGGTTTTGAAAGAGTTAGACCAACTAATGCAAGAGCAAGCAAGACCATCTAATGTTTGTGAAGAAAAGAATTACCAATAGTAGTAGCGTCAAGGGCACTATGTTTTTTGTCCACAACCTTCGCTGGGTTTGTTCTCGCAATGAGGAAAAAAAAATAGAAAACAGAAATAAGAAATAAGAAAACAAAAAGTAAACAGCGTATATAAACAATAATAAGGCACCACCGAAAAGACACAATTGTTTTCGCAGCGGGGAAAAAAAACTAAAATCGAAAAAACGGAAAGAAGAAAACAAAAATTAAACAGCGTATATAAACAATAATAAATAGTTACCTACTGAAACTAAATAAGCAAACCGTCAAAAAGATACATTGTTTGTGTTTTTAGTTGTAAACATGTCAGTAATTTATGTAGTCACATGGCACAATGAGGAGCGGTCAACAAAAAGTCAAACATTTCGGCTAGTAGTTATTATATAGATATAGATATATAGATTTGTAGAAGGAAATTGTAAGATTTTATGTATTTATGCGCCCGCGCGCGGGTGTGTGTGTGTGTGTATGTGTTTTTTTTTTTTGGGTCAATAAATGAAGTACTCTATTCATTAGATTTTGTATAATTCAAGTTTCTTAATGACGACCCTGAAAAAAATTCCTGAAGCTGCCATTGAGCCTAATCTAAGTGTATGTGTAAAATTCCATCTTGAAAACTTGAACCCCAATCCTTACCCCCACCCCCACAATAATAAATGTTATCCGTAAATTGTGAATCTAATACTATTGTTAAAAAAGACTAAGTTAAGGTTCTGCCAAAAGGTAGTAGTTTTGAGCTTTGTCTAAGTCTTGGTATTGAGGTGAAAACTTTTATAATAATGCAAAAGGGTAACTACACCCTCCCCCCTCCCTTGAGGTTTGGAGGAATGACATTTCACTCAAAACCTAAAGGGAAAAAACACTACTCTCCCTTGAGATTTAAAAAAAATAATATTCCCCTCACTTTTTATTTATATTAGTAACAAATTATTTTAAATTTCTATAGAATTATTTTTATCAAAATTTAACCATGATTAATAAAAATATAGCTGAACAATTCAAAATAATAATGCAAAGTTTATCAAGCACTTAAATACTTGCAATGGTAAATCTTTCCAAAACCCGTTGAAAAACTAAAAAAAGAAAAGAAAAGGCCATATTAATTACTAAATATTTTTAAATACTCTTTAGTTAAAATTTTAAATCATTGAATTTTAATTTTGAAAGGGAGGATAATTTTAGAAACATTCCCTTAAGTAAAGGTCAAGTTAGTAATCAACATTTTTAAAATCAATTTAATAGAGTTTGATCAAATGGGTGTGAATGGGGAAAAATGTATTTTCCCTTCCAGTTTGTGGTGGAGTGTCATTTTCTAAAACCTTAAAGGAGAGGGATGTAATTACTCCTAATATAAAATTATACTTGTACATGTATTTCTGCGAAGAGAAGTATTCTTAAAGTGCTTAAGATTTTGCATGATCACATTATATTGGAAAAAAAAAGATTTAAAGAATTCTTAAAAGGCTTTCAACAAGGATTTAAAGTTAAGACTTTTAAATTGGATGCAAATTTTGACAGATTCATCATTTGATTACATTATCTTTGTATATTTTCTATGCTTGCAAAATTTCAAAGTGATCAAAGATTAATAGCATTGCCATCAATCAATTGTTTAAATTCACATTTTTGTAGTTTAGAATAAAACATGAAATATGAGTTTATGGATTGAATGACAAATAACATTTGATTAGTATGAAAATTGGCATGCATGTTAAGAACACATAGAATATGTAATCTTTTTTTCTTTTCTTTTTTGATGAAATAGAACACGTAATCTAATCATGAGACACACTATGATGTGAGAGCAAGTAGCTTGCACTTATTGGTCAAATGATATGACCAAGTTAATACTGCAAAATAAATACTTACTTTTTTAAAGTTTCAAAAAATGAAAATTTCGTGTGTAGTGTACTATAAATTCAGTTTAAAACACTAATGTTACTATTTTCATGTGTGCTCTAATAGTGTTACTGTTTACTCAAAAAAAAAAAAATTCAATTACTATTATTTATTGCAATTTACGTATTACAATGATTTAATCTTTAGAGTGAGAAGGACAAATAAATACACCAAAAAAAAGAGCAATTTATTTTGATATGTTTTATATAGGTTTTTTTTTTTTTTTTTTTTTACTAATAAGTTTTGTTTTATGGACATATGAAAATGAAATGAGAATCTGAATCCGACACAAATGGAACATCATGAAAAACATAATTCTTAGACAAGAAATTATTAAGCCTCTAGCCAAGAACAGTTTGAGAATTGACGAGCAACAACTTAAGATTGAGAATACTCCACCAAGCTAGGAGACACCACCTCCACCTCCCAAACCAAAGGTATAGTCTATAGTGTGCTATTGCTGATTCTTGAAAATTACAAATTTCAAAACTTTGAGTGCAGTTTTTCCTCTTTTAGTCTAAGGTTCAAATATGAATCAAGGTATAGGCTGCGTTTCAGTATCATCGGCAGCCCAACCAAATTCAATAGCGTGAAGAGAGTATGATTTTTCTTTTGTATGCAATTCTATTCTACTACTTAATTCAATATAATTGAAGGATTTGTTAATAGGAGTTTTATGTTTTTTATTTGTAATGGTGTAGTTTCTTTAAGGAGTATCCCCATCCTGATGAGTCTGGCAAAGATTTGAACTAAGCAGGAGGCTTGGCTTGAAGATAAATTGATATTGGTTTTTAATCTATAATCTAAGTGCTCCTCCCGGTCAAATATCATTTGATTTGAGGAGCACCCAACTTGAGATAACAAAAAGGTGATTGAAGATTTGTTTAAATATTAATAAAAAATTCTAAACTACCCCCTTTTTTATTTATTGTGAATGGTCAGGACAGAGTATAAATTATCCTAAAACTCCAAGGGAAAGGAACAAATGCATTTCACATTAAGATGCTTCACCTTAAAGGATGAGAAGACCGGCATTTCAAGTTAGCAAAAAGTTATGCATGTTTCCTTTAGGTGTCATATTTTTCGCATGCCAAAAAATAATGCAAAGAGAATCAAGAGTGACATACCACATAGAGTAAAACTGAAATAAAAAATAAAAGCAGTTTACAATTGAATGGATTATTTTATATCTACTTTGTCTAGACTATGTTAAGAACTGATTTTGATGGGAATATTTATATGAAAAGTGCCAAACTAAAAACTATGCTGTGAGGGAATGTGCATTTCTAGTTCTTATGAAAATATATCTTGTCCAATTTTAATCCAATTCTCTAACAAAAATTTTACCAAATTGAAACAATTAAACAATTGTATCATTATTATTATTGTTGTTGTTGTTGTTCTTATTATTATTATTATTATTATTATTATTATTATTATTATGTAGGAAAAAAAGGGATCATAAGTCACTTCTTGGCCCACTTACACTCCATTTGAAATGAGGAAATAGAATGAAATGAAAATAATATTTTTAGATTATTCACTCTACTCCCTTATTTGAGAGTTTTAATTAAAGAAATGGAAAAATCATTCCATTGTTTGGAAATGTAAGTTGGAGAAAATGAAATGAACAGAAGAAAACACTAATTCCTCTCTATTCCCTCAAAAACTCAAATTTTCATTTCTCCATTTAATGAAATTTCACTAAACTCCCAAAATACCCCTACATGTTTAGCCATTTATTGTTATAAAATGATTTCATTCATTTCTCTCTATTGACTCCCAAACATACTTACTTACCTTATATTCATTTCCATTGTTTATTTTAAAACATGCAAAAAGTATTACATTATTTTCCATTCCTTTCACTACTTAGAAATATTCAATTGCATTTCATTCCTGCATAATTTACTCATTAATTCCATTCCATTCTATTTCGTTATGAACTCCCAAACAAATTAAACCCGAATTTAACATGGATTGAACTCAAATTTGACATGATAATGATGATACGGTACTATTATTCCTAATTGGTCAAGATCTGACATGCCATACACCCCCTTAGAAAAATAAATAAAATGCTCGAGGAACTTGTTCCAAAAGCTTGATGCTTTCAATTATATTTCCAAGAGATCACGGAAAAAGAAACCACCAAAATTATAGGGGGAGGTTGGAATTGAAGTAATTTCTAAACATCTTATTATCCTCGAATGAATATAAACCGATTAAATTAGATGGAAAAGGAAAGGCTAAAGAGTCTGTCAATCAATCTTATCTGATTCCGGGGTACATATCTATCTATTTCTTACTATAATATCCTGTTTTGACTGAAATTTCAAAGATTATAAGCTTTCATTTCTAACATTCTGACAATAAAAGACGTGTAACCTCAATTATAATAGAAGAAAATGCCATAACCCAACCACAATACATTGATGAAAACATTAATTACAATTAGATAGACAACCTCAATGCACAGTGATAAGATGCTAAATGGCCTAAAAGAATTGGCAAGGGTTTCTCTTAAGCACGCTAGGACTATTAGTTCAAGGCTCAACTTCATAACGATAGTCATAGCGTGGTGGGGAGGAGGGATGATAGACATATTGGGGTGGGGAGGACGGATAATTAACATAATGAGGTGGGGATGGAGAATGATGGACATCATGGGGTGGGGAGGGGGAGCTGATTTCACCCGCTAAGGGAGCAACTCCGTGGGTTTGATGTTTGTCGACTCTCACCTCGACTAACTCCTCTTCTTCCTCAAATGACTGGAAAATTGGGTGCAAATAAGCATCGGCTAAATCAGCTTTTAAGTTCAGGTTGGGTTCTGTAGTCCGTTCCAATATGTCCTTTGCCATGGCTTCCTGATGAAGGAACAAAGAAAAAATAATTTTATCAGCATCCTAATAAAAACTGACATGCCTCTTTTAAGTCAACTAAAAAAAAAAAATCAAAAGCCACCACATGAATAATCAAGAAGCACAAGCTTATCCATCCAAAACTTTAGCCTCCTTGAACTCTCGCAAATGCCCTTTGTTTTACCACTGAATTGCTGATAATAAAAGTTGGTCTCATCTATATTAATAAAATGAACCCATAGCAAATCTCCATCTAACACAAAAAAGATTTGGCATAATTGTTGTGGATATTTGGGACAAGTAAATTTAATATGGGCAGTCTAGTTATCTCTGTTCTATTTTTAGCACATGCTAACATAGTATGTTTGGAATGGAAGGAGATAGAGGGAGAGAAGAGAAGGTGGCAAAAAAAAACTAGAAAATTAATATATTCCAGCCACTGTCTCTTCTCTTCTCTTCTCTCTCCCCATCTCCCTCATCCAAAAATAGGAACAATGCTAGTGGGTCTTTCCCTCCTACATAATAGGCATCCATCCAGAAAGGGTTTCATCCAAACATGATTTACTGTGTCATGAAACACCCATTATTTAACATAAAATTCATACATTAAGGCTGCTTTGATAAAAAATAATTTAACTGTTTGGATGCAACAGTCAAACTTACATGAACTCTGTCAAAGGCATAAGGTTGGAGAAACCGGTTTACGAAAGAAATAAAATGTTTAAGAATCAAAATTTATTTTAACAGTGAAGGCATTCTACCTTAAATAAGGAACAAAGCAACATGTGTGGAAATTATGTTAAAAGTGGTTGGCCCGGTTCGCTTATAAAACCATGTAACTAGAGGGAAAGTTGTTTTCTCAAAATTTTCCCTTCTTTTTACAGGTAGGTAGTCAGGGGAGGGGCTAAAAACAGTGAGGATGATTTAAATTTGAAATGTCATTTAGAGACTTGAACTTAACTATGAGTACAACAATTGCTAGACTTTATCATCAAGACTAATGACACGTTTTAAACAAAAGGGTAGTTAATTTTCATTTTATTATACAACAACAAAGCCTTAGTCCCAAATTTTTGGGGTCGGCTATGGATTCTCAACAAAATTACTCAAGGTTGGCTACATGTATTCTTTTTCTCCATTCTATTCTATCTGAAGTCATTGTCTCTATAAACTCCTTAATTATTATGTCCTAATTTTTTTTTTGTCTAGTTTTCATTTTATTATATGTATTATTAATGCAATTTCATCTGCAAAAGTTTATCATTTCAATAGATTAGCTATTTATATTGAATATATTACTAAAGGATAAGTAGAAAAGAATTATCAGTTAATTGTTGGCATAGTTTGGAGCTTACCTCAAGTGGGTATTTCCTAAATGCAGGCTCAAAGCGATGTTTGCAATATTTATGGAATGACAATGTCAATATGGGCAAAATAACAAGCAAAGGAGTGGAATTGGCAGCTTTTTTTGTACTAAGCAGTCCCAGCAAAAGAAGTTGGGATAACAACAAGCTTGCTATTATGCGGCTGTGGACATGTGGCCAGAATGCAGCAACACTCTCATATTGTTGATTGTATACATTGATTATCTGTGAAATCAAACAGGGTCTAACATTACAAGTAGAATTTGAAAAATAACAAACCATAAAAAAATATAATTCAAATATATGATCATAGAAACAAGTTCATATCTACCCTCAAACAACCCTAACACCCCCCCCCCCCCCCCAAAAAAAAAAAACACAAAAAAATAATAAATAAATAAAAAGGAGAAGCCCTACAAATATTAGCATTTTTGGTTATCAATATATCTAATCAAATACCTACCCAATTTTGATGAGGATAAATGCTAAACTTAAGGTAAAATAAATAATTTGTATCATATTCCAATATTGTGTTTGGTGAATAAATATTTAACTACTATCAAATTTGACTTACATGTGCATTTCTTTATATTAAATTCTTTCATCTAACACATATTCAATATTACATGTTTCTTAATTGTTCTTACAAATCCTACAATGTAATTCCTAAATTCTAATCATTCCTAATGCCTCTATAAAGCAAAATAAAGCTATGTGAATAAACTGACCTGATGGCGGTAAACTAAGTAGGCAAAGGCGAAGAAGACTAGTATGAAAGGAAGAAGGATTGGAGTAACTACAGCATACACAAGCCCCAACAGGAAGTACAATTGGAGACTTGGGAGAGTCTCTGGAAAATCAACACTCCCAGGGCTCATTGCCTTTACTCTGTCCCTTTCAGTTTTCACCAGAAACATGTTCTTTAGATGAAATATTACCAATGGCTTCAACCGAAGAATCTCGCTAGCAATGCCAGCCCACCCATCAACCATTATATATGTGATGAAGAAAGTAGCTTTCATTGGTATGGAGACCCCAATGGTTCTAGGAATCCTATTATAAAGAATGAAATTCAACAAAAATTAATCAAGCTGGATGCATAAATTATAGTTATAGAAAAAATTATAATTTTTTTTTATTGTTGTATGTAAAACAAAAATCCATAGAACAATTAGGTGACAGATATTTGAAGCATGACTATTAAGATTGGAATATAATGGAACTATTTGCATAAGAAATTATATGCGTATATCAAGCAATAATTTAGGTATGTTTCTAATTGCAATGATACAGCTAGATAATTTTTATGACTGCCATGACAAGTAATGAAGTTATAGTGGTGCAAATTTGTAGCTCTTGCCCTTTTGTCAAAAATGTATTGAAGATATACAAAACCAATGTTATAGTTTTGTTTTGTTGTTTTGTTGTTTTACTTTTTTAGTTTAGGATCGAAAGGCTAAATGGATCCTAATGGACCTTTATGGAGATAAGTGACAAACTTTTACTTCCAAAGCATAATGTGGACCTTCTACCAAAAAGAGAAATCACTGCTTTTCAAAATATGCATGCACAGATATGATTTTCCTATAAAGCCTTCATTTTCCAAAAACAAAAATAAAAAATAAAACTTTTAAAAAAATTATTACTACTTAAAATTTGTCTTTTCATTTCTTTTCTACCAGAAAGACCTCAATATAAAAATGGCTTGTAGCTTAAAAGAATGGAAGAAGATAAACAATTCTTTTAATCAAAACCTATATAATATTCAAAATGTCCTAAATTTCATTTCTTAACAAAGAAAAAAAAATCTGGAACACTAATGGGAAATATATAGTGCATCAGAAATAACAACAAATTTCCAATTAGTCCAAGCAAATTTATAATCCCATAACTGTGTTCACCAGAATACGATACCTCGTTGTATGGAAAACTGAAGTGCAGAACAGAAACTGACAATTAGATATCATCTCATTTAAACAACCATGTGGCATCTCTCAGGATAAATACACAAAATGCATATGCTATTGAAATGTATACAAAACTATAAACAGTTATAATTTTTATAATAATAATAAAATGATTAAATTTTACGCTAGCCGTCAACCTACAATAAGTATGGTACTCAAACGTGTAAATAATAAAAGCTTAAGTAATAATATATGGAATATTACTGTGTAGGAGATTGGTGAAGGAAAGCATGCAATTGCTCAAATGCTGTTCCAGTCACGATACTTCCCAAGAATACATTCACTAACATAAAGTAATAGTACTTTGCTGATGCTCTCCGTTCTAGTGTTGACATTGCTATATGTCCCTCTATTTTTGACATGATCATCAAAACTGTCGGAAGAATGTATAGAAAGATTTTAAGGGCTAGACCTGGAAGGAAGCCCTGAAGGAATGACTTAATGAATTTTCTGCACAACATTGACAGAAAAGTTGTAAGGATGGTAAGAGAAAAATAAATTTTAGAATAAACAACTACTAGATTAGAGTAGTCTACTACAGTGACCATGATATAAGAAAAATGCTGTCTCACAAATAATGGTGAGAAAGCACCAGCAGATCAATCAGTCAACTCCAAACATAAGTATATATTTTAAAGGTTTATAATTGAATCAATTCCCAACTTGGTAGCAATTTGAAAATTCATATTATTAATAAAAAATGATAGTACGTTTAGTTATAAAGGGAGCATAAATGAAGCAATGTAAGAAACATAAATTGAGAGATGCAAATAGCAGATATAAAGATTGTATTATCATTGCATAGAGAGAAAAATGAGCCTATTGGTGAATAAGGTAAAACCACATGGAGAATAAATGGATATGAAAAAGTTCATCAACCATTTATGTATAGTCATGGAAATAACCCATTATTAGTATGTTATAATAGGATTTTGACCATTCTGATTTATTAAAATCGTTAGAAATCAGGATAGGCATATCCAGTTCTCATTACAACACATAAGGAGAAACTTATATTTACGTTTTCAAATTGGTGTAAGGCATAGTGAATCAGTAACTTTCATATACCTTCTGCATTGGCATCAGGTGTGCCAAATGCTAAATTTTTAGCATCTGGCACACCAAACACCAAAATTTTTCCTTCATAAGATGTGCCAAATGCCAAAAGAAATATCATGATGCTACAGTGATGTTCTACAAATGGCACGGTATGGACTCGTGCTATAATTTTTGGGCATTATTTTATTCAACTCTCTCTCTCTTCCTGTAACAAAAAATATCTCTCTAAGTCTCTTTTCTCTCATTCTCTCCTCTTCCTCTTCTACTTCTCTCTCTCTTGACCGAAGGATTGCTCTCTCAACCAATATCCCCCAACAAAACACACTGCTTTCTCTTTCTCCCTCTTTTAGCTAGCTTTCTCAGCCAAATTCTCTCTCTATCTTGCCTCTCATGGTGGTGGGTTTGGGTAATTTTTCAATGGGTTTTTGGGTTTGGGCATTTCGGTTTTGGGATATGGTGGTTGTTGGGCCAATTGGAGAGAGGGAGGTGGTGCTGGGTTGTGGGTTGTGGGCGGTGGTGCTGGGGCGATTGGGTTGTGGGTGGTTGTTGTCGGTGGTGGTTGCTGGGTAGGTACTGGCTTTTCTGGGTTGTGGGCAGTTGCTGGTCAGTGGTGGTTACTGGGTCGGTGGTGCTGGGTCGGTGCTGGCTGGGTTTTGAGCAGAAGAAAGAATTGAATTGGGGGAGGAAGAGAGACAGTCCAGAAGGAGAGAGAGAGCGAGACAGAGACGAATGAATGAAAAATGTTTGCTTATATTATTTTAATGAGTTAGTTATATTATTTTAATGTATTGAATGTTAAAATAGAAGATGTGACATAAGGTGTATTGTATAATGGTGTGTTTAAAATAGATTAAGTAAGTTTTGGTGCGGTAAAATGACATTTGGCTTGGCACAGCTGATGCTAGTGCTCTAAACCACACGTGTTGATGATGGTAATTTAAATTAGACAATCACTACAAGACAAAGCTAGCACAAAATGGCCATGCATTCTGATGCTATTAGAAAAAACTAACCTTGTGAGCCAAGTACAAAACGACACCAGTCATATGCTTTTTTAAAGAAAAAAGGAACATTGTCTATGCCAAATGATCAAAATAGCAGCCACAGGTTTCAAGTAATTAAAGTAAAGAACTTTAACATGAGAGGTTTCTCCACATAAAGCAACAAACTAATGCAATTCATATATTTTACATAATCATACAATTCACAAAATCTAATTCCACATAAGGTTCCTCACAGTTTATATAATCATACTATTCAAAAACTATACATTTAGATAAGTTTACTTACAGTTCTATCACAGGCCTGAGAAAAGGAGCTACTCTTTCAAGACCTTCCAGATTTGCAAGGGATTGCACAAATGCAATGGGAATCATGTAGAAGAACACCAAAGCAAACACTGTCAGTGATATTACAAGTTTACGGATACTCAAAGAAACAAATGGTATGGCCAAGTTCCGCCAATAGACATCACGAGGTTCTGGGGCCCAATTTGTCAACCAAAGTGTGGGATTTTTGCTTTGCTGTGTCTGTGCACAAACAGCAGCCCCCCAACGGGATTTAAATGAAACAAAGGCAACTGGCAGGATAGCTTTTGGGTCTTTGACAATTTTCTGTCGCTCCAGTGTCAACTAGCACAAAAGGATGCAGATATTAGATTAAAGCAATTCAACAATTCACAAAGCAATAGAGAAGACTAAATGAGTTATGCTGAGTCAAAACTCATCCTAATGAAGATTTTTTTATGAGTTGAAACATGAAATAACACAAAAGTTTGAATAGATTAAGGATGAGTTAGAGGCCATGACTTACTGTTTTGTCAAGCTGCTTAATATGTTGTTTGTAGTACTCAATGGAATCAACCCTTCCACCCCAGAGCCCCAAAAATCCTGTCTGAAAATGTAAAAATCAAAGCATCAAATTTAAAGCCTCAATAATCAATTGGTGAATTGTAAAAATGTGTAGATATACATTCAACAAATCACATTTGCTATATTTCAGTTCATAAGAACAAACTACCTTTTTAGTTGGCCTCTTTTCTGGGTGCCTTTCAAACTTCAGCTGGTTATAGTCAAGCCAATTTTGGAGCCTCTCTCTTTTTCTCACGAGTTTAGCATACTTGTTTGCATTGTAGACTGCCTGAATAAATATAAACATGCCATCATGAAATAATGTAGACTAACCAAAGATTTATAAGGAAAGTTGGGACACAAACATCAGTATATTGTTTGTCCAATAAATTATCCCAGTTGGATTAGAATTATTAAATGGAAATGGAATGTTACCCATTAATATTCTTTTACGAAAATATAGTACCTGGTGACAGAGATAATCATTTGGATGATTAGTTTGAAAGAAGTGATCAATAGTATCAGACACTGAGTGACCAGGAACATATGGCACATTCCTTACCACTACCTGCAAAAAATAAATGCAAAAATAAAATTATTTTCCATGAATTTAAACATCTTATAGAGACAAATTTAAGAAAACAAAATGTATTTCATCATACAATCCAAGTCCAAAGGGTTCTTAGACTTGATGAACACATTGCTCTAATAATATTTATAATTACAATTAACAAGACTCATCATTAATGTTTTACTCATGTATCCTTCATCAGGGTTCCATCAGATTGTGCACCATGCAAAAAAAAGAAGAAAGGTAAAAGGCCCGATAAAGAACAACTAGAACCAGGCACCATAAGCAAACTCCCAAGCCCACCCCAAACGGAGTACCATAGCTTAGACACTTATAAGCCATCCTATACTTATTGTTGTGAGTAATATTGTATATGTCATAAGGATAGTTTGGTTATTTTGTACTTAATACCTAATATATAAATAATTCTCCCTTTGTGTCATTTTGTTGATCTTGTTTAAAAAACCAAACTTTTTAAGGGAGCATCAATCTGGAAAGCACAGGTACGCGGATTGGGTCGGCGCACCCGAGTCCAATACGCACGGACACGCCGTGCAGCCGTGGAGGCGGCTGCACACACGTCCGTGACTGATTTTTTTTTTTTTTTTTTTCCGATTGGGGCCGATACAATCTGAAACAGGCCGAAACAAGGCCCAAATTGGTCCGATATGGGCCAAAATAAGTGGTCAAAAAAATAAAAAACATAAAAAATTTTGTCAAAACACATCATTTTGACATCCTAGTTTAAAGAAAAAACCCTAAATTTTGTCACTTTATTATCTGCTATTGCTCTTAAATTGGTATATGTTTACCATTATATGAAAAAATATGCTTAGCAATATATAGAAAATATAAATAAAAATATATTTAATAATTTATTAATGAACGTATCCCGCCGCACCCACACACTAATTTTTCAAAAATTGTTGAGTCACCGCATCGCACCCGCAACCTGAACCCAAATCTACACCCGTGCTTCCTAGGCATCAATGCATGGTCTTTTTAACTAAAAATATACAAGTTCCCAAAACTACTTTCATTAATTTAAACTTTAGTGTAGAGCCATATCTTTTTAACTTAAAAGATACAATCAACCATCACTGACTTCCCAGACTCCACAATCAACCATTGGCAACCATAATTGACCATGACCGACCCCACCCATAAATAATACTCAACCACCGCCGACCACCAATCAATCTCATTCAATCACTACCAACCACAATCAACAATCGTCGCGGTGGTCCTTGCCTCCCACTGACAAACTCAAGCCCAATATCAAGAGCCCATACAACCAATTTTGATCATGGTGTTTGTCACAGTTGGTTAATTGTGCATTATCTCTTAATTAGCCGACGTCATGGAGCCAAAGAAAGATTTTGATCCTAGCCTCTTTTTTTCTCCTTGAATAATTTTCAATGACCTCCATTAAATTGAGTAACAAAAATCATGCTCAATGGGCAAAAAGTGTTTTTGCTGGGTAAGAAAAAAATTTGTATTTCGTTTGGGGACAGATCCCCCTGCACCAACTAATGAGAAATATAGTGATTGGAGAACAAAAGATGCCCAAATTCATAGTTTTTTTGTGAAATAGGTTTTATATATATATATATATATATAACTAGCCGCTAACCCACGCAATGCGCGGCGTCATTTTGATGGGTTAGTCATGTTCAAACATGTAAAATCTTTTAATTATACGTTTTTGTATACTATAACCATTATAGGTATATTACGATTATAAGTATTACATCATAACATTTATAAAATACCAGCATATATAAAATTAGTAATAAGTTTTTTATGCAGCTGTCTTGCAATGTTTGCAAAGCATTTGGTTTGGTAGATTCTTTTCTTCTAATTTTAGAATTTCAACAGTTATGGGAGAAGTCAATGGAGAATTATTAGTTGAAGTTTATGTTACTTCTATTTTCTATTACTATTAAGAAAGTATTATTCCTAAAACGGTGGAGGAATTGCAAGATTGGAACTCATGATACAATCTGTCAACCCATCTTCGCAGATGTAAAAGCAATGCAGCGATAAGCGTATGCACATTGCTTGGTTTGTGTCTGGCCTTCCTCCATCAATTTGTTCCTGTCAAATCTCAAATCTTGGCATGAAAAGAGTTTTGTTCTCTAAGTGAGGTTTCTAATCATCTTTGTTAGGTCTCATTATCTGACTCTAGCAGTGATTTCATTATTTATTCTACTTACCAATTTGCTTTAGTTACTACCGCTGGAGATCAGGGTAACAGAGGCGCCAAGTTCATTGTATTATTGGCCATGGGGACTGTAATCAAAGGGGGAGACCAAGGTAGAGGTAAGGGATCCCCCTTGTAAATGTACTCATTGTAATATAATGTTGATCAAAGTAGTATTTTTAAACTTCTTGTACCTTTGAAAAAATACTTTTACTTAGACCAAATTCTGTTAATAATTTTAATTACTTATAGTGCAACACATGGAAAAAGTACGTTGAGCCACTTGCTGCAATGTTTCCCACACAGATTTTATTATATAGCGTTTCATACACAAAGCCTGTTATGTATAATGAAGATATGTAATAAGACATGCCAGATAATTAATGATGAAAAACAGCTTGCACATCAAACTGCACATTATTTAGCAGATATACGACAAGCAAATTGACAAGCAATCACATGGCTGTTTTCTCTTACTGAAAAAATGCTTAAAATTCTACTCAGATTATTTTTGAGAAATTATTGGTCCAACTAACCGTGAACTGCTCCACACGCCTGCGTTGTGAAGCCAAGAAATGCAACCTCATCGATGCAACATAATCATATTCCTTGTATAGCATGTAACAAGTCCATATTGTGAACAAGTATTGCAATCCAATGTGGAAAAAAAACCTGAGATTTAAATATTATAAATTTTTCAGACAATTGGCATTAACTAGAAGGAGATAAGTTTAAAAGAGAAAAAAAAAAAAAATACAAACATGTGTGCGCGCACACATGGATGTAACAAGACTATCAAATTATAATGTTACAAGCTTACGCTGGAAGAAATTTAAAAGGAGAAGAGAGAGAGAGCAACAAATAGTAGTTCTACTATAAATTCGAAATTCTAGGCAAACTAGCATTTCAAGAAAACTTTAATCACACACAAGTTCTCAGTGTTAAACTTAGTACTTTGAACTGCTTCAAGTCAATGAACAAAAAATTTGATTGCTTTCCAATCCTAGTGCAGGGATCCTAAATGAATTATCTGAATAAAATAATTAAGACACTTTTTGCACAAGGGGGAGGCTTGGATTTGAAGCAGTCCACCACAGTACTACAATTCTTAGAAGACCTCTAGGATGACATTATCTCATAAAAACGTAGGGCTAACTGACCCTTTGTTTTCAGTGTCACGCCTAAATTCTTGGCCAACTCTGTTTTTTCTTGTGTACTTGATTTCGCAACAGGATTACATTGGAATTTTCTTTGTTTTTTGTTAGCTAAAATACTTTGTAGTCCCTTTAATTTTTTTGGTTACTGTCATTCTGGCCCCTTGCGTATTAAAATTTACAATTAATACCCCCAATTTTAAATTCACTGTCAATGTGGTCCTTGTGTCAAGATTTGTCAACTGAAGGTGTTAAATCCCATAAAACATTGTTTGTTTTATTTCTATCTTTTCTATCACAATCAACATAAGTTTAGGATATTTAACAGAAGGGCCACATTGACAACAAATCTACAGTAGAGGGTGTTAATTGCAAATTTTGGAACTCAAGAGACCAAAATTATTACAACCAAAAAAGTGAAAGGGCTAAAAGGTATTTTATCCTTCTTTTAACCTTAGAGAAGAAGCTGATTTTCAAATGTATGCAACAGATTATAGATTTGAGACCTGAGCACTCAAATTAATGTATTTGTTCCAGCACACAATGTTTTCAGGATAGAAGGTCCCCAACCAAATGTACTTGTGTTGTTGCCTTTATTGTTTGTATCATTAGGCTGTGCTAAGTGAAACGTGTACTGTAGCAGGAATATAGCCAAACAAGATACAGATGGGAAGTAAAAATTTTGGTCCAACAGGTACAAGTTTCTGTCATCTATTTACACTGCTAAAGAACATGACAGAGAGGGAGAGAAAAAGGAGGAATTGTAAGCCACCATCACCGTCTGACATTTCTGGGGTTGTTTGACGAAACTACTTGTTGTGATCACCATGCCTCATCTCCCCATTTATTAGTGAGGGACAGAAGATCTAATTCACGAAAAATTGCGTAATCTAAATTGTAAAATTTTGGCCAAAAGCCCTGATTTTGTTGAAGGAATGAAGGCACAAATCATGCATGAAGCAGCAGTTACTGACCTCTGCAACATTCTTGTCATGTCACAAATTGATGCACCACTTTTTTGAGTGTTGGAAAATCTATAATATAAGATTAAGAAAACTCTAATGTTTAGCGTGACCTACTAGCTAATATGTAACTAACTTTTTCGCTTAAGTACTGTGAGTTATGTTTAATTCTAGACATATCATGCACACTTTTTTTTAAATTCCCAAAAGGGAAGTCAATCAGTCATCCTACAGAATAGCTCTTAACTCCTACATTATGGATCACAGGAAGAGAAAAGTAAATGTTGGTCATCCTTGAAAGACAACAATTAAAGATACATTCCACAATATTTTCATCCCAGATAATTGAACCATGAACCATCTCCCGTCATACTAGATCAATCTCACAGTATCAGGATTCTCCTAAACAGAATGCTGTAATGCTCCAATGCTAAAAAGCCTCCACACGTTGAATGAAACCCCTACTTTGGGAGCTATATCTCTATCATAATTTTTGGTCTTAACAGATTTTTGACTCAATAGGAGGGAAAGGACCATGTTCTTGCACAAATTTTAATCCAACAGAAAAAATCATATATCTCTCCATACAAGCATAACAAACGAATGTTCAACAAACATTGCACTATTGTAACAACTCTAGTCAGTACTTACTCTTGCTTTAAGTCACATTTGAAAATTCAAAGACCTAAAGTTGCTCAATGTTAAGTTTTCAAAAAAATAAAAATAAAATTTTAAAAAGGTGATTTATATTTAAATTGATCTCTTCATATTACAATAGAAATTTTACTATGAACCATTTAAGGAATTTATGGCCACATGCCTACCATGGAGGTTCACTTTATTGACAGAATTTATTGCATCCTTTATTTTTTGTTAATTTAGTGGTAGAATCATTTATAAGATTGTGAACAAATACAAAGCAAGGGTTATCAGTTTTTTCATGCCTGTTATTAATTATTATACAGTATTTCTATGAGCTATCTAGTGCGCTGAGGAGATTCCAGAATGTGTTTTAAACATATTTGCCATGCAATATCTCCCAGTGAAGCATTTAACAAACAAACAACAAACTAGATGTTCAATAAATCAGTATTATGCTTTGTTACCTTATAGATGCAGGACGAACATTTGATATTGAAAGCTTATCAATATCACTCGTAACCAGTTCTTTTTTAAGGAAAGATAATGTTCCACTGGATATATTGACTGGTATAAGGATAAGGAGTGCCAGGACTGTCACTGGCACAAAAATCTTTAAGCTGTCAGATAGCAAAGAAAAAATAGGGTTACAAAATTGCCAACAATGTTCCTGAGTGAATATTGAGCAGATGATATAACTCAAAGCAGTTGCAACTTTAAAGAACATAAAACTGAACCAGATGAACTCCATCTCAACCATAAAGGTCTTACCCTTGATGTGGATGTTATGCTCATAACCTCATACTGACCAAGATTGGATGTTAGAAAGAGCTTAATTTTGGTCTAAGAGTCAAGTGACACTTTATACAACAAAACACATCACATTCAATTTAGTTTGGTTCATAATCAAGACCCAGCAATTTCTCCAAATTTGAAATGCAAACACTATAATTTGCCTACAGATATGTTGCGTTATCAAAGCATTTTAACAATATGCCTAGTGCCAAAATTTTGAAACTTTGAATATATAATGAGGATAGCAAAAATTAATAACGATGGAGGAGGAAAATTTCAAGGAAATTGGAAATTTCACTGTTTCTTTTCCAGTCCAAAGTCCCAAGAACCTAACACTAGCAATAACTACATGCAGACATGCTCGAGCAGCAAAGCTCAATCCTAAAGAAGGGTAACTAGAGTTTTTCTGTCAAAAAATGGATACTTTGAAATTAACCAATACCCATAACCATTGAACACTGAATTACTAAGAAGGATATATAAATTTAGAACCTTACAGGATTAAGAATTCAAGAACTCTTAATACGATGTTAGCATAGGGTGAAGGCCCATCAGGTTCTTTGAATTTTCATAATTTTTCCTGCTATTTCTCAGCTACAGAACAGGGTACTAGTGTATCAAACTGTGAACAGCTTAAAAACAATGGCATAGACACACAGAGGCAAAAGGATAATATAAAATTTATTTTTAAAATTTTTACCTATAAAAAAAAAAAAGATAATATAAAATTTCTTATTCCAAAGACTAAGAATTTTCCTTTCAAATATAAGCAACATCCACATATGAACTTATATTCCAACCCAATCTTGAGCATACCATAATTTGTAATAGTCCTAATTGTCAAATTTTTACTAACATTTAGCAACACCAACAACTACACAGTTTGGAAAAAGTAAGAAAAATTAGTGAAGTTGAAACCCCAGAATGCAAATTCTTAAAGGAAACAAGAATGTAGAGGAACACCGAGAGTTCACAATTTTATTGACCTATAACTAATTACAAAAGCAAAGGTCTGAAGCAAACCATTGCCAATTAATTACAGCTAGTATTGTAAAATTAAGGTCATTCTCAGTGCATTAGGCTCCCACCTTCGCAGGGTTAGAGGGAGGTGGTTGGTAGGTAGCCTCACCACCAATTTTGAAGAGGCCGATTATTAAACTCAAACCCCATGACTTTTTTTTTGAAACAAAAAAAATATATATATACTAGTGAGCATAGTACATAGAAAACGAGTGGGGAAAAGAAACTTGAGGAAAATCAAATAATAAGCGAGCATAATACAATGCTCAAAATCAAAACTAAGAAGGTGAAAATTGCATATTACCCCTCCAAACTTTTTTTTTTTTCCCAAAAGAATCTTTATAAGAAAGCAACAAGCTGAACAAAATACGTAGAGAAGAGGTCAAAAACTTCAAAGAGAACTTTGTTTTTAAAAAATCGCTACAAAAAACACTTAAAAAAATAACAGGGAAATTGAGTACCCCAGAAAAGAATCTCACGTGAAAAGAACTAATTATTCATGACCAACATATATATAGCACAGAACATTTAAGATTGTAGCAAAAAAATTCCATTTTCTCGAGTGAAAAAAAAAAACACCCAGAAAGCAAAAAAGAACAAGGAAAATAGAGAGTACCCAAGAGTGTAAATTCTCAAGAAAACAGCAGAGTCAAGGCCAGCATGGTTGATAATCTCAGTCTCAGTCATCCTCATAGCCTGTGGCATCCAGTTCAAGAAGGTAAGATAAGTCTTGATATTGAGGTTGACAAATTTGGCCACAAAGTTCCTATGCCGCCTCGGGCTACTTCTTTCTCCAGTGATGTACCACTTGGGAAAGTAGACTCTGTCATTGATGGGTTGGATTCTAAGGAGAGCAAAGGCTAGAAGGAAAGCAAAGGCAGTGACTATGTTGATGAATGCTGAGACCCCAATATCAGCAAGAGTTGCCATTGTTGCGTGTATGTATTCAACAATGAACAATTTTTAGAACAAGAGAGAGAGAGAGAGAGTAGTGTGTTGAAGAAGTGAGAGAGCTACAGAAGGAATAGAAGATAGAAAGAGAAGGAAAGGAAAGAATGAACGTGTCTTTTTCTATATTTTAATAAAAATAAGAAAGTGGGCATATCATGTGATTTTGTTCTGTTAGTTACCCATAAAATAGACCAAAGTCTTAATTTTATAATAATTAATTTTTTTTTTCAATTTTTAGTCATATGTATTTGTTTGTTTGTTTGTTAGTTAAACTTAAACTGTTGATTTTTTTGGTGTTTCTTTTTTTTATTTTTTTTGGAGAGTTGATTTTGGTTGCTGAGGATTGACTTGGGAGCACCTTTAGATATGGGTGCATGTGCAAGAGTGATTTCTGGGATGGCGGGGAAAAAAATGTGTATTTTTGGTTTTTGGGATTTGTTTTTGTGTGTGGATTTATGTGTCGTGTGTGTGCTCTCTCTAATTGTAGTTTCTTTTGGTCAATTTCTTTCTGTTAAAAAGAGAAAAAAAACTTCTCTCTCTTTCCTAGATATTATTTCTCTTTTTTATACAAAAATTGTACCTCTTAATTCCTTATATAATTATAAAAGGGAAATGTTAACAAGCATCATCCGGTGCTTGTTAACATTTCCCTTTTTGTGTTTCATTTAAAATAAAAAAAAAAATTGTCAGAAAAATTGCCAAAAGAAATAAAAAAAAATTGCCAAAAATTAAAAAATTGCCAAAATCTGAAAAAATTATCTAAAAATTATCCAAAAATGTGTTGTTAACGGACACCTTACGGTGCCGTTAACACAACCCATTATAAATTTTTTTTACTAATTTAACTAACTAAAATTTACTTATATTCGTTTGTTTTGTATATCTATTGATTTTGGTTGCTGAGGATTGACTTGTCGGGATCACTTTGAGAAATGGGTGCATGTGAAGATTGCTTTCTCGGGATGGCAGATTAAAAATAAAATAAAAAGGTGGTTTTTTTTGGTTATTGGGATTGTTTCTGTGCGTGGTTTGTGTGTGTTTAGTCATTAGTGTTGATTTTCTTTTGGTCAATTTCTTCAGTTAAAGAGAAAAAGAAGCTGCTGAGGAGTCTTTCTCTCTCTATCTCTGTCTCTATCTCATTGGTCTCTTTTGGTTTGGTTAGTACCACCTTTTTCACACGGCATGAAATTGAAAGCTGAAAGCTGGATGCCATCATTAGCTCGCTATATCAACGCCACATGACCCGCTGTCATTATTTGAAAATCTATTTACCCTTTTTTTGAAATGAAGAAATCGTAGAAATTATTCTTCATTGGGAAATTATTCTTTTCTATTTTAAACTTTTGATTATTTATAAATGAGGTCAAATGAATAAATGGTAAGTTGCAATTTATGTTCCATAGAATACAAAAAATAAAATAAAATATTTTTAGAAAAAAAAGGGGACCAAAGAAGATAATAGGGATTTTATTTTTATAAAAATAGTTATCGATTATGAGATTATCAAATAGACTCGAAATTTCAAAAATAATCATAACCTACTTTGAATTATTTTATTTCTGAAAAAAATGGATAAAAGCATTTTTCAAAAATTATTTTTCTTTTTGAAAAGTTGTATCAAAATTCAAACACATTGTTTGGTATTCAGTTTATAAAACAATTTTCTTGATTTAAACTTGAAAGAACAAAAATGATGGGTTCCACAAGAAATTGATTGTTTTTCAAGTTGTTTTAAGAAATATATTTCTTTTATAAAAAAAATTGTCTGAAATTTATTGTGTAAAACAATTTTTTTTAGAACAAACCATAGCTATTTTCAGTTCACATTTTTTTATTGCATTTTTATAAATATTTTGAGAACAAAACAACAGACTTTTTTTTAATTTTGTATTATGATTTAGGAGAACTTAACTCAAATTAGTTGTATATTATACAATAATCCTCACTATTAATCAAACTCCTACAATCAACTAACTTCACATGCCAAAACCAGTTACTGAGTAATTTAAAAGCTTTTCAAATTTCAATTTTTTTTCTCCCTTTTACTTTCTCAGTCTCAATAGTTATTGTCTCCCTAATCGTTTGCCAAGCCCAACATGAGTCATCTGGAATCTACAAACTTTTGCTAGTGAAGGCAAGACATCGAGCTTGAGGATCAATCACATTCAACTGGCTCAAGTAGGGATGGCAATAGTGCGGGGCAGGGCCGAAAGATAGGATCTTCGTCCCCGCCCCGCGCCACATGATGGGGAAAACTTTCTCACCCCATCCCCGCCCCCTCGTGGCCCTGCGAAGCCCCACCCCACCCCATAAAACTCTACTTTTTGTTAATTTGCCCTACAACTAGTACAATTTTTTTAATGAAACATATTTCATTAATAAAAATATACTTGAAATTACAACTAAATTTATCCCATCAAATTAAATCAACTTTTAGAAAAAATTGAATAATATATCCAAGTGTTTAACGAGACATTTACCAAAAAAAAAAAATCTTATAGTATAACACATACCAAAATAAAGGCAAAGAACCACGTTAGGTAGAATAAGATAAGCTTATATTGATATGTTTGTTTAAATAGTAGGGTTTTAGTGTATAAAAAATTTATAATTATAACTTTTAGCAACAAGAGGCGGGGCAGGGACGGGGAGGGGCGGGGTGGGGACAGGTCTAAAAAGTCTAAACTCATCCCCGCCCACCCCGTGGTATGGGGCTAAAATCTTGTCCTACTCTCGAAAACCCACACGGGGCGAAGCAGGGAGGGGCGAGTTAAGCGGGGTGGGGCAAAATTGTCATCCCTAGGCTCAAATTCACTCTATGAGGAGTTCAAATCCTTTGTCCCATTTTTCCTATTCCACTCTATACTTCATTAATAAAAATTTGCCACATGTCTACCTATTTTAATTAAATATAATTTTTTTTCATTACTTCCGCTAGTGTCCTTTTCATAAAAGGTTTTTTATTTTATTTTTTGTCTCAGTTTTTTTTTTTTTAATTTGTTTAAGAAGAATGTAATAAATTTTACTAAAGTATATCATTTTGAAATACAGCTTCCAAATCTAGTGGTAGATCTTTTAAGTTCTAACCACACGTCAAAATCTGCTAAATAGAACTGCTCATCTAGTCGGGGCATGAGCTAACTTATTATCCTCCCTTTTAACATGATGAAAAACTACAACTCAAATAAATTTAATAAATCTAATTTTTTAAATAACCTAACTTCTTAAAAAAATATTTAAGATAAAAATTATCAAAAAATTATATCTTTTATCTCATATTTAATAAATAAGTTACTAGAAACTATGATATATTAAACAAATACTTAAATCCTTCATTACTTAAAAGATAAAAACGAGTTTGTTGCCGTGAAAATATGGTGAGATTGTTATGTTATTATACTTTTTAAGCAGGAGAATTGCTTGAAATATTGTGAGATTAAATATATTGGTATACTTTCTTTTTGGATGGGATTTCTTTTTGAAACTGTTCAAATAACTTTTGCTACAAGAAACCGTTGTGATTCGTTTGTCTAGAAAGGCAAAAGTACCCCTTTTTTTTCTTCTTTTAAAAGAAAACTGTCAAAAAGGTTAAAGGTGTAATAAGTGGTTCTATGTATACATCCTATAAAAAACTAAAAAATTAAAATAAAATAAAAAAGTGTTTTTTTAGAAGGAAAAAAAAAGGTTCTATGTATACATAAAAAAGAATTTAAAAAAAAAAAAAAAAGTAATTTTGGTGGTTCAATCTATAATGGATGGGGGTGAATGACTGAGTGTGAACCACCTCCCTTTGCCCCTTGGTTACATAACTTTGTTTATATTTATTAAACAACATGAGAATGGGATGATAGCAATTTAGAATAAAATTGCCTAAACAAAATAAGCACTTTTCCACTCTGGATGTAAATATGGATAGAAGCGGGTTTTGGTTCCCAGCTCAGCATTATTAGCCAAGATTGTTGAGTCCTCGTGATTAGATTCTATCCGTGACATGATTCTCAAAAAAAAAAAAAAAAAAAAAAAAAAAAAGATTCTATCCGTGACACAATCATGTTTGTCTTTGTTCTCTCTTTTTTTTAATGCCTAGTGGCAGAATGGAAAGACGCACAAAAGTGACACTATCCATACTCTTTTTATTTCTTTGGGCCATGCTGAAAAAGATGTTTTCACTTTTAAAAATGGGGTTACTTTCGGTGTTATCAAACTTCTTACTTCTCCTTTAGGATGCTCTCATATAAAAATTGTATCATATCCTATTTTATTATTTTAAAAAATTATTTTATCAATTATATTATATTATCTATATATATATATATAAAACCGAAGCTTTTGAAACTCTTACAATTTTTCACATCATCACTATTTTTTTTTTCTTTTTATTTTTGATTCTTTTTATTTTAGGTTTTATATCTTATAACAATAATATTGAAAAACGTATACAAATTTGGAGGCCTATTTAAGGGCTCCATAAAACTTGATGGACAAGAAAATATATTCTAAAATAAGCCCTAATTAATACCTAACCATAATAGGAACCAAATTTGACCAAAAAAACATTAAAAGAGCCTAAAAACAAGGAAATAAATCACCTAGACCTAAAATAACGTTTTTTGCATAAAAATACCAAAATCTCTTCTCCCCTTAAAACCCTAGCAATTACCATCTCAAAACCTTAAACTCAACTTCACTTTAAGATTAAAAAAATAAGAAAGAGAGAGACTCACGTAAAAAAAAAAAAAAACGTAGGTTTTGTCTTTTTTTATTTGCTTTCATATGTACCTGAAATTTTCATTCTATCTTATTGTTTTATTATGTTTAGAATTGATTTTCTTATAAGTATTTGGGTTAATCTCTATATTTTGATAGTGTTTTTATGAGTTTGGTTTTTGGGTTGAAATTCTAATAATTATTTTATATTGTATATGGCAGATGAAGCATCTCTATTTTTTGGAGAAAAATCAAAACTGCAACCTATGTCTTCCAGCCCATGGTGTGGTAAATTTTTATATATTCTTGCTTTATTGAGAATTTTTATTTGGGTTCATGTGATTTTTTTTTTTTTATTAAAGTTTTGATTTTTGGTTGATTAATTATTTGTTTGGATTAATTTCAATTAATTATTTGTTTGGATTCAACGTAAAAGATAATGGAATTAGGTGTTATAAATTTGATAATGTTCCATGTTTTGAATTGTTTATATTGTTATTAATACGACTAAATAAGATTTGTTTTTATCTTTGTAGTTTATATCAGTTTTAAGTGTGTGTATATATATAATTTTTGGGAATTTTGCTTTATTAATTTAAGAATTGTAAATTACTTTGTAGGTTTCAGTAACTATGTACCTGCAGTGAGACATTGACAATATAAGCATATATATATGGTATTAACATTTTATAAAAATCTTTCTTATAACCCAATAACATTCTACGTTAGACAACACTTCTAAACTAATAAAAAGCATAGAAGTTAAATATTTATTCCCATTGTATTTTATTTAATTATGACAGATCCATTTTTTTTTAAACGCTAACTAGCAAAATGTCTATCATATGCATATTATTAACCCAATTTTCTATTTCTAAATTTCTTAGATTTTATTATATCAATCTTTTTTTCTTTTAAATTCTTGGTGGGCAAATTGTAACTTTTAAATCGGTATGCTGGATTATGATACTTTTTCCATTACCAATATTGTTTGGCTCCTTAGCATAATAGTTAGAACTTAGAAGCTATATGGGTGTGGTCATAAGAATATGTTTGTTCTATTCTCTGCCCTGTACAACACTTCAATATATAACATTGGTTACATATTTTTGGATTGAATATTCACTTTAGGATGTTGATTATAATTAGAAGAATTTTGTGAAACAGGTTGCCTTCTTTGAACTCTACCATTGGGCCCAAATATTGGAAAAAATATTTCTTATAGGACTTTTAATCTTCCTTAACAATTGTAGTTGCTCTTGCTTATGCCAAAATTTCTAACTTTTTAAATCAAATTGTTTTCTTCTAAAAGCCTGTGTTATTGCCCTATCCATTAAATATCATTATCTTTGTTTTCATACTAAAAGTTTGTGTTCTGGTAAATTTATATCTTTGTGGTGGGAAGGTTAATAAATTTTTTTTTTAAATCTCATTTCCAATAGCTTTCCCGTGCATCGCACGGGTTAGCGACTAGTTTTATAATATTCTCAACCTTCTAACTTTTATTTTACAATATAACATATTAAAATAATATAAATTATACAATAAAATAATATGAAAAAATTTCTATCACTCCCCTCTATCTCATTTCTATTCCTGCCTCTGTCCCTCTTTCAACAACCAAACATCCCAATCACCACCACAACACCACCATGCCCACCACGCCACCATTACCCACTGCCCACCAAAATCCCACCGGAACCAAAACTCCATTTTACAACACTCCTAACATTCCTCTACCCCTAGCATCGACCATAACAAAATAATAATAATAATAATAACAATAATAATAATAATAAAACATAGCCACCATGCCGCCGCCATGCTGCCCACCGAGAAACCCATCAATATCCACCAATCCAAACCCACCAATCTCCACCGATCCAAACCCATGCCACCACCTGACCCATGATACACCGATCCACCTATCCAAACCCATCACCTGACCCACAACTCCAAACCCACCACCTGACCCACAACCCATACAACTCATCGATCCAAACACAACCCACCATGATCTCCGATCTCCGTTGATCCACACTGATCCAAAATCTGCGCCAATCGCCATGCCATGACCACGAACCCAACCCAGCTCCGGTGCAAGCTTTAAACGAGAAAGAGATGTGAGATGTGAGATGAGAGAAAGAGTGAGGACTGAGGAGGGAGGAGCTCTGTGAGAGAGAGAGAGAGAGTAAATGAGAAACACTGAAACAGAACTGAGAGTGAGAGAAAGCAAAAAGTAAAAAAGAATAAAATAATATTTTTTTGGTTTTACAATTGAGTTACAGTGCGATTCTATATTTAGAATCGCATTATAGCACAATTACAAAATTTGTTGCAATAGTCAGATTTTACAAATCCGGATAATGTGGGGGGTTTTGGGCTTTTATACTAAATTGAACCAACATATGACATATGCCATTCTCAATGTAAATGCTCTTATTCGGTTAAAAGTTAAAACTTCACTTCTTCTGAATATATATATATATATATATATATATATATATATATATAGCTGTATTTTAGGTGTTTAGGGTGTTTTGCATCACCAAGGCAAGGGCAAGGGTAGGGGCAGGAGTAGGGGTGAACATTATGAACCACTTGCCTTTTCCACCACATTCGTTCACAATTGCCAGGGGCAGCATTACATGCAAGCCACCAGGCCAAAAAAAATTTGTTTGCACCCCTTTAAAATAAAATTTTGAATGTCCTAAAACTAAAATCCAATTAGAACACTCACAGTAAAGTTGCTAAAAATTATAACTTTTAGCAACTCAGTAAGCTTAAATATGACTATTTTAATGCTACTTTCACATTATCTTCATATGATAAAAGTTAAGTAGTAAGTTGTAACTAATTTTTGTATCTGCACCCACAACTAGCATAACTTTTTTACAATTTTTTTTTAAACAGTTATAAAATTGGTTGTAGCCTAAGACTTACAACCTTACTCAATATATTTTTATTGGAGGTAAATTTTGATAAATCCACCATTGGATTACATCTTCTTCTTATATCCTTTATGCTTAAAATTTCTAAAAAAATTAAAGATCAATAGTTATGTCATCAATAAATTGTTTAAATTGCAAGTTTTGTAGTTTAAAATTATGTATAAAATATAAACTTATAAATCATATAGTAAATAATATCCGATTAACACAAAATTTGACATGTGTATTGAGAGCGTAACGAATATGCAATTAAACAGTTATATTTTTTAAAATATGTGATAATATTTATTTTATTGAATAAGATTGTAGCCAATTTTGTAGCTAAATTTTGTCATTTTTTTTTTCAGTTGCTAATACATCACTTTTTTACCTACTTTTAACAACTTGCCACCTATATTTTGTTGTGAAATTTTTGTGATAGTGTTGTGTCAATATCACTACTCTTAAAATATTTAATTTTATAAGAATAAAAAAAATGTTTCAAATTTTGCTCATTCATTAAAAAAAAAAAATTTAAATCTTCTTTTCAAAACTCTAGCTTACTTTGTCAATGACAGCAGTATGAAGTTATTTTTCTCTACACTTTTATTCTTCATCAACAAAAATTACACCATGGTTACAACCAACAAATCAGCATCTATATTTGGGATTCTTTCCTCATTCTCTCTATCTCTCTTTCTCCATTCTATGTTTTCTTAGCTTTTTCTCTGTTTGATCAAGTAGCTTGTTAAATGCTCTATAGATTTCCAATTCCAAGAGAGTGACCACATGTATAGTTAAAAAGCCATACACCTCAAAAGCAAAAACATATATTAGTTCCTCTATTTTTTTTTTCATAATTTCACATTGACTCCCAATCCTACTCCTACGTATGCTACTATTCTTCTTTACCATATATATTTTTATATAATTGATCTTACATATAAATATACTAAGTTATTATATTTCATTCTTCATTTGATTTCATTTTTTAGTTATAAACAACCAAAATTAGAGTTCTAACTAACACAAATATTCGTCAATCTAAAGTAGAGATTCAAGAAAAATGAAAATATCCAACAACAAAATTGGGAGAGAGAGAGAAAGAGATAAATGACATTTTTTGTGTAGGAAAATTATGCATATAATGGGAGAAAGTGACAAATTTATGGTAAGAGAATGAAAATAAGAAGAGCCAAAATAAAGGAAGATAAATGTGCAAAATTATATGTAAAGTTAAAACCACCCAAAATGAATATGTATAGACAATACTTTTGATTTGATTTTTCATTAATTTGTTATTTAGTTATAACATCAAAATTAAAATATATGAATATGTAAAGTTAAAACTGTCAAACATGAATTTGTAAAGTCAATATATTTATATATTTAATATTGTCAAGGAATGAACATCCGGACATGCAAAGTGATAAGCTCAATTGAAGAGTATCATTTGCAAGTCGAACACTCAACCAATGCATACAAACGTATATGCATCTATGAACAATCCTACAAGGGCACAAGAGTGTTGTACTTAAGATAATGCAAAGCATTAACAGGTATTAAAGCACAATGCATAAAGGCTGCATAAGCAAAGTATTGCAAATACATGGCACAAACCATAAAAGCCTACAAATGTGCATAAGTGCATGGAAACAAACCCTTAAAGCTTACAAAAGCAACATGGGTACAAAGCATATAAAACAATATTGAATAATTGAATAACATCATTATAAATAAGTAATTATCACAGTTTCACAACCATCCAAAAGTTGTGAGTTTAAACAAACAAAAACCATAGTGTACCACAAGTTTTCCAAAAGTATAAAACAAGTGTACCACAAGTTTTCCCAAAAGTATAAAACCATATGGCAAGGATAAAAAAACTAAAACAGCAACTATGCAACTATAAAACCACTCCCCCTTCCAGTATGCGCCCTCCTTTTCAAAATTAAGCTCTTTCTTCCCCTTAAGTTGCTCTCCCCCTTTTTGGCACGAATAGTTAAAGGCTGTCTTCGAGCTTCTGTTGGATGTTATCTAATTGTAACTCAATGGTTCCAAGACACATTTGAGTTTGACTGTGAAAGGGGTTGAGAATCCGTTCCAAATCAGAAATCCGCTGAAATACATTCTCAATGAAGTGACTTTGTCTGGGAATTTGGAATCCATGAGGAATAGATGGGGTGCTGGTTGACTGTACAAGAGTAGTTGTAGCATGAGCAGATGGAGATGCCTAAGTGGATGGTTCACTCTTAGGTTTCTTTGAGGAGTGACTCTTGCTTGCTTGGAGGGAGTACAGAGATATTGCTCGAGGACGAGACAAGAATTTCTCATTAGATGAAGGACTAACACCTTCACGAAGAACAATCTTCATGACTAGACTGCAGAATGGAAGGATTGTTCGTGTTGCTGAACGAGCCGATGTTTTCCCAATGATTTGGAATATATGAGCACAAATGTCAATTGGGGCACCAATAATAAGATCACACAGAAATTGAGCCCTTCCAAGATTGATGAAGGTAGTATTTGACAGAGGGTAGAGATTGAAGAACATGATCAGCTTCAAAGTTATGAGTTCGGGTGAAAACAATGCAGTGCTTATTGATGACCCTGTGCTTCCCACCTCATGTTCATTCCCAAGAACTTGGAAAATGTCTTATGCCCGAAGCACTCTGTCATCGTATGGAGTTCGATCCACATTACTTGGTCTGGAGATGCTGAGTACCTTCGCAATGTAGTCTGCATTTAGGATAAACTCTATTCCTCGTACCCAGCATTTCAACTCTACACTTGTGAATCTGGCATTGGGGTAGAATTCCTTAACCAGTTCTTCAGTTGGGTCCTCAAAATTTCCAAAAAGGTCAGCCTAATCTCTGTCTTTAAAGATGTTGGGGATAAAAGTTGCCCCTAGGGTATCAAACTTAACGACTCGTTCCACAATGAGAGAAGACTTTTTAAAGATATCTGTGTAGGTCTTTTGAGTCAGTAGGAGTCCTGAATCTCTCAATGATAGTGTCCCTGGAAGACTTGGACGATAATCGTGTCCGTTTGGCAACTAGGATTGATGAATCATCAAGTACAATACTTTTGCCTTTGGATGAACAACGGGTTAACTGCAACACAGCAGACACACAGAAACAAACCAAATACAATACCACAAGAGGCAACCATCAGATTGATTAGTTTCAGTTATAAGGCAGTAAAAAGAAATGTACGCAGAAAGGATCAAGAGACAAAGAAACAAGATATGATGAGAAGGAAGTGAGCATGAACACCCTACTCCAGTATAACATAATGCTAATCCACACAACACTCATGAAACCTGAACAACCCACAAACCGCATTCAGAGAGACCCATAGAAAACCTCCAAACCCATATGTCCAATGAGAAATGATGCTATCAAAGACCATGCTCAGAACAAAAACAAGCAATAATATGCATTAACAAGATACTTAGTTAACTCATCAACAAGAGAAAAACACTCTACAAACAAACAAACTCAACATTTTGGGCAAACCCATGTCAGAACACAATATAACGTAATACACAAATGCAACTAACAAAAACAAGAAACTGAACATCAGAACATAAAGAATAAAGTAAAGGAAGGAAAACCATACCTTTTTCTTGGTGTTTGATGAAGACATGATGAAAAAAAATGGAATCTTTTTCAGTGAGAAACGGAGTGTTTGAGTGAGAGAATGAAGAAGACAATGAACAGCCACTGATATTCGAGGGAAAAAACTGAAAAGTTTTTGAAAAAACTGTCTTTAAAACGCAAAACACGCGTTTTTCGCGACTGGAACAAGTCGCCAGTTAGTCGCCAGGGTAAGCCGCGAAACACTGTGAAGGTAAGAAATTTGAAAATTTCACTAAATGTTTTTCGTGACTGAAAGGTCTACCTGCGAAGGAGTCGCGAGCTGAGCCGCAAAAATCTCTGAGTAACCCTCGCGATTGGACCTTCCACCCGCGAACAAGTCGCCAAACTGAGCCGCGAAAAATGCAAAACTCAAATTTTAAAAAATTTTCTAAGTCTTTTTCACGACTTGGGTACTGACTCGCCAGTAAGCCACGAAAAATCTCTGAGTGAGCTCGCAACTGGGGCTTGCGATTGGGCTAACCCGCGACTTAGTCGCCAAAACAAGGAAAACAGTTTTTAAAATTTTTGATATTTTTGTAAAAACAAAATACTTTCCAAAAACAATTAAAAACACTCAAAAATATTTTTGTGTTTGATCAAATAAATATTGAGCATGTGAAAACACATTTAATCAAGTACAATCACACAAATGAATATGGCATTCATTGAACATAAACTTGTGTGTTGTGTGTGGATATCATAAATGAGATAGTCCTTAGTCCAATGTGAAGCTTCAATGGTCAATTCAATCAAAGCATATACAATTAGCACTAGATAATGTGACCTATCTCAATTATAGAAACATACATATATGACCTCCCACAAAAACTTGATTACATTCTTTGAAGCTTTTCGTTTGGCTCCATATTCAACATATCTTTTGCACTTTTTGAGCAAAGAAAATCTCATTGTGAGATAGATGTCTGAAATTTTTTATATTTCAATTTATGAGTTAGCCTTTGGCTTTTTCGGCATCAAACATTTTATTTTGGTCGTTTTCCCTTTTTTCTAGTCAAATACTAGTATGTGCGACAAGCTTTTGCAGCTCTATATCTCTTTTCATTTGGAGATTTACATTTAGAGAGCTCTTTTAAGCAAAAACAAAAATAAAGAGTGGGAAGATATATAGGCATGAGTCTATGCATGTTTCAAGATCAACAAAACCATTCACTAATAATTCATGACAAGGTTGAAGATCTATTTACAACAGTCACATAAATTTCAGAATTTCTCCCACAATGGTACGAGTGCATAGAAAACAAGCTAAGCTCGTAGGTGCACAAGGCCATTAGTACAAAGGTACAGGGCAAAATATGATTTGAGACAAAAGCTCAACAAAGTTTATCAAACTTTTTGGATTTTCTACTTTTTATGTGTTTTTGGATTTTTGACACAAAAGAAAAAAATTGATCAAAATCATAACAAAAAAAATGTAAAGACATTTCAAACCAAAGACAGATACACATGCAAAATAACAACCTAAAAACTAGCAAGAAGCACACAACCAAGCATATTCACAAACATGGGAAATATTGATGCATGGATATGTTGTAATGCTTATGTATGAGTACCCTTCGTCACCCACACGTCACGTGCGCTTGGGGTGATATCTTTAACGGATTGGGTACGAGAATTAGGACTATCAAACTTTCGTGTGAAGCTTTCAAGACAGTTGGTAAAGGCACCGATCATCTTCATCACGTCCGTCATTCCTAGATCATGGTTTTGACTTCTTGGTTGCTCACCACCCCAAGACCTCTTGTCATTTCTTCTTCCTCGTGACCGAGGTGCGCTTGCATTGTTGTCTACTCTCAGCTTTTGACAGTTGGGTCTAGTATGTCCTTGCAATCCGCAATAGTGACACACATAATCTGTTCTAGGACCCCATTGTGGTTTTGAGAGAGATCTTGCTCTGGTTTCGTGTCTGCCCACAGATTGATTTCGGGGCTTATTCACCATCCGTTGCTCAATCACATTCTTCTTCTCAACCTTAACATTTTCAGGGATGGCCTCTTCTACAATCGGCTCTATGGCCTTCACGAATTTTACTTCTTTGGTAGTTTTGACCGATGAGCTACTTCCTCCGGTATAACCCAAACCAAATTTGTCAGAGAAGTGTTTTTGAGAAGAGATAACATCTTTCAGCTTCTTGGAGGAGACCCTTTCTGGCTTGTGCTTGCACTACCTTTTGCTCAAGGAATCTCACTTTAGTGTAAGCTTCTGAAATCTCCCCATTTAATGTCTCGATCTCACACTTAGCCTCTCTATATCTAACCAGAAGACTTTTGTAGTCCTCTTCAGCCCTTTTCATCTTCTTCAAAGCCGCCTTTGCAACCCTTGCATACTCACCCGATTTCTCAAGGAGTAAAGTGTAATTTTCTTGAAGGCTAGCTGTATTTCTATCCTCTTCGGCATTTGATTTTTCAACAATCCCTAAGGATTCATCATCGCTGTGTTCTCCAAGTTCTTGTACAAGTTGATTCAAGTCCTCCGAGGACTCCACATGAGCAATGGTCATGAATGCGGAGAAATTTCCTTCTCCATCACAGCTCTCTTCAGAATCAGAATTTGATGAGTCCGAATCACTTAAAGTAGTGGCATAGGCCTTTCCCTTCAACTTTAAGTAATTGGGGCATTCCTTTTTAAAGTGCCCATGTCCATTACATTCAAAACATGTAATTTCTTGTGAGGATTGGGAATCATTACCCTCTTTTCTTTTGAACTCTCTCTTCTCTTTTTCGGAACTCTAAAATTTTCTTTTGTCACCGAATTTTCCACTGTTTTTGAGCTTTAAGAATTTCTGAAAGTTCTTTACAAGGTATGCCACATCTTTGTCTACTGCGTCCTCTTCTGAAGAGTCATGAGACACCATTCTCTCATCAATTGTCTTAAGAGCAAGGGATTTTCTCTTCTTTGCTGAAGGAAGAGACAACTCATATGTCTGCAGAGAACCAACCAGCTCTTGAACCTTAATGTCGTCAAGATCTTTGCTCTCTTCAATAGCTGTAACTTTGGGTTGGAAACTTTCTGGTAGTGACCGGATGATCTTCCTTACAATCTTCGAGTCCTCCGTCTTTTCTCCCAAGTTAAATTTACCAACAACCACTTCGTTCAATTTGCTGTAAAACGAATCAAAAGACTCATCTTCACTCATCTTTAACTCCTCAAAGCGAGTGGTCAACATTTGAAATTTGGTGTCCTTCACTTTCTTTATCCCTTCATAGGTTGTCTCCAAAATTTCTCATGCTTCCTTAGCAATGGTGATATGTGAAATCCAGTGAAATTCTTCTGGAAAGACACCGCAGAAAATAGCATTCAATGCCTTGCTATTTGCATTGGCCGCCGCAAGAGCAGCCTTATCCCAAGTAGACTTGGCAGTCTCTGGCCTTGTCCATCCTACTTCAACTGCATCCCACACAGCATCATCAATAGAACACAAAAACGCCCTCATACGGACTTTCCAAAATGCATAATTATTACCGTCAAAGAACGGTGGTACATTAAGAGATTAAGACCTATCCATCTTAAAGGGGTCAGGGATCACACTTAGGTAATTAAACCACAACAAGTGTACCCGCTCTGATACCAATTGAAAGTTCAATATGGGTATACAACACCCTTGAACGTTTAGACCACAAATACAAAAAATACCAATTCAAACTTTATATCAAACAATTTATGTGCAGAATATGATGATAAGCTTATAACAGAATTGATAACAATCTAAACCAAATATAAACACATCCACAGCAGTAAATATAAGGCAAAGATAAAGGAAGGAAGACGCAAACACTTGGACAATACACGATGTGTTATCGAAAAGGAAACCGAAGCTCTCGACGTAAAACCTCTCCGCCGCCCTCTAAGTGGTCAATAATCCACTAGAAAATGTAATTGGGATACATGAACAGCAATAGACCCTCCAAGCCTAATCTACCCAGGTACCTAAGCCCTCCAAACTTCTTACTCCAACGAGGTTGCGCCGAACCTTTTTCTTTTCTAGCTTACCGGATTCCGCTACTAGACCATAGCATCAACCAATGTAGATTGGTTCCTTCCTAACTACTTCCCAACAGTACCAAATAAGCCTTCTCACAGACGTAGGTGTGGTGAGATAAGGATTTGGCTAAAAGCCTCTCAAGGGTATGACAATGGAGAGGAAGAAAGTAGAGGAATTGTAGAGTCTCTAAGGTAAAGATTTTGGATGAATCAATCTTGTATTTCTCTAGGGTTTCTCTCACAAAAATTCTCTCTATAAGCTCTCTCAATATGATGGGTATAAAGGTATATATATAGTAGGGTGAGAAAAGAATACGAAGAGACAGTTTTTGCCAAACAGGGTAAATTGGCGGCTTGGTCTCGCGGCTTGTCCAAGTCGCGAGTTCAAGTCGCGACGTAACGGCCTGGCCAGCCTGGGACTTCTGTCCTGTAGCGTGACAACTGGCGTGACCCTTCAACTTCCCTGTGTGCATCTCACGTGCCTGCGTTTGGCGGCTTACCAGTCGCGATCCACCCACGAGTCCTAGCCGCGAAGCTCTGCTTCTTTGCACATACTTGAGTTTTTCTTCACATCTTCTCACACACTACCCTTACAATTTTCCCACCTAAATACAGGGTCACTAAGTACTAAATTACAAGCAAATTGGTCACGGAATAAAACCAATAAGATGGTTGATTAAATTCAACCTTACACATTCAAATAACATACAATTTGGGGTGCATATTAAGAGCTACAAATTAAAATTTTTGATTAAAAAAATTACAAATTTGGACAATTAACTGCAACATTTAACAAAAATTGATTGAGATGCCTCAGTTGAATAAATTCAAAACTTAGAGAATTGAAATGAATTATGGTGAAACATAAAGGGAGTTGGGTATTTTGACCTTATTTTTATATATTAACTAATTGTTAACCCATATAATGCACAAGAATGTTTAACAAAATATAATTTATTTTTTCTCTTTCATATTGTCCATCTAAATATTAAATTTAATGATCCAATTTACTATGATTGTTTTTGTAACTTTGTATATTGATCTATATATTCTATAATTATTAAATTTAATAATCCAATTTATTATAATTGTGTTTGTAAGTTTGTAACTGCCAAAAGTTCAAATGAAAGAATCCCATTAAACCCAAGGCAGCTTCAGCTAAAACCACAGTAAGCCCACAAAGAGTTGTTATTAGTTTCCACAGTAATATCAGGCTTATTTAAGAATCATTTGGCTAAGCCATAGCCTTAAATTGAATTTACCAATTGTTGTAAATCCTGCTCTACTACCTGCTTGATTGAGGTGTAAGGAATTACCACGAAATTTCCAAATCTGTGAGAAACAAAAATAAAGAAAACACATGCCAAAGAAAAACAATTGCACGCACAAGACAATATTTACGTGATTCGGTAATTTGCCTACATCCACGGAGTTGCAGGGATTTCACTATTATTAGGGAAAAATACAAAATGCGGCAATACAGTTTTTTTCTCTCTCTAAAAAACTACAACAACAAAACCCTAATCACCAAAACACGTTTTCTACATCTTGCGCACAGGCCCAAGCCTCCGCTCCATGGACTAAACCCTAGAAAATCTCTCATTAAAAACCACGCAACATTATTCGGGTCAGGTCAGGTCGTCAACTAGATCAAACATAACTAGACTCCACAAAGCCCAACTTGAGGGATTGAAATGCAAGCAGTAGGAAGAAAGCATGAAAAAACAGAAGGTTGGAGGTGAATTTTTCCCTCTTTAATTTCAGGAATTGGCAGCACCTACTTTGGAATCCTAATGTTTTAACCACAAAAATTCTTCATCACTTTGGCATAATCTGCAGGGACAATCCCAGTTTGTCTGAGCCTACGTTTTGATTTCTTTGACTGCAATAACGCCAAAATTTTATTCGTTACATCAACTGCACTAAACAACCAAAATGCAATAAATTTCAAATAAACTCAGCATATACCAGCCTACGTTCTGTGTTTTGCATCGCCTGGAGTGAACATTATGAGCATGAAAAGAAAAGAAAATTTGCACATCAGTCGTTGTATAGCTAAACATTCAAAATGTAAGATTATATTAATTTATTTACGTACATCTTGAGACCTGCACCTTTTCATTCAACCCACCTTTGCATAAGAAGCTACCTCAACCATTCTTATTGACCCGGTAGTTCTGCTCATCACTATTACTCTTCTCCATAACCTTTCATCTCCATTTCAGACTTCCATAACCTTTTATTTATAAGGACTATTTTCACTTTCCAAGTGAGCATAAGATCTAGTGCCCCCAATACTCACCCTTTTCCACTTCACAGAGGAACATCCTACCAACCAGTCTGACTGAACTATTTTCCTCCGTATCAAATACAAATAGTCTTTACCCCATACTTCCTAATAAGAAACTTCACTACCCCTTCTAACAAGTAGTATGAATTCTACTGCCACATGAACAACTTCTCAGGTTTTCATTGCTAATTCGGATCTAAAGGAACACCAAATGTGAAGCTTTACATATTAGGAAGGTGATACATTCACTCCTTGATTGTCTCACACTTCCCATACACTTTCCATGCATATCATGTGTCACTGTGTTCATTTGAACATTCTTGAAAAATGTGGATACCTAGTGTAAAAGTGGATATTGTGTGTTAGGAGTGCACATCAAGAGTGTGAAACAAAATCAAACAATAATTTCCCTTATTATAGTCACTCTCAAATACGGTTGTTTTATATCAAGAGGCACCAATATTTTGGTGCTAGGAGGCGCACAAAACATGGTGGCAAACATGTTTAATAAACGACATTAAAGAAAAAGTAGACAGTGGATGAATTGATACATTTTCAAAAAAATTAGGGTTAAATTGATTTTTTTTTTTTTTAATCAGGATTTAAGACCATCCTCTAACTAGGGTTTGAAACGTAACTTGCCAATATATGAGGTTATTTTTGTCATTTATCACCCCCCCACCGACCCCCCCAAAAAAAAAAAAAAAAAAATCCAAAGCCATGGGAATTTAGATCCCCAAAGTTTAAATTTTTCCAATGATCTAGCCCATTTGGTCATTCTAATACCAATTACACTTGAGAATCATGAGAAGATGCTTTGGATTCCCAAAATATTATGCATAACAAAAAATATATTGGTTCTAAATAACTTTTATTTAAATATTTTTAAGTTTGGCCCCAAGGCGATGGTGAAGAGAAGGTTACTTCTAAATGATTGTAATCACTTTGTTTGAACATTTGTAACACTTCATGATTTTTTTTTTATTCTCTACAAGTTTTGTAACTCTGTTGCTCTTCCTATTAACCATGAATATTCTCCAATAAAAAATAATGTTAATAGATTAGACAACTAGAATCATTCAGTAAAGGTAAGTACAGTGCGGATGATAAATTTTAACAAAAGACTAAAAAAACCTGTAAAAAAAAAAAATGAAAAACTAGCATGGTTCTTCCCAGGAAAAAGTGAAACCAACACTTTAACTGCATAGAGAAGTCAACACAAACAAAAAGATTTCATAAAGGATCATTGGGACTCCCAAAGACTCAGATTCAAAAACTCTTCAAGCAATCCATCCAAGAGTATATAATGTACAACTAAGTAAATACAGCATAGTCTCCCTTATAATACATCTCCAAAACCAGCTAATCACCTCTTGCAGCACACACAATTATCCAAGGAGGGGCACCCCCAAGAAGAAGGTCCTAACCATCCCACTCCTCAGCATGCCAACCCAAAAATAATGGCCAAACAAATAGGCGCAGAAAATCACAAATAATTCTTCCCCATTATCAATTTATAAAATTAGTCTGAGTCAGCAACAAACCATCAATATGAACTTCCACTTGGACTATAGGAGATAACTTCCCAAAATGTAAAGACATAAGCTACTACTACATGACAAGTAGCCTTCCATATTCAAGAGCAAAGGGAATGGAGATCCATCTGACCTAAATAGTACACCAAGCCCAAGAACAAAGCCCATACATGAACCCATCTTGAGTTCATCCATAACTGTTGTATTGTCAACATGTATCATCCAATAAGTGATTACCACATCAGCATTTTACTTAAAATTTAATACATCCTACCACACCTAATAACATCTCAATGAAATCTCAATTTGGATGGATTTATACAGGGGTATTAGAATTGATTGGGTATGATTGTGCTTATTCTTAAACATGTAATAAGATGGCGTAACATGTTAGGATTGGAGCGGTAAAATATGGGTTTTACATCACATCCTTATAGTATTTAATTTATTTTTTTTAAAAAATAATTATGTGATTAAGTTAATCGAATGATATTAAATATTTGTGAGCTCATTCAAATAGTATGTTCATACATTTTTTTTAGGAGTATGTTCATACTTGAATTATATCAATCATAATAATTTATATTTACTCACTTCCTAATGACTTGTAATATAACCAATTATCAAATATAATACTACCTAATGAATATGATATTTATACATGAAGTATAAAAATAATTTTTTACAAAATATTTTATATGAACTTATAATGTATTACGCACGAAACATCCATATACTAGTAAAAGAAATATCAAGACAAAATAAAGAAATCTAGAGATAATATAATATAGATAAATTAAACACACACATTTATATATGTTATTTGAAGCATTCTTGACAGTGCCCTCTATTTTATTGGCATAAGAGAATGACAAATTAACTTGATTGGCAAGAGGAGCTGGCAATCTTGATTGAGTTTTAGAGGTTACATTGCATGCCAAAAAAGCATCGCCAGTTTACATTCATAACCATCGTTTTTAGACTTGGACCGTTCAAAGAACCATAAAAGTGAGAAGTTCAAGATTTTTTTAAGTCAGACCAAGGTCAAACTGAGGTTGAACCATGATGATATCATATTTAATTTAATAATTATTTAAAATATAAATACAAATATATATACATATTAAATTAGTAAAAATATAAAAATTGACTAAAATAATTCAAATAAATATAAAGATCTATCTTTCAAATACATTTTTCATATCATAACTTTCATAAGACAAATAAGAAATAATAATTCTTAAGCAAGCATAAGTTGCTTTTGAGTTTTTTTAGTGAAAAATATAAAATATTTCAAAATAAATCAATATCAATAGACTGCTTCAAAAAAAAATATGTGTGTATATTTAGTTAGAGCTCAAATTTTTTTTTTATGCAAGCTTATGTCTAAATTTTGTTAAGCCATACCTAAGCTAATTTGATAAACTCATAATCTGTTTTTATGAGACCCAATAAAAAGGTTAATAGAGACCATAAATGGTCAAGTATTTTTCGCATGAGAAAAAATAAATAAATTGAAGCTTCAAGTCAAGCCTTCAACAGTGGCGGACATTGGTTTGTCCGCCCACTCAACTTTTTTGTGATCCCTAATAAAACTTCAAGGGAGATCCTGACCATTCCACACTTCCTATGATTTTTTAAAAATAAATAAATAGCAAAAACTAGAAGAGTGGGAGGCAGCTAAGAGCATTGGTGACCGCTCATTTGAATCTAATAGTACAAAATCAAAACTCAAGAAAATGTTAAAGCATCTCTTGACCTTTTCTAAATTTTTGTACTGCTTAGAGAGTAAATAGTTACATTTATCTTTTACTTATCTACATTTTTAAATATATTTTTCAATAGATTTTCTTTTCTTTCTCTATCCCATTTAAATATTATTTCTTCATCTATTCATTATTCTTTCTTTAATTTTTTTTTAATTTCTTTTTATTCATTCTCACCAACTACATATTTTAAAATCTCCAAAATTGTGGGAGGTCTTTTTTTTTCAATGGATCTCGTGAAGCACTTGAGATAACAATATAATAAGTTGTTAGTGTTTATTGTAATTTGAAATTTAACAAATTTATGTTGTTCTTGTGCAAGTTTTTTTTTATAAAAAAATTCTATGTATTTTGAAATTTATCAAATTTATGAAATTTAGAATGAATTTCTCTCATTAAATTTTCTCTAAAAAAATTTATTAATTTTACCTTTTTTAGGACTATTATTATTCTCTTTTTAGTGAATTTTATTTATTATTATTCATTCATTTATCATTAACCCATTTTTTTTAATTTTTCTATAAATGAAAAAAAAAATTATCTGATCATAATTTTTTTTAATTTATCATTAATCCATTTTTTCCGCCACACACGGATACAACATTTTTACAACAAATCTTAAGTAGCAGGTTGTTATTGGTTGTTATTGTTAGGGAAAAAAAGTAATCTTAGTGTTAGGCTGCATTTGTTTTGGATGAAAAGCATTTCCGAAAATGTTTTTCTGTAATTGCGGGTGTTTGGGTGCGCACGAAAAATCAATTTTTCAGAAATTGATTTCAGTTGACCAATGGTCAAAGGTGAAAAGCAATTCCCTTTCTATTTTCACTTCAAATCCTATTTTCCGGAAAACTGAGAAACAGAGAGCACGAAGAGAGAGAGAGAGAGAAAGAAAGAGAGAGCCCAGCGCCCATCGCCGATCCAAGCCCAGAGCCCCATCGCTGGCGACCACGAACCCAGTCCCCATCGCCTCACCGCAACGAGCAAACCCAATCGCACCTTCGATCGCACCGCGCTGCGCCGTCGATCGTTGATCTACTTCAAACCCAGAACCCAGCGCTCTTCGCACCGGCGAGTTGCACCGTCGATCGTCGATCTCCTTCGAACCCAACCCATCGCCTCTAACCGGATTTGATATTTTTTTTCTTTGGTTTTGTTTCTGTTTTGATTGCTAGAGTTTGTGATTTTGAAATTTTTTGTAATAATAATTTGTTTGGATGCTAAGAAAATAGTTGGGAAAATGTGAAAAATGAGTTGGAAAATAGCATTTTCAGAATAGAACCAAACACATAAAAATATTTTCTACAACAATTTTCATTATACAACCAAACACTTGAAAATATTTTCCTTTCCTGAAAATAGCATTTTCGAAAAATAGGCTATTTTTTGGAAATTATTTTACGGGAACCAAACACAGTCTTAGTTTCAAATTTGAACCAGTAACAACTAACCACCTATAATTTATTGTAAAAATATTATAAAATTATTGTACACGTTACATCTCATTGTTTCCGCCACCACACACACTCACTCTCCTTTATATTTCCAATTCAATTCTCCACCATATACCAAAAGTGTAGAATAGGAAATATCTTGGATAACGCGTTTCCTGCGTTATCCAAAGTTACGTTTTGCTTTTTTTTTTTTTTTTGCTGCCGCTGCACAGGAAGACAACGGCTACTGTTCATAAACAGTAGCCGTTGTTTTTGACTTTTAAGCTTTCTTTACCAGTTTTGTGGGTCCATGAACAGTAAATGGGACCCACAAATTTTACTTTTTATCAACTTTTTCATTAAAAATGGGTCCCGCTGTACTATTCACATTTAAAAATTATTTTGCTACAGTGTTTTAAGCAACTTTCAGCAACTTTCAGCAACAATAAGCTGTATCCAAACGGACCCCTTATCTTAGACTCAAAGACTCGTCAAACAGAGTCAAACTCAAAGATTCAACCAGAGAAATGGAGAACCGGTGGAGAACAAAGATGAAAGACCCACAGAGATCCTTCACACCGGTCAAAGCCCCGTCGTCGATCTGCTCTGCCTCCACAGCCGCTTGTCCTCCTCTCCACCACCATGCGGCCCAGATGGGTCTTTCTCTTCTTTTTTCTTTTATTGTTCTGATTTCATTAGGCTTATGAGAGAGAATGTTTTCGTGGTTCGAATATTTCGATTGTGTTTTTGTTCTGATTACGGTATGTTGTACTTTTCATTGTTTTCAACCGTTGAGATAAAGAAGCATTAGAGAGAGAGATGAACAAAGAAGAAAGGAGGAAAGAGAAATAATATATATATATATATATATATTTAAACTTTATTTACATATAATTTCGGTACTATGCATACATTAGCTAAAGTCACAACAACTTTAACTATATTACTATTTCTCATATGTTTGGCGTCCAAGGAAGAGAAGAGTCAAAGAGTGGCGTCCAAGGAAGAGAAGAGTCAAAGAAAAGAGTCCAAGAGTCAAAGAGTGGCGTCCAAGGAAGAGAAGAGTCAAAGAAAAGAGTCCAAGGAAGAGCAGGTAGCCGCTGGATATTTCTCATATGTTTGGCCTCCAAGGAAAGAGAATGTATATTATATGATATAATGAATGGGCACATGCGAAATTGACATACAATAAGATAAATAGGCTAGCTAATAGGCATATGCATTTTGCGCTCACACACACCCTACAAAACGAAGGAGATGGATTCTAAGACACAAGTGGCTGATAAGCCTCATGCAGTTTGTATTCCATGCCCAGCTCAAAGTCACATGAAGGCAATGCTAAAGCTTTCAAAGCTTCTCCATCATGAAGGGTTTCACATAACCTTCGTAAACACCGAGTTCATCCACCAACGTTTAATGAAATTCCAAGCTCCTAACTCCCTAGATGGCTTGTCTGACTTTCGATTCGAAACCATCCCCGATGTCCTTCCCCCATCAGATATCAACGCCGCCCAAGGCATCCCTTCTCTTTCTAAATCCATTATGACCAAATTCTTGGCTCCATTTTCTAACCTCCTTGTAAAACTCAACAATCCAACCTCAAATAATCCTCCAGTTACTTGTATTGTTTCAGATGGTTTCATGTCGTTTACAATTACTGCTGCTCAAGAATTCAAAATCCCTGTTGCGATGTTCTTCACTAGCTCTGCTTGCAGCGTAATGGGTTATCTGCAGTTTCCTTCTCTCAAGGACAAAGGCATCATACCTCTTAAAGGTATAACAAAAAGTGCAAAATCTAATTGAAATCTTGCATTATTTTATTGTAATTGATCACTCTATGCTGAAATTTTTTTGTCTTTGCAGATGAGAGCTATTTGACAAATGGGTATCTTGACACAATTATAGACTGGATTCCTGGTATGAGAGACATACGTCTGAGGGATCTACCAAGTTTTGTACGAACCATTGATCCAAATGATATTTTTTTTAGAATGGTGATTGATGCAGCAGAGAGAGCTCCTAGTGCTTCAGGAATTATTATTCACACATTCAATGAGTTAGAGCAAGAAGTTTTGCATGCACTCTCTTCCATGTTTCCTCATGTATATGCTATTGGCCCTCTAGAACCACAACTCAATCACTTATCCAATGATCATTTGGAATCAATTGGGTATGGTTTATGGAAGGAAGAAACCGAGTGCCTCAATTGGCTTAATTCAAAGGCACCCAACTCAGTGATATATGTGAGTTTTGGTAGCATGGCTGTCATGACATCATCGCAATTGGTTGAGATTGGTTGGGGACTTGCAAATAGTAAGCACCCATTTTTGTGGATAATTAGGCCTGACTTAGTTGAAGGCGGATCAACAATTTTGTCACCTGAGTTTCAGGAGGAAATTAAAGAAAGAGGTCTAATAACTAGTTGGTGCCCTCAAGAGGAAGTGCTAAACCACCCCTCCATTGGAGGGTTCTTAACACATAGCGGTTGGAGTTCAACCATTGAAAGTGTGTGTGCAGGAGTGCCAATGCTTTGCTTACCATTCTTTTCAGATCAACAAACGAACTGCAAGTACACTTGCATTGAATGGGCCATCGGCATGGAAATTGACTTTGATGTCAAAAGAGAGGAAGTAGAGAAGATTGTAAGAGAATTGTTGGAAGGAGATAAAGGAAAGAAAATGAAGAAAAAGGCCATGGAGTGGAAAAAATTGGCTGAAGAGGCCACAAGTCCACTTGGTTCCTCATCCATTAACTTAAAAAATTTGGTGAGTGAAGTGCTTTTATCAAAAGGCTAATGTACCCTGCTACTCTCCCTAAGCTTAGGATCTGTTACTTCACTTGTCTTTAGAATCTCTCTCAAATTGTTCTTCCTTTTTTAAAGTTATTTTTTTTATTTTCTTGTTTTCGAGGTTTGCCCTTTGTTGTTATTGTTAATGTTAATGTTTTGCTATAATAAATGGAATGTATTATTTAAGATATAAACATTTAGATTTACTGCACTGGCACTATTTGACTGAACCCAATCATATTACATCCTAAACATAGCATTAAAAACAAAAGGACACTTGGAAAAATCAATAGCTTTGCTGCTTTGATCTCCACCTGTTGTTGCCAAAATATCAATACTGTTGATACCATATTTTATCGGCTTTTAAATTTTAACGGAAATTTAATTCTTGAATAAACTGTTTAATAGAATTTGAAGGTGACCCAATTTTGTTTGAAAAATACATTAGGGAAGATTTGGATCTAGTGCAATACCACCGGGTGCAATTATCTAATCCTTCTCTCATAAAAGGCTTTTACCACTCTCACTTTCTAATTTTTTCACACTTTTTTTATTCAACAGTTGAGATTAAAAGTTGTTTATTTTAACTCTCAATCTCAACCATTGAAAGCAATTACATCGGGTGCAATACTTAGATATTGCACATGATCTCAATCCCACTAGGATTTCAATGCCTAGTAAATTATCTCTATACCTACCACCTGGTGTTTAAGCTCACTCTTTTCAGGAGTTCGATAGTATAACTAAATACTAATTGTATTTTATTTTTAATAATTGCATCGGGTACAATACTTAAATATTGCACCTGATCTCAATACCACTAGGATTTCTATGCCTAATAGATTGTCTCTGTACCTACCACCTAGTGTCTAAACTCACTCCTTTTAGGACTTCAATGGTGAAACTAAATACTGATTATATTTTGAAATCCTAACAGATTGTCTCTGTACCTACCACCTAGTGTCTAAACTCACTCTTTTTAGGACTTCTATGGTGAAACTAAATACTGATTATATTTTATTTTTAACAATTGTATGAACAAATATCAATTGTGTACATAAGAAAAATCTATTTCGCTATATAAGATATAATATCCAAGGCAAGTTTCATATAAGTATAATAGCCGCCTTAAAGGTTATAAGCAAAATATGTCATTGATTGAAAATTTTATTAAAGAGATTTTCCCCTTCCCTTAAAGTTGAAAAAAAAGGTTTAAAGTTAAACTAAATATAGGAATGCCCAGAGCACTGCTCTAGTCTTTATATATTGAACACATACTTATTTTTTAATATAGTATAATATTTAGTACTCATCCATTTTGAAAAAGATAAATAGCTTAATAATAATAATAATAAATTCTAATCATCAATTAAATTAATTGAATTAAAGTATCAAACATATAACACTTTCAGTTTTTTTTTTTTTTTTTTCTCCACTTTCTCACCTCTAAAAACTCTTTATTGATTGGGTTATGACATGTGTAACGATTATAAAACCACAGTAAGCCCACAAAGAGTTGGTATTAGTTTCCACAGTAATATCAGACTTATTAAGAATCATTTGGCTAAGCCATATCCTTAAATTGAATTTACCAATTGTTGTAAACAACCAGCTACAAAAATCCTGCTCTACAACCTGCTTGATTGAGGGACAGAAATGCAAGCAGTAGGAGGAAAGCATGAAAAAACAGGAGGCTGGAGGTGAATTTTTCCCTCTTTAATTCCAGGAATTGGCAGCACCTACTTTGGAATCTTAATGTTTAACCACAAAAATTGAGCTTCTTCATCACTTTGGCATAAGCAGCAGGGACAATGCCAGGTTGTCTGAGCCTACGTTTTGATTTCTTTGACTGCATTAGCACCAAAATTTTATTAGTTACATCAACTGCACTAAACACCCAAAATGCAATAAATTTCAAATAAACTCAGCATATACCAGCCTACGTTCTGTGTTTCGCATCACCAGGGGTAACATTATGGGCATGAAAAGAAAAGCAAATTTGCACATCAGTCGTTGAATAGCTAAACATTCCAAATGTAAGATTATATTAATTTATTTCAATACATCTTGGGACATGCACCTTTTTATTCAACCCACCTTTGCATAAGAAGCTACCTCCACCATTTTTATTAACCCTGTAGTTCTGCTCATCGCTATTACTCTTCTCCATAACCTTTCATCTCCAATTCCGACTTCCATAACCTTTTATTTGTAAGGACTATTTTCACTTTCCAAGTGAGCATAAAATCTAGTGCCCCCAATACTCACCCTTTTCCACTCCGCAGAAGAACATCCTACCAACCAGTCTGACTGAACTATTTTCCTCCGTATCAAATACAAATAGTCTTCACCCAGACTTCCTAATAAGAAATTCACTACCCCTTCTAACAAGAAGCATGAATTCTACTGCCACGTGAACAACTTCTCAGGTTTTCATTGCTAATTTGGATCTAAAGGAACGCCAAATGTGAAGCTCTACATATTAGGAAGGTGATACATTCACTCCTTGATTCTCACACTCCCTTTACACACTTTCCATACACATCATGTGTCACTGTGTTCATTTGAACATTCTTGAAAAATTTGTATACCTAGTGTGAAAGTGGATATTGTGTGTTAGGAGTGCACATCAAGAGTGTGAAACAAATCAAACAATAATTTCCCTTGTTATAGTCAGTCCCAAAGATGGTTGTTTTATATCATGAGGCACCAATATTTTGGTGGTAGGAGGCACACAAAACATGGTTGGCAAACATGTTTAATAAACGACATTAAAGAAAAAGTAAACAATGGATGAATTGATACATTTTCAAAAAAATTAGGGTTAAATTGATTTTTTTTTTTTTTTAATCAGGATTTAAGACCATCCTCTAACTAGGGTTTGAAACATAACTTGCCATGGAAATGTAGATCCCTAGAGTTTAAACTTTTCCAGTGATCTGGCCCATCTGGCCATTCTGATACCGATAACACTTAGAATCATGAGAAAATGCTTTGGACTCCCAAAATATTATACATAACAAAAAATATATTGGGTCTAAATAACTTTTATTTATATATTTTTAAGTTTGGCCCCAAGGAGATGGTGAAGAGAAGGTTACTTCTAAATGATTGTAATCACTTTGTTTGAACATTTGTAACACTTGATGATTTTTTATTATTCTTTACAAGTTTTGTAACTCTGTTGCTCTTCCTATTAACCATAAATATTTTCCAATCAAAAATAATTTTAATAGATTAGACAACTAGAATCATTCAGTAAAGGTAAGAACAGTACGGATGATAAATTTTAACAAAAGACTCTAAAAAAACCTGTAAAAAAAACAACATGAAAAACTAGCATAGTTCTTCCCAGGAAAAAGTGAAACCAATACTTTAACTACATAGAGAAGTCAACACAAACAAAAAGATTTCATAAAGGATCATTGGGACTTCCAAAGACTCAGATTCAAAAACTCTTCAAGCAATCCATCCAAGAGTATACAATGTACAACTAAGTAAGCTACAGCATAGTCTCCCTTATAATACATCTCCAAAACCAGCTAATCACCTCTTGCAGCACAAACAATTATCCAAGGAGAGGCACCCCCAAGAAGAAGGTCCTAACCATCCCACTCCTCAGCATGACAACCCAAAAATAATGGCCAGACAAATAGGTGCAGAAAATCACAAATAATTCTTCCCCATTATCAATTTATAAAATTAGTCTGAGTCAGCAAGAAACCATCAATTTGAACTTCAACTTGGACTATTGGAGATAACTTCCCAAAATGTAAAGACATAAGCTACTACTACATGACAAGTAGCCTTTCATATTCAAGAGCAAAGGGAATGGAGATCCATCTGAACTAAATAGTACACCAAGCCCAAGAACAAAGCCAATATATGAACCCATCCTGAGTTCATCCATAACTGTGCCCTGATGCTCAATGACCTTTTTTTTATAGGTACCTGATCCTCAATGACGCTTTTACATTTTTTAATATATCAATTTGATATCACTTATAATGAACAAAACTCTTCAAAATTGAAAAGGAGAAAATACTGCTAAATCTGATTGGAGAGAGTAGGGAGAAGGCACACTTTTTTCAGAGGCAAGCAAATTGTTGTATTGTCAACTGCAGTGACAGATCTCAGATTGTCCAACACAATCTTTGGAAACTCCCTCTTATCCACTTCCCCTTTTGTGATTTATATCATCCACACTTCTCCCACAATGTCCTCTGTCTCCAGCAATTCTAACAGCCTTAACGACACAACAGCTGTACTACTGGTTCCCTTTCTTGCTTCATCATGTGTGCTTACAAGCAGCATAAAGCACACTCACTGCATTGATGTCGTCAGAAAATTTCCAGTGGATAGCCTATTTGTTTTGGGTGGGGTTTCTTTTCTTGGTAGGTATGGAGTATATGCTTAAATGGGGTCCTTAGAGCCATTTGGACTTGGCTTTATCACCGGGCACCCGTCCCATCATGTTCTGGCAACGTGGCCGCTGGCCCAAGTTGAACACTTTGTTCATGGCTTGTAATAACACTTATTAATATGCTGTGGGTAGTCCAGGGTATGGAAAATTCCACAGTTTTCAACGGATTAACATGGGCTGACAGCAAAAATGGTAGAACACAAATTCCAAACCGACTTCACTGATGGATCTATGGTTTTCTGGTCAAACTTGCAGAACAGGCCAGTTATGATAACACTGACTAACACAAAAACCAAGTGCAAAACACTACAAAGCCATGCTAGTGCACAATGGCTTTCTCTGATTGAAGTAGTGTTGGTAAAAGCTTATGTGTGCTTAGAGCGCAAAGCACCAAGCCTTAGGGGCTTCTTGCACCTAAAGCATAGCATCTATGGAAAAGCATTTGAGCTTTGTATTTAAAAATAAATAAATAAATAAATCACTTATGAAATTTAGCCGTTAGATCTTTAATGCTAATGATATCATATGGATGAGGACTATATATGTGTTTGGGAATTGTTGAAAAAGGTTTTGCTTTTTTCTTTTTGTCTCAGTTTTTTTGTAAATAATCTCGCTTTTAGCTTTTTCAATTAAACTAGCTTTTAATTTTTTGTATCACATTTAACATAAAAGCTACTAAAAACTATATCTTTTGATAACCACTATGCAAATAAGCCACTAAAAATAAGCAATTCCCAAACGGACACTATATACTCTAGGATTGTATCATATTGCATTTGCTTATGTTAGAAATAGAATCCACTACTTACCGTTTTAGTGCTTTTTGGCCTTCGCTTTGTAGGTATATTTTGATTCAACCACATAGCTACGAAAGACCATGGTTTTGTATATTTTGTAAAGCACAAACAAATTAAATGCACTTTGCTTCCCTAAATTGAAGCACTTCACCCTTGGGGCTTCGCACTCCACACTTTAAGTATGCCTTGGCATATTTTAACAGCATTGTTGTACAAGGTTTTGTTAGCTTTCTCTCAAACCACTAGCTGCCAATGCTAATTGGCATTCTACAAGACATTCAAACGTTGTCTTGACACTTTGGTTATAAGGTTTCCAGGGTCCAGGTTTACAATCAAATTTAGTCAATCTGCAAAAGTCCCACAAATTCTATCAGCATTAGCATGTTATGACTAGTATGGCTAGGTTGATTTTATCAGGGAAGCAGGTAGTTTTCAATGCTCATAGATACACCTTTAGTGTTGGTAATGTTAGGACCACTATTGACTATATTTAGATTGCCAACCAAGAAATTGATGGTCAACTGGGTTGGTTAGGCTATTCCCTTTTCTTTTCATTTTTCATATTCATAAGTTACACACATGCCCAATGGGTGTTCAAACCCATGACCTTCCCCTCCACCTTGTTTTTACAAAGGGAGGAAGTAGCATTTGGATAAGAGCTCATTGGCTTAGGCTATTCCTTTATACATAACAGGAAACAAATGTCTTTAACTCGTATTTCATTCATACTACTTGTTACAACTAGATTACATAGTGTGGTGTCAAATACACCAGGAGAGGAAACAACAATGATGCAAACTTGCTAACAAAATTATATGCATATACTTCCTTGTTGAAGAAATCTGCTAGTCTATAAAATATTTCCAAATGCAGTGAAGCACAAAGTCATATGTAAGATAATATTGAAAATTTTCGATCGGGTTTTTTATAGGTTATTCAATTTTCCAATCAGACAGAAAATGGAGTTGATAGTTCAATTTTGAAAGGGATTTGAAAAGACAAACCTTCAAATGTGCATTGTGCCGCTTTCCCTCCTTCCAACGCCGAATATTCCCATCATTCATCACCCTAAACCTGGACTTGAAAGACCTGACCAAGACATCTCAAAAATGATTTAGTCACCACAAAAGAATGATAACTAAAATAAAATTGATCTAACTATAAATGCCTAAAAACCTACGAAAAAAACTTCATTTTGGTTTTCTTTATCTTGGACGTGACCGGTGTCATTGGCTTTCTCCTCTTCTTCCGCTCTCTCGACGAAACGTGCCGCACTTGATTCACCTGAACACATATCAACCAATAAAAACTTCTAATTTCAAAATTTATCAAGAATTGGTCAAACCCCATTAAGCCAAGAGTTTAAATAAGACTTTTGAAATTCAAAATCAGGCTATTCCTCTTTCAGGAATTTAACCAAACATACTTAACATGAATTAGCAAAACCCCATTAAGCCAAGAGTTTAAATAAAACTTTTGACATTCAAAATTCACGGTATTCCTCTTTCAGCCATTTTCTCAGTAACCAAACATACTTAACATGAATTAGTAAAACCCCATTAAGCCAAGAGTTTAAATAAAACTTTTGACATTCAAAATTCAGGGTCTTCCTCTTTCGTGCATTTTCTCAGCAACCAAACATACTTAAAATGAATTAGTCAAACCCCATGAAGCCAAGAGTTTAAATAAGACTTTTGACATTCAAAATTCAGGGTCTCCCTCGATCAGGCATATTCTCAGTAAACAAACATACTAAACATGAATTAGTCAAACCCCATTAAGCCAAGAGTTTGACAGTCAAAATAGAGGGTCTTCCTCTTTCAGGCATTTTCTCAGTAACCAATCAGGCATAAAAGGAAATAGCCAAAAAATGAATAAACCCAACTTACAGAAGGAGGAAACGGAGGAGCCAGAAAGGGCTGCAAAGCCAATGAAGAATGGGTTGTTGAAGAGGCATTCAACCTCGATCTACACGAAGCAAAATGGATGGGATGGTGAAGCTGTGGGGAGGAGTGGATGAGGCGGCGCGAAGTAAAAGAAGAAGAAGAAGAGATAGAACGCAGAGGGTGAGGCGAGTGAAGGGCTAGAGACCGAAGCTTAGCGCCCCAACTTCGCATCATTGTCGTCTGCAATGGCCTTTACGGAATTGGAAAATGATTTTGATTTTTTGTACTTTCTACAAAACCTTACTCAACAACAACAGTTAACAGTTTGCTGAGCTTTGGAACGGTTGTAAATGAAATTGTATTTTAAAAGACACGAATTAAAATAAAAATAAATTAAAAAAAAGGGGGGGCTAGATAAGATTCCCAAATTACTCCAAAATAGTACCACCTTCCACAAGGCTTTTGCATCAACACACTTGGTCTATATTTTTAATGGGCCAAGCTCATTATCAAGAAGTAAGGAATTCATCTTTTCCTTATGTAAAGGTAAGCCTAATTCCTTTCATTTGTTTAGGCTTCACTTGCGCTTCAATCCTTGTGAGTACTGGTGCAGCTGCTAGCCCAAAAGCTTGCTTCATCCAATCCATTTTTGGGCTTTAGCTATTTCATTTTCGTCCTTTTGTGCAAATGTGGGAAGTCCATACCTGACTCCACTCTCCACAACGTGCTAATTTTATTTTGCATAACTTATCTATTATGATTTTTTTTTTCTTCTATTTTTTTCGTTGGTATAGGTGTATAGCATAAAGGTAAAAGAACTAGCCAAACGGATAAGAAATGAAATGTGTTTGATTAGTGAAGAGCTAGCTGGTTCTTGAAAAATTGGGCACAATATATTAACAACTAAAAAGGTAGTCAAAAAAATAAAATAAAGGTAAAAGGAATTAAATTTTTTTTTTTAAAGGCTAATTGACGGCTCGCCTATATTTATGAAATTGACAATAAGATAGGGCACTAAACTTAATAACAATATTTTCTTAGAAAAATTTCTTATTTGTTTGATTGTTTATTTATTAATTGACATTAAATGTAATGGTGATGGGCTAAACTCTATGAAGCATGGGTGCGGATTCCAATTCGGGTGCAGGTGCAAGACTTGACAATTTTTGAAAAATTAGGATGCAGGCACGACAGGGTGCGGTGATTAAAAAATTATTAAAAATATTTTTATTAATATTTTTTATATATTGCTAAGCATATTTTTTTATATAATGATAAATATATACCAATTTACGAGTAATGGTAAACATATATTAATAAATTTAAAAGCATATTTATATATATTATTATAATGTTTTGCACAACCCCAATTTTAGCCCAATAACATATTTATAATATTAAATTATTTTCCTTCAAAAAAAAAAGTAACGAGGTGATAAAATCAAAGTATTAAAGAATAATAAAAACTGTTGGGTAAAGGTGATAAAATCAAATAATCAAAACTTGTATTTTTACTGTTTTTACAAGTTCCAACATTGTCTATCTTTTTGACTTTTCAAGTCCTTATCTCTTATATAAATACACCTATTCAAAAATCTATCAACAGTCCACAACTTTCTCCCTTACTCTTTCTATCACAGTTTCAGGAGCTCAGTTCGTAGCCTCTATGAACTTCCAATGTCGTCCTTCATTGCAAATCAGCTCGAACCCTTTCTCCTCTAGACCCCCAAGCACTTTGTGTATGAGAAGATGTCACTTCAATTACAAGACCTTTGGGAAACTCATACATTTTCAAACATTTTAATGGTTTTTTTTTTTTAATAACTCATAAAGGTCCAAAAATAACACAAACCAAGTACAAGGCGGGTTGGCCTTGATTATATTATTAATAGCAAAGAATTGTTAACACACGAAACACATAAATAACAATTGTTCTCTGTTTGTGATCTTAATTATACTGAATAAAATAAAATACTTCAAATCAATTGCTATGGTGTTTCCATAAGCACACGTTCCTTTGTCTCAGCTCCAGTATCCTGACCATTCAATACTGGTGATCCCTTCTCGCTACCACCTCTCACATGCCTTGCACCTGCAGCTTCAGCTCCACCGTTATCATTGAAATTCCCAATAATGAACATAACTATTCCGGCAACAGCGATGCAAAATGCAATTCCAAAAGAAGTGCCAATCTTTCCAGGGATTAATGATGATGATACTGCAAAGTTACACCATTGCTTAAAGTTACAACATTGCTTAATGTTACACCTGGTGTAACTTTAACTCAACTATATATATAGTTTTATTTTTTGGAAAATGTATAAAAATATTATTAGGGGTTGGGTTATCACGTGCCCTTAGGTCATTTGTCAATAGATCATTTTAAAAAAAATTTGATATCACTTTTATGACAAATATAAAAAGTTGTCAAAAAAGTTAGTTTTTTTTTTCATAAAAAGCTTCTAAATTAACTTTTCCCCTAATATTTTACTAGATGCATAAAATTGAACAAAAACAAAGTTCTTAAAACATAAAATCAAATTATGTGCACACACATCAATATCTATATATAAAAGCAGAGATCTCATGTGGGAAAGTATGAGATTTTGCCAAGTGATGCATTTTTTGCAAAGAGGATTGAAATATTCTCAAATGCTACATTAGAGATAAGAACAAATTAAATGTTGACTTTTTGTTTCGTTTGATTCAATGTTTTAAGACTATTTTAATTAAAAATAAATATTATTTATTTCCTTTAGTTTAATGTTCCAAGACTTTCCCTCTGTCACACTTAATTCACCATTTTCACCCCTTACACTTAAACTCCTTTAGCCTTCATGACATTCCATATCAAATACACACAGACAATAAATGATGTAATTTACCTTCAATTTTTCAACGACACCTACCTAGCTCCAACATTATTATCTCATCTAATCCTAACTCATATGAGTAGGCTACAACCCATGGAGGGGGATTGCATTTTATATTGAGTGACAACGGCAATTATGATTTTGATGTTAAGGTCAAACGTTGTGGGTTTTGTAAAGGCTGTAATTGACTGTGAGTGTTTGGAATGTGTATTTCGTTTTAGAATTAAGGAGAAAGAGAAAGACAAATTCTTTATCAATTTTTATTCCACTATATTCCTCCAAAATTGGTTTTTTTTTTTTTTTTTTTAATTTTATTCCTTAAATTGAATAATTATAAATGATATGTGTGTAATTTATAATTGTTGCTTATTATGATGAACTCATTACTAAAAAAGTTCTATAACAATTATGCTATAATATATGTACAACATTCTTCAAAATCATTTTATATAAAATATTATAACATTATCCGTGCATCGCATAAGCAACTTACTAACATATACTAAAAGAGTGAACAGAACCACAATAACTTTTGCCAAGCTTAATAATGTAAGTTTGTAACCAAGTGGACGAATTAAAGTAGTTGAAGGAAGAGTGAAACCAGCTAAGAAAGATGAGATGGTTGTTGGTATGTACTATTGCATTGCATAGAAGGTCCTATGGGTCTGATTATACCACACTACAATGTGTGTTTAAGATATTCGTTAACAGTACCCATAGGAAAAAGGAAAAAAAGAAAAAAGTTATGAGCATAAACAGCAAAGATTTCTCATTAACCGTGACAATTTTATCTTATTTTGCATTTAGAACTTAAATATATATAGACCATTTAACAATATCACCGAGAGATTATGTGACAACAATTTCAAATCAGCACCATTGATAATATGGTAGCTAGTCTCTCGTACAGGGTCCTTTCAGATTGCAAATACAAATGGTAAAATACAAAAAAAAAAAAAAAAAAAAAAAAAAAAAAAAAAAAAAAAAAAAAAAAAGGTGGAAAATTAGAAAAATAAAAAGAGTGTTTTTAATTTTGGTGTGGACCCCCTTCATTTGATCCTACGGGAGATAGTGATGCCATCACCAACAGGAAGCATTCAAATCTCAATCCTAGGGTCAGCAGCAAGAGCCTTGTTGAGCTCCAACACAAAGTCCCTGTAGTACTTCACGTACTTACGCAGTGGTGCATCAGGTGTGGCCACCACAGAGCCATTCCACAGGGTGTTGTCGTACCCGATCACTCCTCCTAAGTCCTACCTTCACGAGCTCAATCAGCCTCTTGTGGTAGTTGATGTAGTTGTCCTTATCAGCGTCCAGAGGAAGAGAAGAGTCAAAGAGCAGCCGCTGGTTATTTCTCATTTGATTGGCGTCCAAGGAAGAGAAGAGTCAAAGAGCAGCTAGCCGCAGGTTAATTATCTCTCATATGTTTGGCGTCCAAGGAGAAGAGTCATGTTTGGCCTCCAAGGAAGAGAATGTATATTATAAGATACAATGAATGGTCATATGCATTTTGCGCTCACACACACACTACAGAACGAAGAAAATGGATTTTAAGACACAAGTAGCTGATAAGCCTCATGCAGTTTGTATTCCATGCCCATCTCAAAGTCACATGAAGGCAATGCTAAAGCTTTCAAAGCTTCTCCACCATGAAGGGTTTCACATAACCTTTGTAAACACTGAGTTCAACCACCAACGTTTTATGAAATCCAGAGGTCCCAACTCCTTAGATGGCTTGTTTGACTTTCGATTCGAAACCATCCCCGATGGCCTTCCTCCATCAGATATCAACGCCACCCAAGACATCCCCTCTCTTTCTGAATCCATTATGACCAACTTCTTGGCTCCATTTTCTAACCTCCTTGTAAAACTCAACAGTGCAACTTCAGATAATCCTCCAGTTACTTGTATTGTTTCAGATGGTTCTATGCCGTTTACAATTACTGCTGCTCAGGAATTCAAAATCCCTGTTGTGATGTTCTTCCCTCTCTCTGCTTGCAGCGTAATGGGTGTTCTGCAGCTTCCTTCTCTCAAGGACAAAGGCATCATACCTCTTAAAGGTGTAACAAAAAGTGCAAAATCCAATTGAAATCTTGCATTATTTTATTATAATTAATCATTGTATGCTGAAAACTTTTTGTCTTTGCAGATGAGAGCTATCTGACAAATGGGTATCTTGACACAATTATAGACGGGATTCCTGGTATGAGAGACATACATCTGAGGGATCTTCCAGGCTTTGTACGAACCATTGATCCAAATGATATTGTTTTTAGAATGGTGATTGATGCAGCAGAGAGAGCTCCTAGTGCTTCAGGTATTATTGTTCACACATTCGATGAGTTAGAGCAAGAAGTTTTGCATGCTCTCTCTACCATATTTCCTCATGTATATGCTATTGGCCCTCTAGAACCACAACTCAATCACTTATCCAATGATCATTTGGAATCAATTGGGTATGGTTTATGGAAGGAAGAAACCGAGTGCCTCAATTGGCTTAATTCAAGGGCACCCAACTCAGTGATATATGTGAGTTTTGGTAGCATAGCTATCATGACACCATCGCAATTAATTGAGATTGGTTGGGGACTTGCAAATAGTAAGCACCCATTTTTGTGGATAATTAGGCCTGACTTAGTTGAAGGCGGATCAACGATTGTGTCACCTGAGTTTCTTGAGGAAATTAAAGAAAGAGGTCTAATAACTAGTTGGTGCCCTCAAGAGGAAGTGCTAAACCACCCCTCCATTGGAGGGTTCTTGACACATAGTGGCTGGAATTCAACTATTGAAAGTGTGTGTGCAGGAGTGCCAATGCTTTGCTTACCATTCTTTGCAGATCAACAAACGAACTGCAAGTACACTTGCAATGAATGGGCCATCGGCATGGAAATTGACTTTGATGTCAAAAGAGAGGAAGTAGAGAAGATTGTAAGAGAATTGTTGGAAGGAGAAAAGGGCAAGAAAATGAAGAAAAAGGCCATGGAGTGGAAAAAATTGGCCGAAGAGGCCACAAGTCCACTTGGTTCCTCATCCATTAACTTAAAAAATTTGGTGAGTGAAGTGTTGTTATCAAAAGGCTAATGTACCCTGCTACTCTCCCTAAGCTTAGGATCTGTTAATTCGCTTGTCTTTAGACTCTCTCTCAATTGGGTCTTCCTTTTTAAAATTTTTTTTTTTCGAGGTTTGCCCTTTGTTGTTGTTGTTATTGTTAATGTTAATGTTAATCTTTTTTAATAATAAACGGAAGGTGTTATTTAAGATATAGACATTTAGATTTACTGCACTGGCACTCTTTGACTGAACCCAATCATATTACATCCTAAACATAGCATTGAAAAACAAAAGGACACTGGGAAAAATCAATAGCTTTGCTGCTTTGATCTCTACCCATTGTTGCCAAAATATCAGTGCTGTTGATACCATATTTTATTGGCTTTTAAATTTTAATGAAAATTTAAGTCTCGAATAAACTGTTTAATAAAATTTGAAGGTGACCCAATTTTGTTTGAAAAATACATTAGGGGGGATTTGGAATGAATGGGCCATCAGCATGGAAATTGACTTTGATGTCAAAAGAGAGGAAGTAGAGAAGATTGTAAGAGAATTGTTTGAAGGAGATAAGGGAAAGAAAATGAAGAAAAAGGCCATGGAGTGGAAAAAATTGGCCGAAGAGGCGACAAGTCCACTTGGTTCCTCATCCATTAACTTAAAAATTTTTGTGAGTGAAGTGTTGTTATCAAAAGGCTAATGTACCCTGCTACTCTCCTTAAGCTTAGGATCTGATACTTCGCTTGTCTTTAGACTCTCTCCCAATTTGGTCTTCCTTTTTTAAAGTTTTATTTTATTTTTTTCCGAGGTTTGCCCTTTGTTGTTGTTGTTATTGTTAATGTTCATGTTAATGTTTTTTAATAATAAACGGAAGGTATTATTTAAGATATAGACATTTAGATTTATTGCACTGGCACTCTTTGACTGAACCCAATCATATTACATCCTAAACATAGCATTGAAAAACAAAAGGACACTGGGAAAAATCAATAGCTTTGCTGCTTTGATCTCTACACATTGTTGCCGAAATATCAGTGTTGTTGATACCATATTTTATTGGCTTTTAAATTTTAACGAAAATTTAAGTCTCGAATAAACTGTTTAATAAAATTTGAAGGTGACCCAATTTTGTTTGAAAAATACATTAGGGAGGATTTGGATATGGTGCCATACCACCGGGTGCAATTATCCAATGCCTCTCTCATAAAAGGCTTTTACCATTCTCACTCTCTAACTTATTCACACTTATCTTATTCAACGGTTAATATTGAAAGTTGTTTCTTTTAACTCTCAATCTCAACCATTGAAAGCAATTGCATCAGGTGCAATACATAGATATTCCACATGATCTCAATCCCACTAGGATTTCAATGCCTAGTAGATAATATCTATACTTACCACCTGGTGTCTAAACTCACTCTTTTAGGAGTTCGATGGTAGAACTTAATACTGATTGTATTTTATTTTTAACAATTGCATCGGGTGCAATACTTAGATATTGCTCCTGATCTCAATCCCACTAAGATTTCAATGCCTAATAGATTATCTTTGTACCTATCACCTAGTGTCTAAACTCACTCTTTTTAGGACTTCAATAGTGAAACCAAATACTGATTATATTTTATTTTTAACAATTGTATGAACAAATATCAATTGTGTACATAAGAAAAATCTATTTCACTATATAAGATATAATATCCTAGGCAAGTTTCATATGAGTATAATAGCCGCCTTAAAGGTTTTAAGCAAAATATGTCATTGATTGAAAATTTTATTAAAGAGCTTTTTTCCTTCCCTCTAAGTTGAAAAAAAGGTTTAAAGTTAAACTAAATATAGGAATGCCCAAAGCACTGTTCTACTCTTTATATATTGAACACATACTTATTTTTTAATATAATATAATATTTAGTACTCATCCATTTTGAAAAAGATAAAGATCTTAATAATAATAATAATAATAAATACTAATCATCAATTAAATTAATTGAATTCAAGTATCAAACATATAACACTTTCAGTTTTTTTTTTTTGCACCTCTGAAATCTCTTTATTGATTGGGTTATGAAATGTGTAACGATTATAAAACCACAGTAAGCCCTCAAAGAGTTGGTATTAGTTTCCACAGTAATATCAGACTTAATAAGAATCAATTGGCTAAGCCATAGCCTTAAATTGAATTTACCAATTATTGTAAACAACCAGCTACAAAAATCCTTCTCTACAACCTGCTTGATTGAGGGACTGAAATCAAGCAGCAGGAGGAAAGCATGAAAAAACAGAAGGCTGGAGGTGAATTTTTCCCTCCTTAATTCCAGGAATTCGCAGCACCTACTTTGGAATCCTATTGTTTAACCACAAAAATTGAGCTACTTCATCGCTTTGGCATAAGCAGCAGGGACAATGCCAGGTTGTCTGAGCCTACGTTTTGATTTCTTTGACTGCATTAACACCAAAATTTTATTAGTTACATCAACTGCACTAAACACCCAAAATGCAATAAATTTCAAATAAGAAGCTATCTCCACCATTCTTATTAACCCTGTAGTTCTGCTCATCACTATTACTCTTCTCCATAACCTTTCATCTCCAATTCAGACTTCCATAACCTTTTATTTGTAAGGACTATTTTCACTTTCCAAGTGAGCATAAGATCTAGTGCTCCCAATACTCACCCTTTTCCACTTCGCAGAATAACATCCTACCAACCAGTCTGACTGAACTATTTTCCTCCGTATCAAATACAAATAGTCTTCACCCAGACTTCCTAATAAGAAATTCACTACCCCTTCTTACAAGTAGCATGAATTCTACTGCCACATGAACAACTTCTCAGGTTTTCATTGCTAATTTGGATCTAAAGGAACACCAAATGTGAAGCTTTACATGTTAGGAAGGTGATACATTCACTCCTTGATTGTCTCACACTCCCTTTATACACTTTCCATACACATCATTTATCACTGTGTTCATTAGAACATTCTTTAAAAATGTGTATACCTAGTGTGAAAGTGGATATTGTGTGTTAGGAGGGTACATCAAGAGTGTGAAACAAATCAAACAATAATTTCCCTTGTTATAGTCACTCCCAAAGACGGTTGTTTTATATCATGAGGCACCAATATTTTGGTGCTAGGAGGCACACAAAACATGGTTGGCAAACATGTTTAATAAACGACATTAGAGAAAAAGTAGACTGGATGAATTGATACATTTTCAAAAAAAACTAGGACTACATTTTTTTTTTTTAATCAGGATTTAAGACCATCCTCTAATTAGGGTTTGAAACGTAATTTGCCATGGAAATGTAGATCCCCTGAGTTTAAACTTTCCAGTGATGTGGCCCATCTGGCCATTTTGATACTGATAACACTTGAGAATCATGAGAAAATGCTTTGGACTCCCAAAATATTATACATAACCAAAAATATATTGGTTCTAAATAACTTTTATTTATATATTTTTAAGTTTGGCCCCAAGGAGATGGTGAAGAGAAGGTTACTTCTAAATGATTGTAATCACTTTGTTTGAACATTTGTAACACTTGATGGTTTTTAATTAATCTTTACAAGTTTTTTTACTCTGTTGCTCTTCCTATTAACCATGAATATTTTCCAATCAAAAACAATTTTAATAGATTAGACAACTAGAATCATTCAATAAAGGTAAGTACAGTGCGGATGATAAATTTTAAGGGGGAAAGTGCAGAATAGCACAGTGAGGAGGGAGTATATGGTAAGTTAAGATGTGTTAGAAAAAAAGTTGGAAACTACATCTTAAGTCTCTAAGACTCGAGATCCAAAAAGCAAAAACTGAAGTGAAAATCGAGTCCTAAAAACTCAGTTTCCAAACTCGAGTCTCAAAAACTCGATTTTCAATATTTGATCTCCACAAATCGAGACTTAAAAACTCGATTTTTATCTTGGAACTCGAGTTTTAGACACTCGAGATGCTAGTTTTCAACATTGTTTTGAAACCTGTCAACTAACTAAAATTTTTAATATTTAATGTTATTTGGAAATAAAATTCTAAATTTTAACAAAAGACTAAAAAAAACCTGTAAAAAACACAACATGAAAAACTAGCATAGTTCTTCCAAGGAAAAAGTGAAACCAACACTTTAACTACATAGAGAAGTCAACACAAACAAAAAGATTTCATAAAGGATCATTGGGACTCCCAAAGACTCGGATTCAAAAACTCTTCAAGCAATCCATCCAAGAGTATATAATGTACAACTAAGTAAGCTACAGCATAGTCTCCCTTATAATACATCTCCAAAACCAGCTAATCACCTCTTGCAGCACACACAATTATCCAAGGAGAGGCACCCCCAAGAAGAAGGTCCTAACCATCCCACTCCACAGCCTGCCAACCCAAAAATAATGGCCAGACAAATAGGCGCAGAAAATCACAAATAATTCTTCCCCACTATCAATTTATATATAAAATTAGTCTGAGCCTGCAAGAAACCATCAATTTGAACTTCCACTTGGACTATTGGAGATAACTTCCCAAAATGTAAAAACATAAGCTACTACTACATGACAGATCTCAGATTGTCCAACACAATCTTTGGAAACTCCCTCTTATCCACTACCTTTTTTGTGATTTATAATTGGGTCATGCTAACAGGTGCCCTTAGGGTAATGGTTAACAATTTATTTTAAGAAAGTTTTAACACCATTTTGATGGGAAATGAAAAAAGCTGTCAAAATATTAATTGTTTTTTTTTTCTTTTCCAATAAAAACTTTATTTCAATGGATTATTATCCATTGCCCTAAGGGCATCTGTTATCTGTTAGCATTTCCTTTTTATAATTTTATATCATCCACAATTCTCCCACAATGTCCTTTGTCTCCATCACTTCTAACAACCTTAACGACACAACAGCCATACTACTGGTACCCTTTCTGTAACATGATCACTTTAGTCCTTAAGTTCATTGCCATTAAAAAATTTCTGTTAACTCCCTTAAGACAAACTTGTTTGACATTTTTAACATTAAAAAAACTACTACCTCCGTCCTACTTTTTTTGTCCTGTTTGAAAAGTCAAACTTTTTAAGAGAACATCATTTATTGTCTTGTTTACTTTTTAAAAATGTATAAGTTTCCAAAACTACCCTTAAAAAATTTATCAAAAAATTGAATTAGTAAATTAATAGGGGTATAATAGGAACAATAGTAAATTAATAACTTTTATTTTTAGAAACATGACAATATTTTGGGACATCTCAAAATGGAATTGTAAGGACTCGATTTGTAACGGACCTTTCACAATGAAATTTATAGAGCAGTGGGTTTAAGGATTTGGCATCACCGAAGTAAACGGTGGCTGGTGTAAAGTTTATAGTGAATAATTGATAGCATGAGATCTATTCGATTCTAAATGTCAGAATTTGGCTAAGTGTTTATGAAGGATATTTGTCCTCGGCCCAGGCCGAGGATCTATTATGTTTTTCTTCCTCCTTCTTTTTCCCTGTTGGGAAATCTCCTAATTATATATTGTTTCCTTTTGTTAATCTTAGCTGTCCATCTGGCAATTATCTGAGCCTCTAGGTATAGGGGATTGTCCCATCATCTGTATTTGCAGGCTTTATATTATTTCCCAGCCGCCTTTGCAGGCTTTATAATAGTTAAAGTGACTGATACTTTAGGGTTTTCAGGTCACCTCACCATTAAAGTGGTCAGAATGTTGGTGAGACATATTCAACGGATGTGGGATATTTTCCCTTTAGTGAAGTCGGTGTGCCGAGGACAGGTCATCCTCGGCGCGGGCCTTGGATGTCCTGGGTTCTTTCCCATTGTCCTCGGCCTTAGCATTATCCTCGGCGCGGGCCTTGGGCCGCACATAGTGGGCCAGCGTGGTTAGTGCAATAGGGCCCCACAATAGCCCCTCAAAATTCTGCTACACGTCCCCTTGGGCGGGGAGGAGGATTTTGACTTTCTCGGCGCCTTTTCTCGGTCTGTTGGGTTTTACCGTACCGTCAGTGTTATCGCTACTTCAACTGTTTTTGCAGCTTTCTTTTTGCGCAAAGGGTCGCCCGAGGATGGATAGGCTCGGATCGTTCGTGCTATAGTGCTCAATTTCTCATGGTTTTTGTCCCTGATGGGGTTCGTTTATTTGGCGCCTGAAAGGGAGTTGGCTTCGCCTTAGTTTTGAGCTCATGATCCGTACAAGAGCCTTGGTTCCGTTCAGCGTTTATATTGTCTCATAGTGACTGGTTCCCGTGTAGGTTTGGGTCCGAGGACCATACAAGACCTTGGTTTTTCTTAACATTTAGTTTTCATGGTGAAATGTTCTTCCTGTTGGCCTAAGGTTTCGGACCGTGGAATGTTTAAGTTTCAATCACTTGAAGTATTTGGTTTCCCCATGAGGCTTGGGTCCGAGGACCATGCGATGCCTTAAATCTGTCCAGTACTTAGTTTTCTCATTGAGTCATCTGAAGTATCTGGTTTCCCCATGAGGCTTGGGTCCGAGGACCATGCAATGCCTTGGTTCTGTCCAGTACCCAAATTTCTCATTTAGTCATCTGAAGTATCTGGTTTCCCCATGAGGCTTGGGTCCGAGGACCATGCAATGCCTTGGTTCTGTCCAGTACCTAGTTTTCTCGTTGAGTCATCTGAAGTATCTGGTTTCCCTATGAGGCTTGGGTCCGAGGACCATGCAATGCCTTGGTTCTGTCCAATACCCAGTTTTCTCATTTAGTCATCTAAAGTATCTGGTTTCCCCATGAGGCTTGGGTCCGAGGACCATGCAATGCCTTGGTTCTGTCCAGTACCTAGTTTTCTCGTTTTATCATCTGAAGTATCTGGTTTCCCCATGAGGCTTGGGTCCGAGGACCATGCAATGCCTTGGTTCTGTCCAGTACCTAGTTTTCTCGTTTTATCATCTGAAGTATCTGGTTTCCCCATGAGGCTTGGGTCCGAGGACCATGCAATGCCTTGGTTCTGTCCAGTACCCAGTTTTCTCATTTAGTCATCTGAAGTATCTGGTTTCCCCATGAGGCTTGGGTCCGAGGACCATGCAATGCCTTGGTTCTGTCCAGTACCTAGTTTTCTCGTTTTATCATCTGAAGTATCTGGTTTCCCCATGAGGCTTGGGTCCGAGGACCATGCAATGCCTTGGTTCTGTCAAGTACCTAGTTTTCTCGTTTTATCATCTGAAGTATCTGGTTTCCCCATGAGGCTTGGGTCCGAGGACCATGCAATGCCTTGGTTCTGTCCAGTACCTAGTTTTCTCATTTAGTCATCTGAAGTATCTGGTTTCCCCATGAGGCTTGGGTCCGAGGACCATGCAATGCCTTGGTTCTGTCCAGTACCTAGTTTTCTCGTTTTATCATCTGAAGTATCTGGTTTCCCCATAAGGCTTGGGTCCGAGGACCATGCAATGCCTTGGTTCTGTCCAGTACCTAGTTTTCTCATTTAGTCATCTGAAGTATCTGGTTTCCCCATGAGGCTTGGGTCCGAGGACCATGCAATGCCTTGGTTCTGTCCAGTACCCAGTTTTCTCATTTAGTCATCTGAAGTATCTGGTTTCCCTATGAGGCTTGGGTCCGAGGACCATGCAATGCCTTGGTTCTGTTCAATACCCAGTTTTCTCATTTAGTCATCTGAAGCATCTGGTTTCCCCATGAGGCTTGGGTCTGAGGACCATGCAATGCCTTGGTTCTGTCCAGTACCCAGTTTTCTCGTTTTATCTATTTATCCGTAGCCGTTTAATTTTACATTACTACAATTTACAATAAGCATTAAATAATCACATTTTTCAAGCAGGGTAATAATAATAATAAATGGGGCTGGAGTTGGTGGAGGATAAGACCTTGCCGTATTTTGCCTCTTCGTTTGGTGGGACTTTTCTGATAACGAGGCGTCTCCTGGGTTGTCCAAGTAACGCGTTCTGACGCTTCGGTATCTTCTCGTTTAATGAGGCATCTCCTCATTAATACCGGCCATGGATCTACGAGGATCTAACGGTTGACAAGCCCCTTAGGAATTGGGGCAGCATTATTGCCTCCGGAAATCTCTCCCTGGGATTTATTGCAGATTGGCCCTCATCAATATTCCGCCTTCTATATAAGGCGTTTCCAGGGCAACCTTCTCCCTCACACTTGACAAACATCCATCTCAAATTTCTCCCAAAAATTCCACCCCAAAAAGGCTCTGCCAAATATAGCCGTCTGAGCCCCTACGAATGAGGTGGCCCTTGGAAAGGGCGATCTTGGAGATGCACAGCCCCCATCAGGAGCCGAGGATGACACTCCAACCCTGGCCGCTACGCTGGGATGGGCGTATGGGAGATCCGAAGATTCTCCTTCTTTTCAACCTAACCGGAGACAGAGCCCTCCCTGCCGCCTGGAGGAGGATCCGGAGAGAACGTAACCTCCCTCTCTTGGGTTTGGGTTTTTGACCCCCCAAGCTAGCTACAATGGGGGTGGGAGGGGAACCAGGCGGAACCCAGAAGTGGGGCCGTCCTGTGCCGCGACCTCTTCCACCTCCTATGTAGCTCCTCTTCCTTCTAATCCTTCTTCTCTCTTCTCTTTCCTCTTCTCTTCCTTCACTTCCTTTCGATCTTCTGTTCTTCAGCCAGCTTTGCTTTCTACCATTTGTTCTTCATCTCTTCTTTCGTTCCCTCTTTCTTTCTAATATTTGTTCTTCATCTCTTCTTTCGCTCCTTCTTTTCGATCTTCTGTTCTTCAGCCAGATTTGCTTTCTACCTTTTGTTCCTCTGCCGGCTTTGTCAAGCGTCTGCGTTTGTAGTTAGTTTTAGAACAAGCCCCACGGGCTTCACTTATAAGAGATGTAATTTTTCTTTATATCTGAATAAAAGAAGTAGACTTGTTTTTACTCTTTCTATTTTTCGCGTATTTTCGTTCTTGTGATTGTTGACTTCTGAATGATTGTTGCTGTAGTAGATTGTATTGTTTTGGTAAATTGTTTCTGAAAAAGTTGCCCTTAACTTCTTTACACCGATCACCGTACTTGCCAGCGCACAAATTCTGCCCTACGGTGGGCACCAATTGTATGGACTCGATTTGTAACAGACCCTTCACAATGAAATTTGTAGAGCAGTGGGTTTAAGGATTTGGCATCACCGAAGTAAACAGTGGCTGGTGTAAAGTTTATAGTGAATAATTGATAGCATGAGATCTATTCGATTCTAAATGTCAGAATTTGGCTAAGTGTTTATGAAGGATATTTGTCCTCGGCCCAGGCCGAGGATCTATTATGTTTTTCTTCCTCCTTCTTTTTCCCTGTTGGGAAATCTCCTAATTATATATTGTTTCCTTTTGTTAATCTTAGCTGTCCATCTGGCAATTATCTGAGCCTCTAGGTATAGGGGATTGTCCCATCATCTGTATTTGCAGGCTTTATGTTATTTCCCAGCCGCCTTTGCAGGCTTTATAATAGTTGAAGTGACTGATGCTTTAGGGTTTTCAGGTCACCTCACCATTAAAGCGGTCAGAATGTTGGTGAGACATATTCAACGGATGTGGGATATTTTCCCTTTAGTGAAGTCGGTGTGCCAAGGACAGGTCATCCTCGGCGCGGGCCTTGGATGTCCTGGGTTCTTTCCCATTGTCCTCAGCCTTAGCATTATTCTCGGCGCGGGCCTTGGGCCGCACGTAGTGGGCCAGCGTGGTTAGTGCAATAGGGCCCCACAGGAATAGAGGACAAAAAAAGTGGGACGGAGGGAGTATTTGATAGGTTATTTTTTAATTTATTTAAATGAAAAAATAAATATTTTTAAATTTAGCGGACAAAAATGAAAATTTGATCAAAGTTATAGGATATAAATTGTATTTTTTTTTTCTATTCTTTTCTATTCAGTAAAACATAATAGTGTTTTCTTTTATGATAAAATATTAATTTGTTGTCATGTGTTTATAAAGGCAAATGCATTTATTCTAAGTAAACACTTAAGCACAATACATTAGATTCTCCAATGAAATAGAAACTTTTAGCTGCATTGAATTTAATTGTCATTGGAAAAAATAATACAGTTAGTATTTTATTGCTCAATGCAACAAGGTGTTTGAATTTAATTGGAAAACCTATTCTTTTTCTAAGATTTATATTAAAAAAATAATTTTTTGGGAATATGACATTCTTGCTCAAGTTAGTTACTTAGCAACAATTGAAGATAAAACTAGCAAATCACAAAAGCAAGTTTAATTATGAGTCCGAATTTGGTAAGGATGGAATGTAAAACCAATATTTTATACTGTGAGGGTCCTTTTTTGGACGGTGTCCAGGCCCAAGTAGAAGCAAGGACCCTATGCCTTTTTGTTGTTGTTTTAAGGGACTAGACTTGGTTCACCGTAGCTAAATGGGCTGATTACAAACCAAGTGGTGCACAGAGCAGGAATCCTATAATACATACATACTAACAAGCAAGAAATATATACGTATGGAATAGCAAGAAACAGCAAAGGAGCAATGTGATAAACAAAAGACACAGAAAGGACATTAAGGATCCTTAAAACAATGTGAGATATTTCATTACTTTTCTTAATTGTGTATTACAATATGCTCACGAAGACGTATTACAAGGTCCAAATAAGCTCAAAAATCACAAACTTAAATGGCTCTCCAAGCTTCTAAGACTTGTGAAGTTTGAATCCTTTGAAATCCAAGTATGTTCTATAGTGACTGTTTAAGGATACCGGGCGGTATTTTCCTTTCTTTTGTTACTTTCTTTGGGTTTTTTTACAGAGTTTTCTAAATGATTTTATTCTAATTCACTGTTGCTGAATGCCCTTTCACTATTGGCTACTTCCCCTTTTTATAGTGTCATCTTGGGATTTTGGAGAACCACTAATTTTCCTCCTTTGCTCCCCTGGGTACCAGAGCCAATGTTGTGCCAGCAACTTTGGTGGCTGGTCCCTTCCTTGTTTCTCATAATTTTCTTCTTTTGGTGCTTTTTTTTTAAAAAGCCTCTTGCTGACTTTCCATTCTGGGTGTCCCTAGAAAGCTGACCTCTAATCTCTCTTCCTTCAAGACTTCTAAACCTCACCTTTTCAGACTCAGCTTTTTTGGCTGCCTTTCCTTTTGTCATTTTTCCAGAGTAAGCCAATTCCATCCCTGCCAAGTTGAAAGTTTTCCCAGCTACTTCCCTTCATGGTTCTTCTTTCTGGGTGTTAGGGTACTTTTTTCTTACACCCAACTTTATTTGAGTACCATCTATTTATACTACTATAAGTTATTGGGTTTTCCCAAACATTTTTTTGGCTCTATTATCATATTAATCACAAATATTTCATATCTCATTATCTAAATTGGATCATGATATAAACTATCACAAAAAGCCCAAAAAACTCCTATTTTATCCAATTTTATTATCATTATTTAGTTAAGCCCAAAACCGGCCCTATGGGCCCAATACACACATCTTATTCTATTTAAAACCCAAAAATACTTATGCTTGGTAATATTTGAAGAGCCCATGATTCAAATCCGTGGCAAAACAATTTTATCAATGGAATTCAAATTCATGATCAAAGCCCATGGTTTGAACCCATGGTGATTTATTTATCCAAAGCCCAATTCACATTAGCAATATCAAAGCCCAGTTCCTGTTGGCAACATCAAATCCCAATTCTCATTGGCAATATCAAAGCCGAATTCCCATTGGCAATTCTCATTGGCAACATCAAAGCCCAATTCTCATTGGTAACATCAAAAGCCCAACTTACATTGGCACTATTAAAAGCCCAAACTAACTACTTGGCACTATTTATCGAAAGCCCAAAGGTTATCAATACTTGGCAAAATACCATATCATAATTATTTTACTTAAAAGTCCAATAATGAACAATACTTTAGAATCCTTAAATCTATTACTATAATATTTCAAGCTCATGAAATTTATGAATTATCTACTCTCAAAACCCATGGCGATCATCTCATAAAAGCCTATGGAAAAACATGATTATTAGACCCATGACATTTATTTATTTCATATTATAAACTCATGTTCACTATCTATCTTACATAACAACATTCATAATATTTATTACCAAAACTCATGGTAATTATTCATCCTACATGTCCATTATGATTATCTATAGAGAAACTCATGAACATCACATTATTCCATTATAGTGGTTTAAAACTCATGGTAAATATTATTCTCAAGAAAAATATTGGAGGTTATTATTTAAAAAGCCCCAAATAAAATATCATTTACAAAGCAATCCATGACAAAAATTATGAGAAACTATACAAGTTGTTATTTAAAGCCCATGGAAATTAATACACAAAATCTATCATAAATATTTATTAAAGCTCATGGATTCATTTTATTTCTACTAACAACTAAAGCCAATGAGGAGTAAAAAACTCATGGCAAAGCATGTCTTTAATGCCCATTTTGTAGGCCCAAGAATCTCATGGATTAGGAAACAAACCCAAGCAAAGAAAAAGCCATGTGACCCAACTAAAAGTGCTGAAATGGAGCAAAGTTCTAGACCAAAAAGGTCCCAACAAGAAGCTTGAAAGTGGGCAACCAACCCTTGTTCATCCCTAACCAAAGAAACAACTAGAGACCCCTACAAGAGAACCAAGCTTTTAAGGATGAACTAAGGGCTGTCCCATCAGTTTTCTACCACCCTCTGCCTGATGTGAACAGTGCCCAAGGGCTGTCATATCAGCTGAAGTCTAAAGGATAATGGGACTTCATCATCTTTCTCAAGACTGCACCTCTAGCGGAAGGGGAGCTGAAACCAAATCATCCGAACTTTAATAAATTGATGCTATAAATGTTAAAAACGTTCAAGACATGATTCATGTCCCAAGCCCATGAACCCTAAAGGGGAAAAATTAGGAACATGTGGTTTGGAGGGCAAAAAGGGATCTCTAGTGGAATTCTCTGAAGTGGACTTAAATTTTGACACCTGGCTTAGGGTGTTGAATCCTACTTCCTAGGGTCCAAATCTCAGTTGCAGCACTAGGATTCTTCCTTAATACTTGTCTTAATCTCATTGGCTGAACACAATCTCAACAATCTTAGCATTCAATGCAAAATTACCCCAAATACTACCCATGTGTGACATTGCCCAAAGAAGCAAAATAGCCCCAAAAGCAAATTTCCCATTTTTAGGCCAAATCCAGGTTATTAATTCAGCTATCAAGGCTCCCTTGAATCAGACCCACGTTTTTTGGATTCTTGTTAATTAATACTTCTCTAAACTCCATTATAAAAGTATAAGCATCTCTGCCCACAAACACACAACAACTCCCTCTGAAACTTTCTGATTAATTGGTCATTTTGCTTGCAATTCAACTCTCTTTAAGCTCACTAATCATCCCCTTCAGCCCACACTCATCTAACCTCAGATGTTCTTTTCTCTCCTTTACACAATCATAGCTTATAAATGTCTCCCAATTAGTCACAAAAAACGACCCCCTATGAAACTCTTGATTTATTTGCTATTTTACTTGTGGTTTAGCTCTCCTTAAGCTCACCACTCATCCCCCTTTAGCACACTACTCACTAAAGCCTTAACCTTAGTGTTAATCTCATCCCACTCACTTAGAACAGCCCACATTACCTCATTCATGCCTTATGCACACATACTCATCAAAATCTTAGTTTAATACTTGCTGCACTGAGCTAGGATCTCTCTCTCCCTTCATTCCATCCTATTTTTTCTCTTGTATTTGTAACTATAAAGCCTTTAATCCTTGTTTAGTAATATTATGATGAATGCCATAATGTTTTGGAAACTATGGAAGTTTCCCTCATTTTGACTTAATAATAATAAGGGAAAAAAATATGATTTTTACCATGTAAACACACTTACTAACCTGAAATTATCCTACCGCTGGAGATAATACCGTACCACTAGAGGACTAATTTGAACTATCAGAAAATGACCATTAATGTACTAATTAAGTATTGTAACGTGTTTTTCATTTGGTTTTTGTTGCTGTTTTGTCATGTGCATCCTTTGTTTCTTGCTTGGATAGGCTTTGTCATCACACCGAAAGCCTTTGGGTACTATCGCAAGAGCCCATAGTCGAGTTTTGGCTTAGCTTCCCAATATCTTAGATAGAGGCATCAATTTTCCCCTCAACACTAGGTTCCCCGAGGTACCAGCCCTTTGTTCATGAATTGTTAGTCTCCAAGCTTTCTAATTCCTTTCTGGATCATTGGGTGGCTGATAAGGACATATCTGTTTTTGGTTCCTTGTGCTTCTTGGCACTCCTTTTGAGCTGTTTTAATCTCATCCTTGTTTTGCTGCATGTCTCGAGGACCCCGAGCTCCTAGCAGTCCCTAGGTATCCCGGCCCAGTTCTTACCACTGGACTCCCTAGTAATTTTCTGATCTTGGCGAGCTGAGCTTTTTCTTTCTTCCCTTTGTTTCATGGGCCCTAAGGCCTATCCATTCATGGGTCTTGAGCTTAAATCTTTTTTCCTTATTGTGAGCTCAAGCATTTTATTATTTTTTTTTCATGGAGTTCAACTCACTATGCCATTTTGGGCCTTGGTGCAGCATTGTAATTTTTTAGACCTCAACATATATCATCCAATAAGTGATTACCACATCAGCATTTTACTTAAAATTTAATACATCCTACTACACCTAATAACATCTCAATAAAATCTCAATTTGGATGGATTTATATAGGGGTATTAGAATTGATTGGGCGTGATTGGGCTTATTCTTAAACATGTGATAAGATGACGTAACATGTTGGGATTGGAGTGGTAAAACATGGGTTTTACACCACATCCTTATAGTATTTAATCTATTTTTAAAAAAAAAATTATGTGATTAAGTTAATCAAATGATATTAAATATTTGTGAGCTCATTCAAATAGTATGTTCATACTTTTTTTTTTAGGAGTATGTTCATACTTGAATTATATCAATCATAATAATTTATATTTACTCACTTTTTAATGACTTGTAATATAACCAATTATCAAATATAATACTACCTAATGAATATGATATTTATACATGAAGTACAAAAATAATTTTTTACAAAATATTTTATATGAACTTATAATGTATTACGCATGAAACATCCATATACTAGTAAAAGAAATATCAAGACAAAATAAAGAAATCTAGAGATAATATAATATAGATAAAACTTCTTTATTCAAGTGGTCATCTACATCACACTATAGATTTTGGGATATCTCTATCTCTCCATATCATAATTAAACACACACATTTATATATGTTATTTGAAGCATTCTTGATAGTGCCAAACTATTTTATTGGCATAAGAGAATGACAAATTAACTTGATTTGCAAGAGGAGGTGGCAATCTTGATTGAGTTTTAGAGGTTACACTGCATGCCAAAAAAGCATCGGCCACTTTACATTCATAACCATGGTTTTTAGACATGGACCATTCAAAGAATCGTAAAAGAGAGAAGTTCAAGATTTTTTTAAGTCGAACCGAGGTCAAACTGAGGTTGAACCATGATGATATCATATTTAATTTAATAATTATTTAAAATATAAATATATATATACACATATTAAATTAGTAAAAATATAAAAATTGACTAAAATAATCCAAATAAATATAAAGATCTATCTTTCAAATATATTTTTCATATCGTAACTTTCATAAGACAAATAAGAAATAATAATTCTTAAGCAAACATAAGTTGCTTTTGAGTTTTTTTAGTGAAAAATATAAAATATTTCAAAATAAATCAATATCAATATACTGCTTCAAAAAAAATATGTGTGTATATTTAGTTAGAGCTCAATTTTTTTTTTTTTTTTTATGCAAGCTTATGTCTAAATTTTGTTAAGCCACACCTAAGCTCATTTGATAAACTCAGAATCTATTTTTATGAGACACAATAAAAAGGTTAATAGAGACCATAAATGTTCAAGTATTTTTCGCATGAGAAAAAATAAATAGATAAATAAATAAATTGAAGCTTCAAGACAAGCCTTCAACAGTGGCGACATTGGTTTGTCCGCCCACTCAACTTTTTTGTAAGCCCTAATAAAACTTCAAACTTCAAGGGAGATCCTGACCATTCCACATTTCCTATGATTTAAAAAATAAATAAATAAATAGCAAAAACTAAAAGAGTGGTAGGCAGCTAAGAGCATTGGTGACCGCTCATTTGAATCTAATAGTACAAAATCAAAACTCAAGAAAATGTTAAAGCATTTTTTGAGCTTCTTCAAATTTTTGTACTGTTTAGAGAGTGAACAGTTATATTTATCATTTACTTATCTACTTTTTTAAATATATTTTTCAATAGATTTTCTTTCCTTTCTCTATCCCATTTAAATGTTATTTCTTTATCTATTCATTATTCTTTCTTTATTTTTTTTAATTTCTTTTTATTCATTCTCACCAACTATATATTTTAAAATCTCCAAAATTGTGGGAGGTCTTTTTTTTTCAATGGATGTCGTGAAGCACTTGAGATAACAATATAATAAGTTGTTAGTGTTTATTGTAATTTGAAATTTAACAAATTTATGTTATTCTTGTGCAAGTTTTTTTTTTTTTATAAAAAAAATTCTATGTATTTTGAAATTTATCAAATTTATGAAATTTAGAATGAATTTCTCTCATTAAATTTTCTCTAAAAAAATTTATTAATTTTACCTTTTTTAGGACTATTATTATTCTCTTTTTAGTGAATTTATTTATTATTATTCATTTATTTATCATTAACCCATTTTTTTAATTTTTCTATAAATGAAAAAAAAAATTACCTGATCATAATTTTTTTAATTTATCATTAATCCATTTTTTCGACCACACACGGATACACCCCTTTCATATTTACATCCCATTGCTTCCACCACCACACACACTCACACTCCTTTATATTTCCAATTCAATTCTCCACCACATGCCAAAAGTGTAGGAAATATCTTATCTCAAACTCAATGACTCATCAACAGAGTCAAACTCAAAGATTCAACCAGAGAGATAGAGAACCGGTGGAGAACAAAGATGAAAGACCCACGGAGATCCTTCACACCGGTCAAAGCCTCGTCGTCGATCTGCTCCGCCTCCACAGCCGCTTGTCCTCCTCTCCACCACCATGCGGCCCAGATGGGTCTTTCTCTTCTTTTTGCTTTTATTGTTCTGATTTCATTAGGCTTATGAGAAAGATTGTTTTCGTGGTTCGAATATTTCGATTGTGTTTTTGTTCTGATTATGGTATGGTGTACTTTTCAACCGTTGAGATAAAGAAGCATTAGAGAGAGAGATGAACAAAGAAGAAAGGAGGAAAGAGAGAGAATATATATTTTTAAAACTATATTACATATAATTTCGGTACTATGCATACATTAGCTAAAGTCATAACAACTTTAACTATATTACTATTTCTCATATGTTTGGCGTCCAAGGAAGAGAAGAGTCCAAGGAAGAGAAGAGTCAAAGAGCAGCTAGCCGCCGGATATTTCTCGTATGTTTGGCCTCCAAGGAAAGAGAATGTATATTATATGATATAATGACTGGGCACGTGCGAAATTGACATACAATAAGATAAATAGACTAGCTAATAGGCATATGCATTATGCGCTCACACACACCCTACAGAACGAAGGAGATGGATTCTAAGACACAAGTGGCTGATAAGCCTCATGCAGTTTGTATTCCATGCCCAGCTCAAAGTCACATGAAGGCAATGCTAAAGCTTTCAAAGCTTCTCCACCATGAAGGGTTTCACATAACCTTTGTAAACACCGAGTTCATCCACCAACGTTTTATGAAATCCGAAGGTCCCAACTCCCTAGATGGCTTGTCTGACTTTCGATTCGAAACCATCCCCGATGGCCTTCCTCCAACAGATATCAACGCCACCCAAGACATCCCATCTCTTTCTGAATCCATTATGACCAACTTCTTGGCTCCATTTTCTGACCTCCTTGTAAAACTCAACAGTCCAACTTCAGATAATCCTCCAGTTACTTGTATTGTTTCAGATGGTTTCATGTCGTTTACAATTACTGCTGCTCAAGAATTCAAAATCCCTGTTGCGATGTTCTTCACTAGCTCTGCTTGCAGCGTAATGGGTTATCTGCAGTTTCCTTCTCTCAAGGACAAAGGCATCATACCTCTTAAAGGTATAACAAAAAGTGCAAAATCTAATTGAAATCTTGCATTATTTTATTGTAATTGATCACTCTATACTGAAATTTTTGTCTTTGTAGATGAGAGCTGTTTGACAAATGGGTATCTTGACACAATTATAAACTGGATTCCTGGTATGAGAGACATACGTCTGAGGGATCTCCCAAGCTTTGTACGAACCATTGATCCAAATGATATTTTTTTTAGAATGGTGATTGATGTAGCAGAGAGAGCTCCTAGTGCTTCAGGAATTATTATTCACACATTCAATGAGTTAGAGCAAGAAGTTTTGCATGCACTCTCTTCCATGTTTCCTCATGTATATGCTATTGGCCCTCTAGAACCACAACTCAATCACTTATCCAATGATCATTTGGAATCAATTGGTTATGGTTTATGGAAGGAAGAAACCGAGTGCCTCAATTGGCTTAATTCAAAGGCACCTAACTCAGTGATATATGTGAGTTTTGGTAGCATGGCTGTCATGACATCATCGCAATTGGTTGAAATTGGTTGGGGACTTGCAAATAGTAAGCACTCATTTTTGTGGATAATTAGGCCTGACTTAGTTGAAGGCGGATCAACAATTTTGTCACCTGAGTTTCAGGAGGAAATTAAAGAAAGAGGTCTAATAACTAGTTGGTGCCCTCAAGAGGAAGTGCTAAACCACCCCTCCATTGGAGGGTTCTTGACACATAGCGGTTGGAGTTCAACCATTGAAAGTGTGTGTGCAGGAGTGCCAATGCTTTGCTTACCATTCTTTTCAGATCAGCAAACGAACTGCAAGTACACTTGCAATGAATGGGCCATCGGCATGGAAATTGACTTTGATGTCAAAAGAGAGGAAGTAGAGAAGATTGTAAGAGAATTGTTGGAAGGAGATAAAGGAAAGAAAATGAAGAAAAAGGCCATGGAGTGGAAAAAATTGGCTGAAGAGGCCACAAGTCCACTTGGTTCCTCATCCATTAACTTAAAAAATTTGGTGAGTGAAGTGCTTTTATCAAAAGGCTAATGTACCCTACTACTCTCCAAAAGCTTAGGATCTGTTACTTCACTTGTCTTTAGAATCTCTCTCAAATTGTTCTTCCTTTTTTAAAGTTATTTTTTTATATTTTCTTGTTTTCGAGGTTTGCCCTTTGTTGTTATTGTTAATGTTAATGTTTTGCTATAATAAATGAAATGTATTATTTAAGATATAAACATTTAGATTTACTGCACTGGCACTATTTGACTAAACCCAATCATATTACATCCTAAACATAGCATTAAAAACAAAAGGACATTTGGAAAAATCAATAGCTTTGCTGCTTTGATCTCCACCTGTTGTTGCCAAAATACCAATACTGTTGATACCATATTTTATCGGCTTTTAAATTTTAACGAAAATTTAATTCTTGAATAAACTGTTTAATAGAATTTGAAGGTGACCCAATTTTGTTTGAAAAATACATTAGGGAAGATTTGGATCTGGTGCAATACCACTGGGTGCAATTATCTAATCCCTCTCTCATAAAAGGCTTTTACCACTCTCACTTTCTAATTTTTTCACACTTTTTTTATTCAACGGTTGAGATTGAAAGTTGTTTATTTTAACTCTCAATCTCAACCATTGAAAGCAATTACATCAGGTGCAATACTTAGATATTGCACATGATCTCAATCCCACTAGGATTTCAATGCCTAGTAAATTATCTCTATGCCTACCACCTGGTGTTTAAGCTCACTCTTTTTAGGAGTTCGATAGTAGAACTAAATACTGATTGTATTTTATTTTTAACAATTGCATCGGGTGCAATACTTAAATATTGCACCTGATCTCAATACCACTAGGATTTCTATGCCTAATAGATTGTCTCTGTACCTACCACCTAGTGTCTAAACTCACTCTTTTTAGGACTTCAATGGTGAAACTATATACTGATTATATTTTGAAATCCTAACAGATTGTCTCTGTACCTACCACCTAGTGTCTAAACTCACTCTTTTTAAGACTTCTATAGTGAAACTAAATACTGATTATATTTTATTTTTAACAATTGTATGAACAAATATCAATTGTGTACATAAGAAAAATCTATTTCACTATATAAGATATAATATCCAAGGCAAGTTTCATATAAGTATAATAGCCGCCTTAAAGGTTATAAGCAAAATATGTCATTGATTGAAAATTTTATTAAAGAGCTTTTCCCCTTCCCTTAAAGTTGAAAAAAAAGGTTTAAAGTTAAACTAAAATAGGAATGCCCAGAGCACTGCTCTAGTCTTTATATATTGAACACAAACTTATTTTTTAATATAGTATAATATTTAGTACTCATCCATTTTGAAAAAGATAAAGAGCTTAATAATAATAATAATAAATTCTAATCATCAATTAAATTAATTGAATTAAAGTATCAAACATATAACACTTTCAGTTTTTTTTTTCTTTTTTTTCTCCACTTTCTCACCTCTAAAAACTCTTTATTTTTTATTGATTGGGTTATGACATGTGTAACGATTATAAAACCACAGTAAGCCCACAAAGAGTTGGTATTAGTTTCCACAGTAATATCAGACTTATTAAGAATCATTTGGCTAAGCCATATCCTTAAATTGAATTTACCAATTGTTGTAAACAACCAGCTACAAAAATCCTGCTCTACAACCTGCTTGATTGAGGGACAGAAATGCAAGCAGTAGGAGGAAAGCATGAAAAAACAGAAGGCTGGAGGTGAATTTTTCCCTCTTTAATTCCAGGAATTGGCAGCACCTACTTTGGAATCTTAATGTTTAACCACAAAAATTGAGCTTCTTCATCACTTTGGCATAAGCAGCAGGGACAATGCCAGGTTGTCTGAGCCTACGTTTTGATTTCTTTGACTGCATTAGCACCAAAATTTTATTAGTTACATCAACTGCACTAACCACCCAAAATGCAATAAATTTCAAATAAACTCAGCATATACCAGCCTACGTTCTGTGTTTCGCATCACCAGGGGTAAACATTATGGGCATGAAAAGAAAAGCGAATTTGCACATCAGTCGTTGAATAGCTAAACATTCCAAATGTAAGATTATATTAATTTATTTCAATACATCTTGGGACATGCACCTTTTCATTCAACCCACCTTTGCATAAGAAGCTACCACCACCATTTTTATTAACCCTGTAGTTCTGCTAATCGCTATTACTCTTCTCCATAACCTTTCATCTCCAATTCCGACTTCCATAACCTTTTATTTGTAAGGACTATTTTCACTTTCCAAGTGAGCATAAAATCTAGTGCCCCCAATACTCACCCTTTTCCACTCCGCAGAAGAACATCCTACCAACCAGTCTGACTGAACTATTTTCCTCCGTATCAAATACAAATAGTCTTCACCCAGACTTCCTAATAAGAAATTCACTACCCCTTCTAACAAGAAGCATGAATTCTACTGCCACATGAACAACTTCTCAGGTTTTCATTGCTAATTTGGATCTAAAGGAACACCAAATGTGAAGCTCTACATATTAGGAAGGTGATACATTCACTCCTTGATTCTCACACTCCCTTTAGATACTTTCCATACACATCATGTGTCACTGTGTTCATTTGAACATTCTTGAAAAATGTGTATACCTAGTGTGAAAGTGGATATTGAGTGTTAGGAGTGTACATCAAGAGTGTGAAACAAATCAAACAATAATTTCCCTTGTTATAGTCACTCCCAAAGACGGTTGTTTTATATCATGAGGCACCAATATTTTGGTGGTAGGAGGCACACAAAACATGGTTGGCAAACATGTTTAATAAACGACATTAAAGAAAAAGTAAACAATGGATGAATTGATACATTTTCAAAAAAATTAGGGTTAAATTGATTTTTTTTTTTAATCAGGATTTAAGACCATCCTCTAACTAGGGTTTGAAACGTAACTTGCCATGGAAATGAAGATCCCTAGAGTTTAAACTTTTCCAGTGATCTGGCCCATCTGGCCATTCTGATACCGATAACACTTAGAATCATGAGAAAATGCTTTGGACTCCCAAAATATTTTTTTTTGATAAATAACGTAAGAATATTATTAATAATAAAAAGATTGCCAAACCGAGTACATTGGGGATGTACTATGGAGGCACAAATCAGAAAACAAAAGAACAACGGTCAAGAAAAAGAGAAAAAGAAGAACAAGAAAAATGAGAAAAAACCACACTCCATTCAAAGAGAGTGTGTAAGAAAAAAGACTTAATCTCCAGCAAAGGTCGTTCACAACCCTCAAAGCTTCTAGCATTCCTTTCACGCCAAATGCACCAAATCAAGCAATGAGGCACTAATCTCCAAACATCAATGTGACGATGACGCGCAAACTTTCCTTGCCAAGCCTTAAACAACTCAAGAACAGTGCGAGGCATAACCCATTGAATACCAAACAAGCAGAAAACCAATGACCACAACTCCCAAGCTATGGAGCAATGCAGAAGAAGATGATCCACCGACTCCCCACACCTCTTACACATATAACACCAGTCAAGCACTATCACTCTTCTTTTACGAAGGTTATCTGTTGTTAAGATCCTTCCTAAGGAAGCAGACCAAGAAAAGAAAGCTACCCTTGGAGGAACCTTCGATTGCCAAATCATTCGCCAAGGAAAGGAAACAAAAGTAGGAGGGTAGAATGAACTATAATAACCTCTAACCTCAAAACCTCTATTCCTTGCAGGCTTCCAACAAACCTTGTCTGGACCAAACCCTCGCACTGTCGAAGAATAGACCAATCCCATAAACATAACAAAATATTTTGGACTCCCAAAATATTATACATAACAAAAAATATATTGGGTCTAAATAACTTTTATTTATATATTTTTAAGTTTGGCCCCAAGGAGATGGTGAAGAGAAGGTTACTTCTAAATGATTGTAATCACTTTGTTTGAACATTTGTAACACTTGATGATTTTTTATTATTCTTTACAAGTTTTGTAACTCTGTTGCTCTTCCTATTAACCATGAATATTTTCCAATCAAAAATAATTTTAATAGATTAGACAACTAGAATCATTCAGTAAAGGTAAGAACAGTATGGATGATAAATTTTAACAAAAGACTAAAAAAACCTGTAAAAAAAACAACATGAAAAACTAGCATAGTTCTTCCCAGGAAAAAGTGAAACCAATACTTTAACTACATAGAGAAGTCAACACAAACAAAAAGATTTCATAAAGGATCATTGGGACTTCCAAAGACTCAGATTCAAAAACTCTTCAAGCAATCCATCCAAGAGTATACAATGTACAACTAAGTAAGCTACAGCATAGTCTCCCTTATAATACATCTCCAAAACCAGCTAATCACCTCTTGCAGCACAAACAATTATCCAAGAAGAGGCACCCCCAAGAAGAAGGTCCTAACCATCCCACTCCTCAGCATGACAACCCAAAAATAATGGCCAGACAAATAGGTGCAGAAAATCACAAATAATTCTTCCCCATTATCAATTTATAAAATTAGTCTGAGTCAGCAAGAAACCATCAATTTGAACTTCAACTTGGACTATTGGAGATAACTTCCCAAAATGTAAAGACATAAGCTACTACTACATGACAAGTAGCCTTTCACATTCAAGAGCAAAGGGAATGGAGATCCATCTGAACTAAATAGTACACCAAGCCCAAGAACAAAGCCAATACATGAACCCATCCTGAGTTCATCCATAACTGTGCCCTGATGCTCAATGACCTTTTTTTTATAGGTACCTGATCCTCAATGCCGCTTTTACATTTTTTAATATCTCAATTTGATATCATTTATAATGAACAAAACTCTTCAAAATTGAAAAGGAGAAAATACTGCTAAATCTGATTGGAGAGAGTAGGGAGAAGGCACACTTTTTTCAGAGGCAAGCAAATTGTTGTATTGTCAACTGCAGTGACAGATCTCAGATTGTCCAACACAATCTTTGGAAACTCCCTCTTATCCACTTCCCCTTTTGTGATTTATATCATCCACACTTCTCCCACAATGTCCTCTGTCTCCATCAATTCTAACAGCCTTAACGACACAACAGCTGTACTACTGGTTCCCTTTCTTGCTTCATCATGTGTGCTTACAAGCAGCGTAAAGCACACTCACTGCATTGATGTGGTCAGAAAATTTCCAGTGGGTAGCCTATTTGTTTTGGGTGGGGTTGCTTTTCTTGGTAGGTATGGAGTATATGCTTAAATGGGGTCCTTAGAGCCATTTGGACTTGGCTTTGTCACCGGGCACCCGTCCCATCATGTTCTGGCAACGTGGCCGCTGGCCCAAGTTGAACACTTTGTTCATGGCTTGTAATAACACTTATTAATATGCTGTGGGTAGTCCAGGGTATGGAAAATTCCACAGTTTTCAACGGATTAACATGGGCTGACAGCAAAAATGGTAGAACACAAATTCCAAACCGACTTCACTCATGGATCTATGGTTTTCTGGTCAAACTTGCAGAACAGGCCAGTTATGATAACACTGACTAACACAAAAACCAAGTGCAAAACACTACAAAGCCATGCTAGTGCACAATGGCTTTCTCTGATTGAAGTAGTGTTGGTAAAAGCTTATGCATGCTTAGAGCGCAAAGCACCAAGCCTTAGGGGCTTCTTGCACCTAAAGCAAAGCATCTATGGAAAAGCATTTGAGCTTTGTATTTAAAAATAAATAAATAAATAAATCACTTATGAAATTTAGCCGTTAGATCTTTAATGCTAATGATATCATATGGATGAGGACTATATATGCGTTTGGGAATTGTTGAAAAAGGTTATGCTTTTTTCTTTTTGTTTCAGTTTTTTTGTAAATAATCTCGCTTTTAGCTTTTTCAATTAAACTAGCTTTTAATTTTTTGTATCACATTTAACATAAAAGCTACTAAAAACTATATCTTTTGATAAACACCATGCAAATAAGCCACTAAAAATAAGCAATTCCCAAATGGACACTATATACTCTAGGATTGTATCATATTGCATTTGCTTATGTTAGAAATAGAGGGTCCGTTTGGATTGAGCTTATTGTTGCTAAAACTGAAAACTGAAAACTGAAAACACTGTAGCAAAATAATTTTTAAATGTGTAAATAGTACCGTGGGACCCATTTTTAATTTATTTTAGTGCGTGAACAGTGCTGTGAACAGTGATGAACAGTAATTTTTGTCCCATGCACAGTGAACCCATGTGATGTTACTGTTCACGCACAGGGAAAAAAAAAAAATCTGAAAACGCAAAACGCCACTTTCAGGTCAATCCAAACGCTCACAGAATCCACTACCTACCGTTTTAGTGCTTTTTGGCCTTCGCTTTGTAGGTATATTTTGATTCAACCACATAGCTACGAAAGACCATGGTTTTGTATATTTTGTAAAGCACAAACAAATTAAATGCACTTTGCTTCCCTAAATTGAAGCACTTCACCCTTGGGGCTTCGCACTCCACACTTTAAGTATGCCTTGGCATATTTTAACAGAATTGTTGTACAAGGTTTTGTTAGTTTTCTCTCAAACCACTAGCTGCCAATGCTAATTGGCATTCTACAAGACATTCAAACGTTGTCTTGACACTTTGGTTATAAGGTTTCCGGGGTCCAGGTTTACAATCGAATTTAGTCAATCTGCAAAAGTCCCACAAATTCTATCAGCATTAGCATGTTATGACTAGTATGGCTAGGTTGATTTTATCAGGGAAGCAGGTAGTTTTCAATGCTCATAGATACACCTTTAGTGTTGGTAATGTTAGGACCACTATTGACTATATTTAGATTGCCAACCAAGAAATTGATGGTCAACTAGGTTGGTTAGGCTATTCCCTTTTCTTTTCATTTTTCATATTCATAAGTTACACACATGCCCAATGGGTGTTCAAACCCATGACCTTCCCCTCCACCTTGTTTTTACAAAGGGAGGAAGTGGCATTTGGATAAGAGCTCATTGGCTTAGGCTATTCCTTTATACATAACAGGAAACAAATGTCTTTAACTCGTATTTCATTCATACTACTTGTTACAACTAGATTACATAGTGTGGTGTCAAATACACCAAGAGAGGAAACTACAATGATGCAAACTTGCTAACAAAATTATATGCATATACTTCCTTGTTGAAGAAATCTGCTTGTCTATATAATAGTTCCAAATGCAGTGAAGCACAAAGTCATATGTAAGATAATACTGAAAATTTTCGATCGGGTTTTTTATAGGTTATTCAATTTTCCAATCAGACTGAAAATGGAGTTGATAGTTCAATTTTGAAAGGGATTTGAAAAGACAAACCTTCAAATGTGCATTGTGCTGCTTTCCCTCCTTCCAACGCCGAATATTCCCATCATTCATCACCCTAAACCTGGACTTGAAAGACCTGACCAAGACATCTCAAAAATGATTTAGTCACCACAAAAGAATGATAACTAAAATAAAATTGATCTAACTATAAATGCCTAAAAACCTACGAAAAAAACTTCATTTTGGTTTTCTTTATCTTGGACGTGACCGGTGTCATTGGCTTTCTCCTCTTCTTCCGCTCTCTCGACGAAACGCGCCGCACTTGAGTCACCTGAACACATATCAACCAATAAAAACTTCTAATTTCAAAATTTATCAAGAATTGGTCAAACCCCATCAAGCCAAGAGTTTAAATAAGACTTTTGAAATTCAAAATCAGGCTATTCCTCTTTCAGGAATTTAACCAAACATACTTAACATGAATTAGCAAAACCCCATTAAGCCAAGAGTTTAAATAAAACTTTTGACATTCAAAATTCACGGTATTCCTCTTTCAGCCATTTTCTCAGTAACCAAACATACTTAACATGAATTAGTAAAACCCCATTAAGCCAAGAGTTTAAATAAAACTTTTGACATTCAAAATTCAGGGTCTTCCTCTTTCGTGCATTTTCTCAGCAACCAAACATACTTAAAATGAATTAGTCAAACCCCATGAAGCCAAGAGTTTAAATAAGACTTTTGACATTCAAAATTCAGGGTCTCCCTCTATCAGGCATATTCTCAGTAAACAAACATACTAAACATGAATTAGTCAAACCCCATTAAGCCAAGAGTTTGACATTCAAAATAGAGGGTCTTCCTCTTTCAGGCATTTTCTCAGTAACCAATCAGGCATAAAAGGAAACAGCCAAAAAATGAATAAACCCAACTTACAGAAGGAGGAAACGGAGGAGCCAGAAAGGGCTGCAAAGCCAATGAAAAATGGGTTGTTGAAGAGGCATTGAACCTCGATCTACACAAAGCAAAATGGATGGGTTGGTGAAGCTATGGGGAGGAGTGGATGAGGCGGCGCGAAGTAAAAGAAGAAGAAGAAGAAGAAGAGATAGAACGCAGAGGCTAGAGACCGAAGCTTAGCGCCCCAACTTCGCATCATTGTCGTCTGCAATGGCCTTTATGGAATTGGAAAATGATTTTTATTTTTTGTACTTTCTACAAAACCTTACTCAACAACAGTTGTTAACAACAGTTTGCTGAGCTTTTTGGAATGGTTGAAAAAAAAAAGGGGCTAGATAAGATTCCCAAATTACTCCAAAATAGTACCACCTTCCACAAGGCTTTTGGGTCAACACACTTTAGTCTATATTTTTAATGGGCCAAGCTCATTATCAGGAAGTAAGGAATTCATCGTTTCCTTATGTAAAGGTAAGGCTAATTCCTTTCATTTGTTTAGGTTTCACTTGCGCATTCAATCCTTGTGAGTACTAGTGCAGCTGCTAGCCCAAAAGCTTGCTTCATCCAATCCATTTTTGGGCTTTAGCTATTTCATTTTCTTCCTTTTATGCAAAGGTGGGAAGTCCATACCTGACTCCACTCTCCACAACGTGCTAGTTTTATTTTGCATAACTTATCTATTATGATTTTTTTTTTCTTCTATTTTTTTCGTTGGTATAGGTGTATAGCATAAAGGTAAAAGAACTAGCCAAACGGATAAGAAATGAAATGTTTTTGATTAGTGAAGAGCTAGCTGGTTCTTGAAAAATTGGGCACAATATATTAAGAACTAAAAAGGTAGTCAAAAAAATAAAATAAAGGTGAAAGGAATAAAAAAAAATTTTTTAAATGCTAATTGACGGCTCGCCTATATTTATGAAATTGACAATAAGATAGGGCACTAAACTTAATAACAATATTTTCTTAGAAAAATTTCTTATTTGTTTGATTGTTTATTTATTAATTAACATTAAATGTAATGGTGATGGGCTAAACTCTATGAAGCATGGGTGCGGATTCCAATTCAGGTGCGGGTGCGGTGATTAAAAAATTATTAAAAATATTTTTATTAATATTTTCTATATATTGCTAAGCATATTTTTTTTTATATAATGGTAAATATATACCAATTTAAGAGTAATGGTAAACATATATTAATAAATTTAAAAGCATATTTATATATATTATTATAATGTTTTGCACAACCCCAATTTTAGCCAAATAACATATTTATAATATTAAATTATTTTCCTTCAAAAAAAAAAGTAACAAGGTGATAAAATCAAAGTATTAAAGAATAATAAAAACTGTTAGGTAAAGGTGATAAAATCAAAGAATCAAAACTTGTATTTTTACTGTTTTTACAAGTTCCAACACTGTCTACTTTTTGACTTTTCAAGTCCTTATCTCTTATATCAATACACCTATTCAAAAATCTATCAACGGTCCACAACTTTCTCACTTACTCTTTCTATCACAGTTTCAGGAGCTCAGTTCGTAGCCTCCATGAACTTCCAATGTCGTCCTTCATTGCAAATTAGCTCGAACCCTTTCTCCTTTAGACCTCCAAACACTTTGTGCATGAGGAGATGTCAAATAACATATTTATAATATTAAATTATTTTCCTTCAAAAAAAAAAGTAACAAGGTGATAAAATCAAAGTATTAAAGAATAATAAAAACTGTTAGGTAACGGTGATAAAATCAAATAATCAAAACTTGTATTTTTACTGTTTTTACAAGTTCCAACACTGTCTACTTTTTGACTTTTCAAGTCCTTATCTCTTATATCAATACACCTATTCAAAAATCTATCAACGGTCCACAACTTTCTCACTTACTCTTTCTATCACAGTTTCAGGAGCTCAGTTCGTAGCCTCCATGAACTTCCAATGTCGTCCTTCATTGCAAATTAGCTCGAACCCTTTCTCCTTTAGACCTCCAAACACTTTGTGCATGAGGAGATGTCAATTCAATTACAAGACCTTTGAGAAACTCATACATTTTCAAACATTTTAATGGTTTTTTTATTTTTAATAACTCATAAAGGTCCAAAAATAACACAAACCAAGTACAAGGCGGGTTGGCCTTGATTATATTATTAATAGCAAAGAATTGTTAACACACGAAACACAAAAAGTTTGTGATCTTAATTATACTGAATAAAATAAAATACTTCAAATCAATTGCTATGGTGTTTCCATAAGCACACGTTCCTTTGTCTCAGCTCCAGTATCCTGACCATTCAATACTGGTGATCCCTTCTCGCTACCACCTCTCACATGTCTTGCACCTGCAGCTTCAGCTCCACCGTTATCATTGAAATTCCCAATAATGAACATAACTATTCCGGCAACAGCGGTGCAAAATGCAATTCCAAAAGAAGTGCCAATCTTTCCAGGGATTAATGATGATGATACTGCAAAGCCTGCAAAAGTGCCAAAAGCTTTTATCCATGAGAACCATATAGAGAATGCACCTTCATTCCCGGGTGGTGAACAATCTAGTAGTAAAACACGTCCGAAAGCATGCAAAAGCCCGGTCGATGTGCTTTGAACAGCGGCAAAGAATAAGACCATCGAAATCTTCCAATTCCTATCTTGGAAATAGAATCCTGCTCCAGAAGTTGCTGTGGATAAAAGGAAACCGAGCAGTTGCATTTTCACTGCGTCTGCCTTGAGAAGACGCTGCAATGGTTGCAATAATGGCAGAGAAAACAAAGGAAACATGAAATAAACCAACCATAAATAAAGCAAATGCACTGGCTTGAGACACATTTGGCCTACAAGGAAAAGCACCCCTCCTATGAAAATGGACATTGTGGTGAATGAAGAAAGAAAAACCCCAACAAGGCCTGCAATTGCACGAGGGTAATGGAATAAGTAAAAGGCATAATGGGGTTTTGAAATGGACGCTGCAGTGTTGGTTGGAGTCGGAGAGGTTCTATCATTCTTAGTTGTGAACACATGAGCTATACCACCGAACCATATTAGGCCACTGAAGATTGAGACAATCCAAAGGCTTATAAACTCTTGATCTGCTGGCTCTCGAAGCATATGGTAAGTGAATGCTGAGATGATAGCAGAGCCCACCGAGCCAGCAACAGTAGCATAAAGAGAGAAACAACCAGAAACTGCAGTTCTAATGGGGATTCGGCGTTGTTGTTGTTGTTGTTGATGGGTTGGTGTAGTAAAGCCGCGAAGCATTAGGCCAAGGCGGCGGGTGTGGCAGGCGGTGGCAACAGAAAGTGCTGCTACAATGACTGTAATATATGGCAGAAAGATCCACACGGTCTTAAAGAATCCGACCGGGAGACAGAAAATAGCTCCAGTGGCAGTGGCAGCTGCAGCAATAAGTATTTGTTGATCGCCATGGTCAAGGTTGAAGGATATGGAGCCAAGTATGGGAGCAGCAACAGCTAGCCCTATAGCCCAGGAAATTGATGTCCATTCTAAAGGGGAGTATTTGTGATTGATAATCGTGATAGAACGGTGTGTTAGTCTGTGGTACCTGCAATTATATGCCCAATGGTACCAATTTACATTTGTAATAGCAATGTCAATCTTACATTATAGACTGAATAAATGTGTGCAATGTAGGACATTTTTTTGCAAATGCATGTGTATAATATTGTACACATTAATTTAGTCTGCTAGGTAAATCTTACTTTGTCAATGGAATGTAAACTAAAATTTTTTCATAGATAAATTTTGTATAATAACTTTGAAGATACAAATTTTTTCACGTGATATATTTTGATCGTTATTAATAAAAATGATGTCAATAATTAGCTCATGTGAAAATAATGTTGCTTCTCAAAAAAAAAAAAATGTGAAAATAATGTTATTTTAATTACAATTTATCATCATATCAACCCTTATAAAAAGAGTGTGAAATTCTTTGTGTTTCTCAAATCACTCAATTTTATAAGATGAATGTATTTTTTGAAGGAGAAATTATGCAATGACATACCATGTTAAGGTAGCTAAAAAGGAAACGTATATTTCAATAATAAATGATTTTAAAAAATAGAATACCACAATTCATGTAATATAAAATGAAATACAAAAGGTGGAACATATTCTATACCGTCTCTAGTAGCACTTTTCTTTCTTAGATTAATCAAACTATTTATTCCTATAATTAAAAAAAATTTGCATAAAAAACTTTTAAAATATTTCTTCTTAGATATTAATCATTACACTTTCATATTCCTATTTTGCACAGAGTGGTCAAAAGCGGTGGATTTAGGAATTATTTCAGGGGGTTAAATTTAAAAAAAAAAAAAAATTGCAAAAACTTGAAGTTTTACAATTTATTTCTACGAATTCTCATATTTTAAAATTGTTACATGATAGCTCATTATCAGTTGTTATTATCTATTGTTAATGTGGGTAAATTTGACCATTTTATTTTGTTAGATTTGTATAATATTTCTAATTTTATGCGATTGTTATTATCTATTTATCATTATTTTTATAAAAATATTTAAAACTAAATGACAAAATTCAACCCACTTGCACTGTATTAGTTATTGACCCATATAGCCACACTAATCTATACATAAATAATACATTAAGTGTCTACTTAACCAATTAAATGCTCAAAAAATCACTAACTTTGAATTACTAACTCTATAACAAAAAAATTATTATAATATGATAACAATACATGCACACATGTAACAAATCTCTATATTTCCTCTTTTTTTTAACAACAAAGCTCTATATTCCCTAATTATTAAATTATATAAAGTTATATTATATTATATTATACATGTATATTCACACACATCACAATTCACACAAATAACATTATAACAAAAAAATAATAACGCATATATCAGACACATACTCACTCACACATGCATATATAATATATATTTATAATAAAGAGAGAGAGAGAGAGACACACTTGCAACTCAAAAACACTCACTATTTACTACTCTTAGAGTCGGAGATACCAAGATATCGGTTAAATAGAAAAGAGAGATGAGATTGAGATTCATGAGAGATAAATTAATTTGTAATTTGTGTTGTTGTTTGGTTTTAAGATGTGCTAATATGTGTTGTTGTTTGGTTTTAGACTGGACTGATATGTGTCAGACTATGCAAAAATATTTTTAATGGTAAATTAAAGCAGTAAAAAAATTATAATATATATAAATATATATATATATATATATATATATTATTTGGACTTTAGAAATTCTTGTCGGTGGAATTAGTTGACTCTAGGGAATAATGAGGGACATGAAATATTTTTGGCCGAAATATAATAATTGACAAATAGGGGGTTCAATTTTTCACAAGACGTTACCTGAAACGCAGCCCCTGTTTGTCAATTATTATATTTCGGCCAAAAATATTTCATGTCCCTCAGTATTGCCTAGAGTCAACTAAGTCCACCGACAAGAATTTCTAAAGTCCTATAATTTGCATGCAATTCCCTTTATATATATATATATATATATATATATATATATATATATATATATCATATCATATATTATATAATAAAAGTTGGGCATAGAAACTGTAGTTGCGCTAAGTGATTACATTAAATTGCAGAAATTTTTTTAGAATTTTAAAAAAATTAATATATATATATATATATATATATATTTGTACTTATCTTCTTCTCCTATAATTTCTAAATTGATAAAAATTTTAATTTGATTATAATCCAAACTCTTCATCTAATCTTTTTATTATTATAATTTATAAGTTGATAAAAAATTTTAATTTGATTACAATTCAAACTCATCATCTAATCCTTTTTTTAATTTAAATTATATTACTACGTGTAAAAAAAATAAATAAATAAATAAAACGCTCTCAAAGTGATAGAAAAAACAAACAAGTTTATTCTTTATTGTTTTTTCTAAATTTATATCTTAATTTATAATTTGTGTTAACTTCTTAATTTAAATTATGAATAATTTTGATTATATTCTTTATATTGAATGTAAATTATCATTTATAGGTTTTTGGTTGTGTTATATTCTTCGGAAAAAAAGAAATAAAATAAAAGAGTTTATATAAATTTGGCAACAAAGCTAAATAGATATGGCTAAGAAATATTTACTAACAATAATTTTATTAGTAACATTTTTTTAACATGATTTAAAAAAAAAAATGAATAGAGAGATAATTTATTAACGTGATTTAAACTCTTCTTAAACTTTTTTAAGGGATTGGTTTAAAAAAATTGGAAAGTAATTTTCTAATTATTAACTACTATGCGCTAATTTCTAACTACCAAAACCCACAATTGAAATACTAATCCGTATGAGATACAACTTCCAAAGATTAATATCTTAATTGTTATATATTAACGCTGACTTTATATATATATATATATATATATATATAAAAGAGGGGTTTTCTACCTCCTTGCAAAACAAATGGACTATAACACGAAGGAATTATAATAAGAATTAACTAGATAGAGGTAAAACTACACAACCTCTTTTCTACAATATATATGTTAAATTCATATCATTTTTCATGCATTTTTACATGCTACATAAAGGAATTATAATAATAATTAATTAGACAGGGGTAAGACTACACCGCCTATTTTTTACAATAAATATTAAATTTAGATCATTTTTCATGCATATACACACACATGTAGCATGCAACGCACAAGACTTAAACTTTAAGTTTAAACTTAAACTTGGTAGGGTGAAACTCACTCAAATTTCAGTGCCTTCTTCCATGCTTTCAATGACAAAAATTAAATTCTCATGTGAGTCTCTCTCTACTTCAAATTTTTAAATGTTTAATAATTTAAATTGTTCTTAATTATTGAATTAAGGTTTCACTTAAACATTATTTCAATTATTGTTTCGAATAGTTTTTAATTATTAAATTCAAGGGTTTTCCATTTAAATATATGTGATTTATTGAACAAAGTTCAATGTATTATTGAAAATCATATTATATATATATATATATATATATATATATATATTAGGTACCTCTACCATCTTCCATTCAATTATATATATGCATATTATGATACTTTAGTTTCACACAACATGCATTCATTATATAACTTAAAAGTAAAATATTCATGTATTTTTATTATTTATTTTAAGTAAATTAATAAAAAAAAATAATTTTTCTAGACAGGGATAAGACTACACCACCTCTTTTTTACAATATATGTTAAATTCAAATCATTTTTCATGCATATTCACACGCTACACAAAGGAATTATAATAAGAATCAGTTAGATAGAGGCAAGACTACACCACCTCTTTTCTACAATATATATTAAATTCAGATCATTTTTCATGCATATTCACACGCTACACAAAGAAATTATAATAAGAATTAACTAGACAGGGGTATAACTACACCACCTCTTTTTCTACAATAAATATTAAATTTAGATCATTTTTCATGCATATACACACGCATGTAGCATGCAACGCACAAGACTTAAACTTGGTAGGGTGAAACTCACTCGAGTTTTAGTGCCTTCTTTCATGCTTTCAAGGACAAAAATTAAATTCTCATGTGAGTCTCTCTCTACTTCAAATTTTTAAATGTTTAATAATTTAGATTGTTCTTAATTATTGAATTGAGGTTTCACTTAAACATTATTTCAATTATTGTTTCGAATAGTTTTTAATTATTAAATTCAAGGGTTTTCCATTTAAATATATGTGATTAATTGAGCAAAGTCCAATGTATTATTGAAAATCATTATATATATATATATATATATATTAGGTACCGCTACCATCTTCCATTCAATTATATATATATATATATATATATGCATATTATGATACTTTAGTTTCACACAACATGCATTCATTATATAATTTAAAAGTAAAATATTCATTTATTTTTATTATTTATTTTAAGTAAATTAATAAAAAAATAATTTTTCTAAACAGGGATAAGACTACACCACCTCTTTTTTATAATATATGTTAAATTCAAATCATTTTTTATGCATATTCACATGCTACATGAAGGAATTATAATAAGAATTAGCTAGATAAAGGCAAGACTACACCACATCTTTTCTACAATATATGTTAAATTCATATCATTTTTCATGCATATTCACATGCTACACCACCTCTTTTCTACAATAAATATTAAATTTAGATCATTTTTCATGCATATACACATACATGTAGCATGCAACGCACAAGACTTAAACTTGGTAAAGTGAAATTCACTCGAGTTTCAGTGCCTTCTTCCATGCTTTTAAGGACAAAAATTAAATTCTCATGTGAGTCTCTTTCTACTTCAAATTTTTTAATGTTTAATAATTTAGATTGTTCTTAATTATTGAATTGAGGTTTCACTTAAACATTATTTCAATTATTGTTTCAAATAGTTATTAATTATTAAATTCAAGGGTTTTCCATTTAAATATATGTGATTGATTGAGCCTTAAAGTTCAATGTATTATTGAAAATCATTTTATATATATATATATATATTTTAGGTACCTCTACCATCTTCCATTCAATTATATATATATATATATATATATATATATGTATGCATATTATGATACCTTAGTTTCTATAACTTAAAAGTAAAATATTCATTTATTTTTATTATTTATTTTAAGTAAATTAATAAAAATAATAATTTTTCTAGATAAGGATAAGACCACACCACATATTTTCTACAATATATGTTAAATTCAAATCATTTTTCATGTATATTCACACGCTACACAAAGGAATTATAATAAGAATTAGCTAGATAGAGGCAAAACTACACCACCTCTTTTCTACAATATATGTTAAATTCATATCATTTTTCATGCATATTCAAACGGTACACAAAGAAATTATAATAAGAATTAACTAGACAGGGGTAAGACTACAACACCTCTTTTCTACAATAAATATTAAATTTAGATCATTTTTCATGCATATACACACACATGTAGCATGCAACGCACAAGACTTAAACTTTAAGTTTAAACTTAAACTTGGTAGGGTGAAACTCACTCAAGTTTTAGTGCCTCCTTCCATACTTTCAAGGACAAAAATTAAATTCTCATGTGAGTCTCTCTATACTTCAAATTTTTAAATGTTTAATAATTTAAATTTTTCTTAATTATTGAATTGAGGTTTCACTTAAACATTATTTCAATTATTGTTTTGAATAGTTTTTAATTTTTAAATTCAAGGGTTTTCCTTTTAAATATATGTGATTAATTGAGCCTTAAAGTTCAATGTATTATTGAAAATCATTATATATATATATATATATATATATATATATTTTAGGTACCTCTAACATCTTCCATTCAATAATATATATATATATATATATATATATGCATATTATGATACCTTAGTTTCACACAACATGCATTCATTATGTAACTTAAAAGTAAAATATTCATTTATTTTTATTATTTATTTTAAGTAAATTGATAAAAAAAATTATTTACATATAAATTTTGATTAAACCGTGCATCGCACGGACATAATGCTAGTGTATATACACACATGTGTACACACACAACTATAGAAAGTTAACATTTTAAAAAATTATAAAATTAAAATGGGAATTGTTGGATTGGATTTTGTTGAGAAATTAGAAAATAAAGATAAAGAGAGAAAATAAATATTTTGTTATTATATCTATATGTCTATAATTGTACAATAGATTTGGCCTTTATATTTAAAATATAAACAGGAGAGAATGTTATACAAGCAATAAGCAATTAGTGATGGCTTCAGGATTTTTTTTCTTGGGGGTCAATAGTATCAGAGCTAGGAATAGTCTAGAGAGAAGGTTTATTTATTTATTTTGCTCAATGAAGAAGCAATCTTAATAATAATGCTACTAACGCAACACTTTCATAATAAAATCTAGGTGACAAGTTGTTAAAGGTGTGTAAAAAAGTGATGTCAGTTGTGAATCTAGATAAAAACTAATTACAAAATACAACTTAACATTTATTGTAAAATTATTGTGAAAATATTATGAAAGTAGTACTAAAATAATTATATTCAAGTTTATTTTATCTGAGTTTAAACAAAATTTAGATTTAGAATGTTTAAATTTTTTATTTAGGGGTCAAAAAAATTATATAATATATATATATATATATTTGCCAGATCAGGGGTTCATTTGAACCCTGGGTTGGCTGTAGCGCCGCCCATATAAGCAATAGGTTTACACAAGTAATGTATTGTTACATGAAATAAACTCGCTATATATCAGCCAGTTAACACATCAAACCAAACTGGCGTATAAACAAAAAAAGTTAATTTAGGATATTATACGTGCAGTTCAGTCATCAGGGCAGTCCAGTGTTTTGTGTATATATATATATATATATATAAACAGAAACTCTCAACCAACATGTGCTGTTTCAGATTCATTAAAAGGCACTTGTTATGAAAAGAGTCAAAAGCCCAATATATTATATCTAAAATTAAACTTGAGAACTATTTTTTTTTTTCACTCAATATATGTTATCATTTTTTTTTCATAATTTAATAATTTACGAGAGGAATTTGAACATATTTTCACTCAGATGACTAAAGAACCATACTTTATTTTAGAATCACACGATTTGAATACATAGTTACAAGCTCATCCATTCTATTTTAAATTATTTTATTAAGAGAAATATTAACAAGCTATTCGTTAAAGATGATTTATTGTGAAGTCTACTTAACAAAAAAATTGGTATAAATTGATGAAATGATTTAAAATAGTATGAAAATGACAAGTTTTTCTTTTTTTTGAGAAATTTTCAACATATATTGTCTGTTCTTAATAATTACCCTTTACCGTCAGATATAAAAATGACAAGTAAAACTCAAAAAGTTAACTTTATTAGCTCTACATCCTATAAAATTAGTAAAAAATCTGACAAAAAATTGATTTTATTAACACAAAGTTCTTTCTTAACGAACACCTCAACACTACCCTTCTATTAAATATGGATCGGTGAATTCAAATGCTATAATTTATAAAGAAAAAAAAATTAGGAAACTCACAATTTTGATTCCTTCTCCCGACAAACCAAGCCCCTGGGGCTCATGTCCCAACCTTGCACGGGCTGTGGTGGCCATGACACGGTCTGGGCGATGATGAGTGGGAACACAATAGGTATGAGAACTGAATGAATGAAGTAGGTGCAAAAGCCATACATGTACCAACCCACAACTTCCAAACTACCAGGCTTCTCTTCATCATCATCATCCCTTAAATTTTCATATTCCTTGTAAGCCTCCTTGCTCTGCTGCTTCATCATCTCCATCTTCGTTTCTGTGCTCTGGACATCCGGCGTATCATCGCCCTTTGCCGCTGGCCTTGATGTAAACGTTGATTCTTGGACAGTTTCAATCTCCGGTGTAATAAAATCCGCCATTTTAATTCTGTGCAAAAAGTTCTACAAGAAAACAAAAGATGAGAGAAGATGAGAGTAGAGTAGGAATATCAGAGATGTGGGGGATGATATAAGAATACTAGAATAGTAGTGATGGATGGGCAACGCATGAATGTACAGCTGGGTTGCGAAGCTCTCAAAGAGTTTGAAAAGCCTCGGTTTATATGTTCATTTATCCTTAGGAATAGAGGTAAGAGGGGTATCTAAGCATTATTCTCAACTCTCATTGTCTTCCAGCTTTTTCTATCACACTAGGGCTATTTGCTTGGCATAATAAAGAACTCGAAAAAGTACAAAGAAGAATGAAAATATAATAATAATAATAAAATAAGAAGGGGTTGGGGTATCACGGGGACTTAATTCTAACAGGATACTTTTAGATTTCAACCTTTTTCTTTTTTTTTCTTTTTATGGATTAGGAGTCTGCAGATAACTTACGAGCTTGTCAAAACTGATCTGACTCAACTTAAATTAGGTCGGTTTTTAGGGTTTGGTGGGTTGGGTTACAAATTCTTTTTTTGATAACGGGTCGTGTTGGGTTCGGGTTATAAAATTTCAAACCCGACCTGACCCACCAATATATTTAAAATATATTATATAATTAATAAATTTTTTAAATAACCAGCTCTTCCTATCCTATATAAAAGTCAATTAGTTCACACAAACTCTAGTAAATTATTATTGTTGTTGAGTCATTAGTGTTGTTTGCATTTAAGGAGTTACATTGATACTAATTTTTGAGTTTTTTTAATATATTTATATTTATATTTTTTCTGCTCAATTTAATAACAATAGTAATTAAAAAAAAAATTGTCTAACCTATGGGTTCAACCTAACCCATGTGGGTTGGGTTGGACTTATGTGATGAGTTAGATTGGGTTGGGTTGAATTTTTTTTAACCCACCATGATGGATTGGGTTAAAAAATCCTCTTAACTCAACCCATCTCGACTCATGCACACCCCTATTGTATGGAGTGTGTGGTATGCATTATTATGCAATGTAATTTGGACAATAATCCTTTCATTATCATATAGATATCCTATTCCTACACTTAAATCATACGTGGCTGCCTGCCTATGGTTTCCATGAAGCATAATTACTGTTGTAGTTACGAGGTACTGTACTCTTTTTTAATAGGAGTCATGACGTTGTATCGTCCAAATTTAACACTTGGAGACGGCATTAGTATGTGGTGACAATTGATAATATTCCTTATTCATTTCAAAAGAAAACGAAGACAAACTATCTTTTTCTTTTTTAATATTTTATTTTTATTTTTGTATGAAAACAAATATATATAGATTTCATGTTGGGTTTAAAATTGATCGTAGTTAAATGAACTAATTACCCAAATTGATTAAGTAATTCAAATACATGCAAGTTCCAATTAATAGCACAATCACATCGTCAATTGAGAGCTCAATGCAGCAAAAAATAAATTGACACAGCAATATGATAATGATGGGAAAAACCTTCAAAGGAAAAACACCTAGGAATTATATTTAGGTTTACCACTCTTAAAGAATCCACTAATAAAAAATCGATATGTTACAAGTATAAATAATCTTACCAAATCTCAAATACCAGCCTACCGTATAACCTATTGATCCTAACTCAACTCCAACTCCTATTGGACTTTTCTTAATATAAACTTCTTCAGTTTGGACAAATCTACCAATCAATGTAATTGACAACAATTGCATGATTCTCATATCAACATAGTAGCCTTACCACAGCAAGAACTTGATTGTAGTAGTAGTAGGTGCAAAATTCTTCACAACAGCACACTTTAATGGCGGACTGGAAGTAGCTCAAAACAAAACCTTAGATGCAAAAAAGTCACAGCAACTTCTCTTTATGATGCGGCTATAAAATGAAGCTTTTATACATTTGGGAACCTTAATGCACTGATAGAGAGATGAACCAAGTCATAATAAGCTTAAACAAAATTTATTGTTCTATTTTCCCAAAGCTCAATCAATTGTTGAGCCAAGTATCGAGATTTCCTAAGTGTCGATAGGTCAAGTGGATATCGAGAGATATCAAGATACATGTCATAAGAACCAAAGAATCCAAATCGCAACTATTTCGTAGAAGATGATAATGCAAGAATAGATGTCGCGGAGGAAGAAATGGCTCATCTATCTAGAGGTATTTCTCTTGGTAACTTTAAGTTTGAAATTAGCTCCATTGGATCAAAGCTTGTTGATGTTATAGCTACAAAGATCCTTCTTATGGATAGCTCGTTTATTTCACTTTCTATGGAAGTTGAGCATATAGCGGTTTACTCTTTTTCTAACCAAGAAGTTGTTATTCAATTTGAAATAATAGCATGTTCTTTAGTATCTTGGTTAGTCTCTAAAGGCTATCATGGGGAACGAGTACAGGAAAGAAGTTACAAAATTGTAGTAGTTGTGATTAAATGCTTGTAAGTATTTGATGTGTTCTGCAGATAAGATGCTTTGGCGTATTAGGTTAGTCTTGCATCTTAGAATCTTGGGTGGTAGTCTCCATTGATGCATCAAAGATTGTTGTTCGAAACTAATCTTGTAGGGCACATATGAAATGCACCTAAGCCTGATAACTCCACATATTGGAACCATTCCCTCACTTCTCCTTCCATGTAATAAGAGAAAATGGAAACCATGCGATGTGGTGGTGTGTTGTCTAGAGTAAAGAATTCGTAGAGCTTGACAAGCCACCAAAAATGATCTTCGCATTTGAAATAAAACTCCATGAAAGCTTGACGAGTTGCAATGGATTTTGTCATCTCAAGGCTATTATGGGGAACGAGTAAAGGAAAGAAGTTACAAAATTGTAGCAGTTGTGATTAAATGCTTGTAAGTATTTGATGTGTTCTACAGATAATATGCTTTGGCGTATTAGGTTAGTCTTGCATCTTAGATTCTTGGGTGGTAGTCTCCATTGATGCATCAAAGATTGGTGCTCAAAACTGATGTTGTGGGGCACATATGAAATGCACCCAATTTGTGTATAAGTCTGATAACTCCACATATATATTGGAACCATTCCCTCACTTCTCCTTCCATTTAATAGGAGAAAATGGAAACCATGCGATGTGGTGGTGTGTTGTCTAGAGTAAAGAATTCATAGAGCTTGACAAGCCACCAAAAATGATCTCCGCTTTTGAAATAAAACTCCATGAAAGCTTGACGAGTTGCAATGGATTTGGTCATCTCAAGGCTATTATGGGGAATGAGTAAAGGAAAGAAGTTACAAAATTGTAGCAGTTTTGATTAAATGCTTGTAAGTATTTGATGTGTTTTGCAGATAATATGCTTTGGTGTATTAGGTTAGTCTTGCATCTTAGATTCTTGGGTGGTAGTCTCCATTGATGCATCAAAGATTGGTGCTGAAAACTAATCATGTAGGGCACATATGAAATGCACCCAATTTGTGTATAAGCCTGAGAACTCCACATATTGGAACCACTCCCTCACTTCTCCTTCCATTTAATAAGAGAAAATGGAAACCATGCGATGTGGTAGTGTGTTGTCTAGAGTAAAGAATTCATAGAGCTTGACAAGCCACCAAAAATGATCTCCGCTTTTGAAATAAAACTCCATGAAAGCTTGACGAGTTGCAATGGATTTGGTCATCTCAAGGCTATTATGAGGAACGACTAAAGGAAAGAAGTTACAAAATTGTAGCAGTTGTGATTAAATGCTTGTAAGTATTTGATGTGTTCTGCAGATAAGAGCTTTGGCGTATTAGGTTAGTCTTGCATCTTAGATTCTTGGGTGGTAGTAGTCTCCATTAATGCATCAAAAATTGGTGTCGAAACTGATCTTGTAAGGTGCATATAAAATGCACCCAATTTGTGTATAAGCCTGATAACTCCATATATTGGAACCATTCCCTCACTTCTCCTTCCATGTAATAAGAGAAAATGGAAACCATGCAACGTGGTGGTGTGTTGTCTAGAGTAAAGAATTCGTAGAGCTTGACAAGCCACCAAAAATGATCTCTATATTTGAAATAAAACTCCATGAAAGCTTGATGAGTTGCAATGGATTTGGTCATCTCAAGATCGACGGCTCTGGTACCACTTGTTAGGAACCACTAGGTTCCTAATGGGGATGAATGATAATTATAGGGGAATGTATAAGTATTGTAGGGAAATTGACTTAATTCAAGGTAATCAACTTTAATAGAGAAATATTAAGAGAGAGAGAGAATGTACTAAGCAATCAATTGGTTTATTTTTCAATGAAATGGAAATGCGATTACAAGTAGGTATTTATATAACCATAAAACTATTCTATTGGCTCACATGACCTTATCCTAATGACTCTATTATTCCCTATGCGCATTAATAATTCTAAGAGCATCCGAACCAGTGCCTCAAGAATACAAAAAGTGTCAAAATTTACACAATTTTCCTCCAAAAAAACTACATCAGTAGGTGTAAAAATGTGTATATTTACACACTTGCTATAGTAACCATGCAAATATACACGGTTACTATAGCTGTGTATAACAATAATTTATTCTTTTTTTCTCTCTCACCATTCAGGTTTCCTCTCTTTCCTAATAGCCACAACAAACCAGCAAAGAATAAGAAGACAAACATCCAACCACCAACTCAGCGCCACCCAACCATCACCACCGCAACCCATTTCAACAGTTGATAATCCACCACAAAATTGACGCAAAATCAACATCAAATCAAACTAAACCATCAAAAAAACCCAACTCAAAATCAAGCCAAATCCACCTGAAAACCTAACTCATAATCAACCCAAACTCGCTGAAAAACTCATCCCAAACCCAAACAAAAATCAATAAAAACCAAATCTAACAGAAAACCCATAAGAAAAATCCAATAGAAAACCCACATGAAAAAACCCAACAAAAATCAGTTGAATCTGCCACCAAATCTGCCTTGCTGCTGCCACCAGATCCTTTGCCATGTGTGAGTGTTGGGTTTGAGATATGAGAGAGGAAGAGAGTTCAAGGGAGTACCATTGTACCAAATGCGTTGGTTTAAGATATGAGAGAGAGAGGGAGAGACGGTTGAGAGGAGAAAAAAATATGTATTAATGAAAGAGATAGATATTAATAAAATAATAATAACAAATATTATTTAAATAAATTATAATATATAATAGATAATCTGATATGGATGTTTTGGAAAAGTGATTGTGTAAAATAGAAAAAATAGATTCTTATTGTAAAATAGACGGAAAATTTTAGCTGAACTGGTGCAAATGCTCTAACATGTGTTAAATGTGATTAACGTGCTTGGAATTATAACCAACTAACTAACTAACTAACTAACTAAATGCAATATTACAACAATTATTGTCCATATACCAATAGAAGTTCCTAATAGTGCATTTTGAATCGAAATAAGCAATACCTAAAAATATGATCTAACGTTTCAAATTATAAAAGTTATTGTAAGAGTTTTCAATGTCGTAGTGTCAAGTAAAAACACAACAAAAATCATCATAATATGTTTGGAATAGAGGGAGTAGAGGGAAAAAAGAATAGAATAGAGACAAAGTCACCATAATATAATAAAATATAATACATTCACACCTTTCCGCCTTCTCTTATCTCCTCTTAGATCTCTCATTCCAAACATAAGGTGCAAATATATGATATCTTAAAATATAGTTATTTTATAATAAATCCTAACCTTTCGTCTGAATATCAAGTTAAAATTTAAAATTAGAAGTTCATTAGTATCCAACTTATAATTACAACATTTTTGGAACTTAGATTCTCAACAATATTCCATTTGTTTCATTGTAAAATGTTTTTAGTTGAAAACATTTATAGGGAAAACATTTTATTTTTCGATGTGGTTGTGTTTCAAAAAGTGCTATGGAACTCATTTTCTTTATTTGGTTGATTTCTAAAATTTGGTCATGCATTTTGAAGCATTGCTACCAATGTAACCAAACACCCCCTCCACCCCCCCCCCCCAAAAAAAGGACACCCACCCTCTTCTTCTTCAGTCATCATCATTCACAAGCTTTATTACCAACAAAAAAAAAAAAGGGAAAAAATCTAGAAAAAACTCGCCACACCCAAGCTGTCGCTATTACTAAGATCCAAAACCCACCAAATCCAAAATTTTCCAAATTACTGACATCACCACTAGCTAAATAGTAGCATCTATTAGAAAAACAAAGAAAACACAAGAAGCTTCTAGAAAAGAAATCTGTATTTTTACTCAATGAATCAATACAAAGAGAAAATGTGTATATATATATACAACAGAGCCTCCAATAATAACAGACTAACTGACTAACCAACCACTACGCGTGCAGATCACATGCCTATTACTAAATAACTATATACAAGTCTCAACTACATGTCGTTTATACAGCTATACAATCAGTACTGTCGTTCTGCTCTTTAGTGCTTTTCTTCATTGCTTTATCCTTGCTTCTACCAACCTTTTTGCTATCTTGACACCCCCCCCCCCTTAAGTGGAAGAGGGGCATGTATATTAACCATGTTCAACTTGGACATCAGTAAAGAGAATTGTTAAGCATTCAAAGCCTTTCTTAATAAATCTGCAATTTGTGAATTGGTTCTAACATGAAGCAACCTGATGTACCCTTCCAACACTTAATCTCTTACAAGATAACAATTTATTTCAATATGCTTTGTTCTTTCGTGGAAAACAAGATTTGCAGCTATGTGAAGGGTTGCCTGACTATCACAAAACAATAAAGCTGCTTTGGGATGTTTTATCTGAATGTCATTAAGCAAATACAGAAGCCAAATGATCTCACACACAGCTACTACCATTGATCTATATTCTAATTCTGCTAAAGACCAAGATACTGTTTGTTGCTTTTTAGACTTCCATGAAATCAAGGAGTCACCAAGGAAAACACAAAACCCAGTTACTGACCTTCTAGTATTAGGGCAGGAGGCCCAATCCGCATCTACAAAGGCCTTCAAATGCAAATCTAACTTGCTTGAGAAAAACAGACCTTGCCCTGGTGTGCCCTTAAGATATTGTAGGACTTTAATTGCTGCATGTAAGTGTGGTTCTCTAGGATGTGCCATGAATTGGCTCAATCTGTGTACTACGAATGTTATATCAAGCTTAGTTATAGTTAGGTACAATAATCTCCCTACTAATCTTCTATATGAACTAGGATCTTCCAATTCCTTCCCTTCATACTTGCTAAGTTTGAGATTCTGATCCATTGGTATTCTTGCTGGCTTGCAACCTGTCATACCAGCATCACTTAACACATCAAGTGTGTACTTCCTTTGGCACAAATTGATGCCATTTGTAGTCCTTGCCACCTCAAGACCCAAGAAGAACTTTAGGTCTTCTAAGTCCTTTAACTTGAATTGCTGATCTAGTAAAACTTTCAATTCATCCACTGCATGCTTATTATTACTAGTAATTAAGATACCATCAACATACACCAATAGAGCAATAAAGGAAGTAGAATTCTTCTTAGTGAACAAAGAATAATCAGCTTTGGACTATGTAAAGCCTAAAAGAAGGAAGGCATTGGAAAATTTTGCAAACCACTGTCTTGAAGCTTGCTTAAGTCCATATAGAGACTTAGTAAGCTTACATACCAACCCCCCTTGCTGTGGAAGCCTGGTGGTAAATCCATATAGACCTCCTCCTTCAAATCACCAAAGAGGAAGGCATTGTTTACATCAAGTTGACAGAGGTACTAGCCTTGCACAGCAACCACTGCAAGAAGACATTTGACAGAAACTAGCTTTGCAACAGGGGAAAAAGTCTCAAGATAGTCAGGGCCTTCCTTTTGGGTGAAGCCCTTAGCCACCAATCTGGCTTTATACCTTTCCACAGTCCCATCAGACTTATACTTCACCTTATACACCCATTTGCATCCAATGGTTCTTTCATGAGGTGGAAGAGGGGTAAGAGACCAAGTGTTATTAGCTTCAAGGGCAAAAATCTCAGTTGCCATTGCTTCTCTTCACTTGGGATCATGAACTGCTTGATGATAAAATTTGGGCTCCACAATAGAGGAAATCACATTATAGAAGTTAGAGTGTCTAGCAGACAATCTGTGAGATGACAAATGAGCAGATAAAGGAAAGGTAGTACTAGAGGAAATAGCATTTTGAGGAACCTAAGACACTTGGTTACATTGATAAGCCTGCAAATAGGCAGGTTTATGACTAATCCTAGTGGATTTTCTAAGAGGAGGTGCAGAATCAGTAGGAATGGAAGGAAGTTGAACAACAGGATCAGTGACAGATGTAGGGGTATGATTAAGTTGATCAACATGCTGGACAGAGAGAATAGGAGTGGTTTGAGTTTGATGAGCAACAGGTTGATCAGAAGGCAAAGGGATTGGCAAAGAACCAATCAAAATAGAAGAACCAGAATTTACAGAAGAGAGGTCTACACTAGAGGAAGTATGGTGATGCTTATCAAGTGGTGTGGTGTCTGTGGGAATTGGAACAGAAATTGGACAATAAGAAGAATCAAGGCCTAAAGTAGTTGGAGTAGACAAAGAAATAGACAAAGGAGGTGATAATGAAGATTGAGATGACTGAGAAAAAGGGAAGACAAACTCATGGAATACCACATCTCAAGAAATAGAAAATTTTTTAGAATGAAGATTAAGGACTTTGTAACCCTTCACATTGAAATGATAACCTAGAAAAACTCAAGGAGTAGCTCTAGATTCAAACTTCAACTTGTGAACAGAAGGGGTAGAAACAAAACATAGACAACCAAAGACTCTTAGATGATTAAAAGAGGGTTGCTTATGAAAAAGAAATTTAAAAGGAGATTTGTTATTTAACAAAGGCATAGGCAACCTGTTAATGAGATAAGTTGCTGTTAAAAAACAATCACCCCATTAAGCTGAAGGAAGATTAGATTGAAGTTTGAGGGACCTAGCTACATTCAAAAGATGTTGATACTTTCTTTCAACCACAGAATTTTGCTGAGATATATAAGCACAACTCTTTTGATGTATAATGCCATGATCACCATAAAAATCAAGCAAAGAAAACTCAAGGGCATTATTTGATCTGATTGCTTTAATACCAATGTTAAATTAAGTTAAAATCACGTTATAGAAGGATATTAAGAGGTGTTTAACATTAGATTTAGCCTTCATAAGGTAGACCCAAGTAGACCTTGTGGCATCATCAACAATGGTAAGGAAATATTTAAAACCATCATGTGTGCATACAGAATATGGACCCCATACATTCACATGAATCAAAGAAAATGGCTCAGCACACATATTATTATGAGAAGGAAAAGATAACCTCTTTTGCTTAGCCAATGGACAGATAGAACACATGTCAGTACATTTAGTAGAGATAGAAGGTAATACATCCTTTAAAAATGACAGTTTATGAAAAGAAGGATGTCCTAATCTAGAATGCCACAAGATTGACAAATCTTTATTTGAAATAGAAGCTGAAAGGGCTGACTTAAGGTTCTTGTTGGTGGAAGCAAGATCAGACAGAGAAGGGGCAGTCCTAGAATTGGATTTCTGCAACAAATACAGACTATTTTGGACTTCACCCACTCCAATCGTCCTCCAACAAGAAAGGTCCTAAATGAAACAAAATTGAGACAAGAACACAAGACAAAGAGGTAAATTGTGTGTGAGTTGACTAACAGACAGAATATTGAATGAGAAAGATGGAACACAAAGTACATGCTCAAGAATGAGAAAATTGGAAAGTTTAACAGTGCCAATATGAGTGACATGTGATGATTCACCATTTGGTAAGTCAACAACACAATTAGCAACAGTATTGTAAGTTTAAAAGAAATAAATAGAACAGATAATGTGATCACTAGCTCCAGTGTCCATAACCTAGGTACTATTATCAAAAGCAGTCCTATTCACAAGCTTAGCATAAAAAATGGAGTGCTTGAGATTACCTGCCAATGGTGTAGATTGAGATGTTGAAGCTTGATTGAGAGAAACATTGTTAGCCATGGCAATGGGGTTGGTCTGAGCATTAGACCCTCCAATCATAGCAAGCAACTTCTGGCATTGCTTCAAGGTAAAAGGGAAAGGTGATTGTGTGGTAGCAGCAACTGATTCTTGAACAGAAGGAAGAGACAAAACGTGATTTGCCCATGCCTTGGTCTTGTATCCAAGAGGATATCTATGGATTTTGTAACACTTCTCAACAGTGTGACCAAGCAATCCTCAATGACTACAAGTAGGCCTCTCATTTCCTTTCTTGAATGGCTTGGAACCATGAATCATTGCCTTTGCTGCAAGTGCTGTGGATTCAACAAAAGGCCCATTATTGCTGCCTTGTCCAATTGACCTTTGCTTTTCATCTTGAATCAACAAGGAATATACCTTGTCAACTAATGGAATAGGATCCATTAACAGAATTTGACCTCGGATGTGAGATAAAGAGTCATTGAGACCCATCAGAAGCTGCATGATGGCTTCTCTGTGATGAAGATTAGAAACCCTCTCATTCACATGACACACACACTCCTTACATGAACAAAAAGGCAGTGGTTTATAATTCTGTATTTCATTCCACAAAATTGAAAAACTTGTGAAGTAATCACTCACAGAGAGCTCACCATGAGGAAAACTAGCAAGATCCTTTTGCAATTGATAGATCCTTGGACCATTCCCTTGAGAAAACATGGTCTGAAGCTTCTTCCAAACCTCCTTGGCAGTTTTGCGATACACAATGCTAGTTGCAATTTTAGGGGAAACGCAATTGATGATCCAGGAGACCAAAATGTCATTGCATCGTGCCCAGTTTTGAACAAATAGAGGAATTTTCTTCATTGTTGGAGTCAGAGAAACAGAGTTATCAATCAACCAAAACTTGCTTTTGATTTTGAGAGCTCTTTCCATTGATCCTGCCCATGTGGGATAATTCTCTCCCCCAATTAGTGGTTAAGAAACGAGAATTGCACTAGGACTTTCTGTGTGATGAAGAAAGAATGGATGAGATTCATCAATGGTAACACTTGCAGATGCTTGATCAGAGGAAGCCATGGATGAAGCTTCAAATAAGAAAAACCTAGCTTTTGAAAGAAAATCTTGCTGAAAAATCTAAGCGGAAGCAAACAATTGCTCTAATACCATATCAGAAAAACAGAGAAAACATAGAGAAAACACAAGAAGCTTCTGGAAAAGAAATCTGTATTTTTACTCAATGAATCAATACAAAGAGAAAACATGTATATATATACAATAGAGCCTCCAATAATAACACTGTAATTGACTAACCAACCACTACACATGCAGATCACATGCCTATTACTAAATAACTATATACAAGTCTAAACTACATGCTATTTATACAGCTATACAATTAGTACTGTCGTTCTGCTCTTTAGTGCTTTTCTTTATTACTTTATCTTTGCTTTTACCAATCTTTTTGCTATCTTGACAGCATCACCGACCTTCGTCTACCCCAGTCGATTCTCTTTAGGACCCCTCACAAATTGACCACCAATAAAGTCCACCCACCACCTGCATTGAAACACAACATTAATATACTCTTTAAAAGATCAACCCTTCACTCCTTAATGCATTAAAGATGTGTCTTGACCGCCATCAAACCTCCTTTAGAAAATTCTCCATAACACTGCTAAAGACCTACCATTGACAAGCCCTTAAAAATTATGAAAAAAATATTGTAATTATGTTTCTCATATTATAGTTTTATTGTTTTTACACCAAAAGAGGGTAAAAGTAAAATTACTGCATAATTTTTAAGGGTTAAAATGACAATTTAGTTGACTAAATTTAAAAAAAAAAAAAATAATCAAACAATTAAAACATTTCTTAGGAAGAAGCTTTAACATGAACACAAACCCACAAACCTAGATCAGAAGAACACAAAATACAAACGAACAAAAAAAAAAAAAAAAAAAAAAAACTAAAGCACTAAGGAGAATGAAGAACTAAGAATGAATGAAAACTCAAGGAATTTATATTCCAAAGTTTGTATACATTCTTCCACAAAGATCAAACACAAAGACGTTCAAATATTCGTGGGGTAATTACAGTAAACCCTCGTGTGGGTTGGCCCGAAATCAATTTATCTATCTTTGATTTAAAAAATGTCACTTTACCTACTTAGAGTAAGCTCTGTTAGCCTCCCATAACCCACATTTGTTTAAGACAGGGGTAATTATATATTTTTGCTTCGCTTCTATATCTCTTTCCTCCAAAACATAAAAAAACATACCAAAACAAGAGAAATAAAGATCTAAAGTAAAAATTGAGAAGTTTTGGCTCAAGAACACTCTCCTTCTTTGAAAGAACATTCTTGACCCAATAAATCCATAAATATTTGTTTAGCATTCCAAATTCACAACCACGTTTCTTTGTTTTGTACTAGTGTATTATACTACCAAATAAATGAAAGTTAAAATCCATTCATGACAATTTTAAGAATCAACCGCAACCGAGATATGTTCATAATCCTCAACAAACAAAATTTTCTTTTAATTATTATTTTGATATAAAATATATAAATGTATTAAAGAATTAAAAGAAATGTGTACACATATAAGTCTGAAAGTAAAAAATTAACATTTTAATACCATCGTTAATCACATAAGTATTTTCCATCCATCACTTAACAACAATGACTATTTTGACTCAAATATCAAAAAGTTAGAGACTATTTTGACATATTTGAAATGTTAAAGACCAAATTGAAATATAGTGTAAACGTTAAGGATCAAATATGTAGTTTACCTATAAATTTTTTATTAGTCACCTCAGCATTTACTGTACAAACAGTGCACTTTGTCTACCACATAAACAATTTCTATTATTAGGTATGCGTTTGGATACCGCTTATTTTGCTGAAAACTGAAAATAATAAAAAAATATTTTCTTGTTACTGTTCATTACTGTGTAGCATTGTTCATTTGCCTATTTGCACTAAGTTAAAAAAAGGCATTGAGTTAAAAAAAAAATAAAAAGGGCAAAAACGCAAACACAAGAGCTGCAGACACCAATCCAAACAAACATTAAGATGACGGCAAGAATCAAAATAGAGATGATTTTTCTTTTTTAGAGACCAAAAGTGTTTTTTATTTTATTTTATTTTATTTTTTATGCCTACATAATACAAGGATTTTTTCTTTTCTTTTTGCAGTAGAAATGTAGGTAGAATGTAAAAGGTCTATTTTTCCTGTACAGTTTGGGGAACCTGACAGTGTAAACTGTAAAGTGTTGACAGATACATGACTCTCTGTCGGAGTGACAGATACATGAGTCTTTGCCCAAATACAATACAATACAATACAATACATGTTTTGAACTTTCTAATTCAAAAAAAAGCAGTGGGGACAAAAATTCCCGCCACAAAAAAGTGTGTATCGACTGTAATGACTCACCACACCACTCCTCCACTCGTGTAAGTAAAAAAGTACTCGTTTTAGACATAGACATCAGACAAAAAAAAAGGGACCCAAATTACAAGTGACAAGTGTACGAAAGAACATGCTACCAATCCATAAGTATAAGCAAGCCAGGCCTCTATCTCACTCTCACCCAATCATTTCACAGACACACAGAGTGAGTGAGAGAGCACCCTCTCGGGCCTCGTGTAAGCATCAGCAGTGGCGCTGCACGCTCCTATTCTGTTCTATAAAATCAAAATTCAAAACACCCACAGACTACTCTCTTTCTCTTATTACACATTTCAGATTCAGACGCGCACTTACTCTCTCTCTTGTGATGTCTGTTTAAATAAGTCTATTCTTAAGCTTCGGATTTGGAATTGGAATCTCTCTCAAATTCCAAATTGCAAGCAAAAATGTCTTCCTCTCCAAAATCCAAATCCGAATCTTTGCATCTGATTTCGCCGCCGCCGCTGCTGCTTGAGGAGAGCAACAGCGATCCGGTGCCTTCCTCTCCGAAAGTCAATAATAATAATAATGTAGCTAAGAAAACCACTTTAATAATGCAATGTGAGGTGGTCAGGAGGAGGTCGCCGAGGCTGTCTCCGTCTCCGTCTCCGTCTCCGTCTCAGGGTTTCAGAAGGTCGCCTAGATTGAGTTCCGATAGGGGCAGTTTGGGAAAGTCAGAAAAGTCACCACCGCCGAGACGACGCTCTTCCGCTTCCAGATTCGCTTCGCCTCAAAATGCTAGATCAACCGACCACCTCAAGGTATTTTTATTATGAAATGAAATGGGATACCTTATTCACTCACTCACACTAGATAGCATTTAACACCTGAATGAGAATGAATCTTCTCAAGTAAGTATTATTGTTTACGAATAGGTACATCACCACATTTTTTTTTTTTTTTTTTTTTTGCTAAAAAAAATATGAATGTTAAATTTAATTGCTCGATCTTGAAGGTTATGGCATGGACCATTGATTTATTATACACACACTATTCTTAAGATGTTGTATTACACAACAATTTTTTATTTACATGTCAAAAGATACAAGCGAGGTTAATTATCATTTTTGTACTTTTGGTTTTTGGCCTTCTAAATGTATGTTTATTGAACCATATACCTCATTTGATCATAAATATCATGGTTATGTATTTTTGTAAAGCACAAGAGGATTATATAAAATGTTATGTTTAAACTTTCTATGACTAGGTTATTATCGTATTATCCATTGATAATTGCTTTCAGTTTAATATAAAAAAGTTTTAAGAAATTGAAATAACTTATGTAAAATTTGAACTTCCAAACATTATACACTTGCACTAACCTAATAGGTAAGATATAAAAGTTTTGAATTTTTATTATATGATATGCGCTTTACTGCACTCATGCACTTTGCGCGTAGGCTCCAAGAGGCCTGTGCATGCTTTCACCAAGACTTGGGGGGGGTGGGGGGGGTGATTGTTCTGTCCTTCTATTGGAAACCCTAAATAGTATATGCATATATTTAGAAAAATGAAATGGAGTGCCAAAAAAGTTAACCTGGTTCCTAACTTGTTTTTTGGCCTAGGATGCTTGACCACACCTTCCAGCCATCTACCCATATTTATGCAGAAGTTCCCTTTGAGCTAGAGCTCATTGGGACATAGTCCACAACTTTTTTCATGCTAGTTCAATGTTTATTACTGTTATTGTAGGCTAATATGTTACTCTCTTTTTACTTATATAAAAAATTGGTACTCCCTTTTAATTTATTGGTTTCTGAGTATGGGTTAATGGATTTGACAGAGCAAAAAACCAGAAGGTCAGAGCTTAACATTAAAGTGAGTGAAAATCTGCTGACATGGCTTTTCGTGGTGTATGTTGTCTACTTACATTTCAATTCCACTTATGTTGCTAATTTAGGTTTGTCTTTTTTAGTGCCAATGAAGAAGAAGAAGTTGTTTTGAAAGTTGACTCTGCTTCCAGTGGATTTTCTAGATTAGATGAGCTGCCTTCCAACGTGAGTATACCCTCTTCTGGAAAATTTAATTTGGATGAAAATTACTTGAGACAATCTCTGAAAGAAGCAACATCTTTGTCTGAGGATGAAAATGGAAAAAAGGAATGTTCTTTTGTTGATTCGACTGAGTCAGGTGAGAAACGGTGTTCAAAGAGATTTAAGGCCACAGCTTCTTTAGAGGAGAAACGCAAAAAGGACAAAAATATGTCTTCCTTTATTGGTGATCCAATTCCTGATGATGAAGCTCAAGAAAGGTGGCGTTGGCGTTATGAAATGAAGGTCATTATCAAATTTTTATTTGCATTGATTTTACTTGACCAGTTGGCATTGAATTTGTACTTATCTTTCACTGATGGCTACATATATTAGTCAGTTCTACCCCTTTTTGGTTGCTGTCTATATGTATTGTGGCTATACTCAAACACCAGATACTTTAAATTTGGTTCCAATGCTTTTTACATATTTCAAATTGTGTCAAAACTCTTTCAGATATGTTGAACTTGAATGTATAATTTAAGCATTTAACCAAGTGATTTTCATGTATAGTTGGGCATTTCCTACTAGATGATCTTCATATTAATAAGTGGACCTGGTAAATCATGTTCTTTTATGTGCCTTATGACTTCCATCTGATGTGAATGGTGCTGGTTAGCAAAGCTGCCTGTTGATGTTGTTTCCATGTCAGGACATATCCAGACTGGTATTTCAGTTATAAACTGCTTTTCAACATCCAATTGGTTTGACCTTCAACTGTTTTTGGTTGCCTACATCTTAGTGCTGATTGTGAACACTGAATGTGAGGACTTAATTTGATCAAGCCATGAAATGTGGGGGGCAAGGCAAAATAAAAATCTGATGACCTTGATGTATTTTAAAGACTCCGAATTCTCTTGGTTGAAGATATTTAGTCATATATGTCTATGTTAAGTCTTAAACATATTGGATGGCAATTCTGTTTTTTAGAGACCTCTACCAATTTATTTTCAGTTTTTAGCTGGTTGTCTTTTATCTAAGTAAAGCTTGTCCTCATTGTAAAGGTATCAAATGCACCTGTACTTTTGAAAAAAAAAAAAAAGGAAAAAAAAGAAAAGAAAAGAAAAGAAAAGAAAGACAAAGGCATCATATCAATTTCTGAGCATTAATCATTTATTTTTGTTAATGTATTTTTTTATCTTTTAAATTGTGTCCAAGGGATGTTTTTATTAATTTCTGTGCGATTTAAATGGTTGTAGACCCATTTATACACAAAAGGTTGGTCCCTATAATCCAACTCTAACAAATTGTTTGAATTTAGGGATAACATGATGTTCTTGATTATGAAACTCTTCAGATTGTAGCACGCCTAGTTGGTTATTCTTTATCCTTGATATTGTGTATGACTGAATAACTACTTTAGGTAGTCCCTTCATCATTTTATTTTTAAAATTCTGGATCTATTATGTTCCACTAATAATTTTGGCAGTAGCTTTTGTATACTTTCTGTATACTTGATGTGTTGTTACTAAAATTTTTATTTTTATGGAAATAAAGGGAAAAAAGGCCAAATATAAAAAGAGTGTTTTTAACTTTACAACAGAGTTGAGATACAAGTCCTCATTAAAGTTCTCTAGTTTGTTGTTTATAATTTATTCTGGACTCTTTGATTCATCTGCAATTATTATAGCTTTGATTAAATATAATGCTCTATATCTTGGTAAGTTGGTATTTGTATAGAATCATTTTTTGTTACTAATAAAGGTCTGATACTCTGATGTGATTTAGTCCCTCCTAAATTGAATATATTGGCTATCATTTACCATTAAAATAACTGCGAAGATAATTTTATTTGCTACATATTTTCACATTTTTTGATATTCTATATTTAAATACTATCCTTAGTTCTGCAATATGTGCAATGGTATGGGTGAAATGCAATTTTATATTATTTTAAGAAAAGGCGAAGGTAATATGGGAGATTGAACTTTCAAATTTGGAAAGATGCATATATTTATGGGCAACCTAGAAAGAAAAAGATTATCATCTATTGTGGGCCGGAAGGAGTTCACTTTGTTGGCAAAATATAATTTGTGTAATTTAAGACTACCAGAAAAAGATGAGAAAGAAATTAACTGGAACATTCATCTAGCAGTTGATGCTATTACGGTAATTGTTACAATGATGGCTGATACTAAATGGTTTTATGTTCTCTGATTGCATCATTTAGGTGCTCACAATGCATTGACCAGAAAAAGGTTCCTCCTGGTAAATCATTTGTGAAATTTAAGAGATCTTATTCCCAGTTGTTATAATCCTTCCTACTTATTAATATGCAGTGAAACCTTGTCTAATTGTTTTGTTCCCTTTTCCCATGTGACTAGTTGACTTGTATTCTATTGAGTGATGGCATGGTTCATAATCTTTTGGCTGTGGGGTGTAACATTCACTGTTTTTGTCTGAATTGATATTTTATCTTGAATTCACCATATTAAAGCATTTGACATTTTACTTCTAAAATTTTGATTGCGTTTTCATTGGCAATTGCAGAGTCAAAGATCTAATAGTCATCACTTAGACTTTGAGTGAGTAATAACCACAAGCTTATCTCGTTGGTTTTGTTTTGTTTTTTTGGTTTATTTATTTTGGGTTGGTTGTATTTCATGTATTTTTTTCTCTATTTTTTCTTTTTTAATGTTATGCATGTTTGGCAGTGAGGATGAAGAAGATAAGATAATTTGGAATGTGCAATGCCATTATGCTCAAGCTAAAATTGACAATTGCATATTCAGTCTTGGAGATTGTGCATATATAATGGTAAAAGAACTTTTATTTTATTTTTTATTTATTAAATTCAGCTTTTGTATCTTTGTTTTCTTTTGTTGTCACTACAAATTATCACTTTGCACATTGTTTAAATATGATTCTTTTCTTTGATCAAAAGAAGAAAAAAAAAGTGTGCCACTTCTTAAGTTCACTTCTGGATATTTTGATTTATATGCAAAACACTTGTTACAGGGTGATGGTGGGCAAAAACATGTAGGTAGGATCTTGGAATTTTTCAAAACAACTGATGGAGAACATTATTTCAGAGTCCAGTGGTTTTACAGAGTTGAAGACACAGTGAGTATTAAAATTGTGTTGAATAAAACTTGTTCTTTTCAATATTTGTTATCCTTTTTTTTTATTTTTTATTTTTTTTTACATTTCTTTTTTTGGCTCAGGTTATCCAAGATGAGGGTGGTTTTCATGACAAGAGGCGTCTGTTCTACTCTACAATAATGAATGATAATTTGCTGGATTGTATTATTTCAAAAGTCACTGTTAAGCAAATAACACCTAAGGTACACATCAAGCTTGCCTGCTAGCCTTTTCTATTAAATATTCTTTTTTGAAAGAAAAATATAGCTTGGATCTTATATTGTTGAATTCTTTCGATGTATTTTGTGCCTTTGTTACAGGTAGGTTTAAGATCAAACTCTATTCCGAGGATTGACTTCTATTATGATATGGAGTACTGTGTTGATTATTCCACATTTCGCTCTTTGGTAATTGGTAAGTAGGTTAATGCTCTTGAATGATAACGATTATCTGTTTAACGTTTGCTTTTGCAAACATTGCCTATGTGGATAGTGTGAACTCTTTGATGGCAGTAGAAGACTTTTTTTGAAAAAAATTGCTTAAGTATCAGGTTTGCTCTAGTGAGAAGTCATGTTGTCATTTGCAGGGTGAAGGAGGAGGGGGTGGGGGGAGATCATGATGACATTAGAAGTTTTTTTTATTTTTATTTTTATTATTTTTATTTCTATTTTTACACGTTCTTAAATTATCAAGTTTTGGTCCAATGAGAAGTCATATGGTACTGGGTTTAGTTGATAAAAAGAATGGGGAATAGGAAGAGAGGGAGAGAATGTGTCCATCTATTGGGGAAAAATATTACACGATATGATACAATTAATAAAAGTCTGTTAGTTTTCCTTTTCTCTCCCCAACTTATTGCTATTAGAACTTGTTCATTGATCTTTGTTAATTGGGGAATTGGCTTATTGGTGTAGATGCCCGATTAATATTGAACGATTCTATTGGTACAAATTATAAAGGTCATACCTAGTGCACAAAACTTCCACTCTTGCATTGGTCCAGATCATGAATTCCATAATATTAACCGGAAGCAATGGTACTTGAATTTCCCAACAATAGATGGAACAATTCATGTCTTTGTGTAGTTAAAGTTACTGCTGCATTGTTGTTTCCTTGATCGCAGTTGGATGTTTTGCAGAGGCTCATAATTAGATCTCTTAAGATGATGTGAGACTAACTTTTGGGTCAACTTATGCTGTTGTATTGAAGAAACAACAAAAGGAAGACGTGGGAGAAAATATAATAATAAAAATTAGAATTTCTCTAGTAATGGAAATTGAATAGAAAGCTAGATTAGACAGAGGCATGGTAGTCTTACTCGCTTTCAAGATTTCAGGCCTCTTCACATCTCCCCATGCATTTGGGTTTGGCCTAGTTGCTGGACAAGGTACTGAAACCTAATAATCAATTACATTATAAGTAAGTAAACAATCTTTGCTTATCAATGTAGGAGTTAGTATTCTGCTCAATCGCAAATTCTAGTACACTTCTCATTACCTTTTTATAATAATTGGGAGTTAAGAGAGAAGGGAGGTGAAAGCACAAGGGTTTAGAAGAAATGAGAAGGATGAATTTGATTTTATAGAAGAGAAGAAAGATCAATGGGGGGCTAGTGTTCAAACAAGCCTCAAGGGCCGTACAAGTTAAGTATTTGGAAATTTATTAAGACGGGTTGGGAGGGTTTTCACCAGCATACAAGCTTCAAGGTTGGCGATGGTTCTTCTATCAGATTTTGGCTTGAGTCGTGGTGTGATGGACCTCCTCTGCAAGATAGATTCCTATAATTGTTTAATATTGCATGAGACAAGGATGCTGCAGTGGGGGATCACTTGATACATGTTGGAGACTCTTACCACTAGGATATTTTCCTTGTCAGACTAGTTCATGATTGGGGTCTGGAGTTTGTACCCTCCTTTATGGAACTGCTCTATTTAGGGTTGATAAGATGTTATTTTAAGATCTTATTTTAAGATGTTACATTCCACACCCACTCGTTTTTTCCTTGCAGTAGTATGCGGACACCGAAAATTCCCTCTAGGGTCAGCTTTCTCACTTGACAACAGCTTTGTGGAAAATCTAAATTGTTGACAACCTTAGGAAGCGTTGAGTAATTATTGTCAACTGGTGTTGTATTTGTAAGGGGGGAGGGGAGACTATTGATCACCTGCTCCTCCATTTGTAAGGGGTTTAGTGGGTTATGCCAAAGGCTGTTACCAAGCTAGCAAGGCAATTTTGATAAGAGCCATAATGTGGCGCTTTGGAGTATGATCCCCTATTGCCTAATGTGGGACATTTGGTGAGAGCAGAATGCTAGGACATTTGAAAGATGTGAAACCTCTATTTCTGACCTTAAGCTTTTATTCTTCAAAACTTTGTTTGAGTGGGTAAATGATTCCAGCTCCTCTTTTGATTCTTTGCTTGAGATGATTGATATTGGTGTACCTGCTGTACACTTCTTTTGTACATGGCTATGCTTTCTTTTCCCTTTTAATAATTAATTATTTACTTATTAAAAAGAAGAGAAATAAGATGAAAATCACGTATTTTATTATTGATCCCTACCGTTAAGAATTTTATTTTTTACCTATAAAAAAAAATTAAAATGTGATTCCTTGTGGGGCCTATTTAAAAATGTATTTACTTAAGGATATATTCATAATGACAAACACAACATTGAGGTGTTAAGCATTTGTCTCCATCCATATCTGCCCATTGGTTTGGGGGATTGGCCAGACTTGGAGAGATTGAAAGTCAGCCAAAAAGCCCCCTCCCCTCCCCAAAAAAATCCTTTCTCTGTCCTCTTTTTTTCTCAATCAAAGGATTATTCCTATCCCTGAGCTTTTTCCTTTCCTTTTTCCCCCTCCACCTAATTGGAGCGTTAATTCCCTTTCCATTCCATTTATCATCCCACTTAAATACACATGAAGGCCTTCAATTTATTATGCAATTTGTTCATTTTATTTCTTTCAATATTAAAATGTTCAAAAAGATGTTTGCTGAAACATCTCTAGGATAAAAAGGACCATTTGCAGTGCACAAGGCTCATTGTCTTACGACTTACTTTGTTCATAGGATCCATAAAATCTGACCAATACTGTGCTATATTTTTTAAGTATCTGATATTCTTTATTTTACCTCAAAAGTTTGAGAACAGACATCTATATCTAGTTCATTTTGTATAACTCCTAGCCTTCCAAGCTAACGATTGGGACTGAAGACTAAGATCTCATATATTAATGTAGTCAAATTTCTGATTTGCTTCAGATAATTCTGTTAAGAGTCACAATGTATCATCACCTGATGGCATTAAGTCTGTCCATACAATGGCCACCAGAACTTTTTTGGAGAGTGTACCCAATTGTGAAACACATGGAGCTGACTTAGCACTATTAGATCTTTTTTCTGGTTGCGGTGGAATGTCAACTGGATTGTGCCTTGGTGCCAAACTTTCTGGTGTTAATCTTACAGCGGTACTTTCTGTAAAAAAATTTGTTTCATTTCCATGCATTTGATACTAATTAGATGCCTTATTTTATCTTTTATAACTTATCTTATTTTCTTTCCCCTACTATAGAGATGGGCCCTTGATTGTGATAAATCTGCATGTAAAAGTTTGAAACTCAATCATCCAGATACACACGTGAGTAAACTTTATCTATTACTAGATTTCAACATAATATGATTAAGTCTTTTGGAGGTATTACAAAATATTTTTATGCCTAATTATATAGGTCAGGAATGAAACTGCTGAGGATTTTCTAGAACTATTGAAGGAATGGGAAAAGCTATGTAGACGTTATAAGGTCAGTGATGTAGGAAGAACACGTCAATCAAGGGCTGAGACCTTAAGATCACACAAAAGTGATGAAAATTCTAGTGACGATGAGGTTTCCCCTGGTGAATATGAAGTTTCTAGACTAGTTGATATTTGCTATGGTAATCCCAATAGGAAAGGCAAGCGTGGATTACATTTTAAGGTAAATGATGTTCTCTCTTTTTGTGGAAAATTCCATCTGGTGACAGTATTTGAGAGTTATCTGTTGTTTTTACTTGGTCTTTATAATAAAAAGCTCGTCATTCATATTGTGCCCTTTGGCTAAAGCCTAAATGTGACCAATGGAACTTTTGCTATGGTTGTTCTTAAGCATTGTTCAATGATCATATAAGCTAATGGTATTATTGTTGATATTTAAATAATTCGCAACATTGCATTTACTAGATCGATGAGTAGTAGAAACAAATACAACATATGGTATTAGAAATAGATATTTAGAGCATTCCACATCAGCCTTTATAGAATTTTAGCTAAACTAAGTAACTAACCCAATAAACTCCACTCTTGCTATTTTAACAAACAGACACCTACATTAGCACAATTTTTATTTTTCTACTATATTTAAATATTATATTTCACTCTTTAAAAATGAATAAATATATTTTTTAATCTCTTCCCCGCCCCCTTTCACAGCAACACCATTGCGACGCCTCAACTTAGACTCGATTTGTGAGCTCTGCAATTTTTGCTTCATGGATCTGGAACCTATACAAGCTATTGAGTATCCCTTAGGCACTGATTTAGGCTTTGGAGAGAGAGAGAGAGAGAGAGAGAGAGAGAGAGAGAGAGTGATGGTTTGAGTTTAAGCCAGTTCGGTTGAACCGATTTAGAGAAATTAAATAGAGTGTGGGTAAAGAGAGAAAGGAGTAGTGAGTACAAGAGCCACTGCTAGCGATGGTGGCATTGGCTGTTAAAAAGGAGGAGCATGGGTCTTGGCTAGAAAGATTCGGACAGAGAGAGAGGGTGAGCAAGGAGAGAGTGAGACAAAGGAGGGGGGGGGGTTGAGTTAACGATCTTTATTGGTGGTGGATGGAGGTTTGAAGAAGTCACAAATACATGAGAGAGAGAGAGAGAGAGAGAGAGAGAGTCATAGAGAACAAATATATATATATATATATATATTAGTTTTGTTGATGAACAGTACATTAGTAAGAGTATTGAGGTATTGTTCATTGCTAAAATTTTTTTGGCAGTTTGTTGAGCCTGATGTGGGGGTGTTTTTTGGTTTGTCACGTAAAATTTTAACTAAAAATACCCTTTGTTGAGGCTGGTACTAGTGCTCTAAGTAATCATAACAACTTACAGTCCAATCAAAATTTTTGTTATGGAAATATTTGTTCTTTTTTATAGCTTATATATTCCTCTATGCTGAGTGGTGAGGGCTAATAATCTGACTTGAAGTTGATTAAGACTGATGTGTTTGATGTGCGCTCCTACTATAAACTGTTGTCTGGTCCTCGAACTAATGTGTTTCTTTGGGAGTGCATTTGGTGTGCAAAGATGCCTAAATGGGGGTCTTTCTCTTTATGGACTCGGTTAGGGGTGGGATACTCATCATTGATAATCTAGTTGATAGAGGTCAGTTCCCAGTTAATAGGTTTTGCTTGTGTTGTTGTGGTGGGGAATTTGTTGATTATCTTTTACTCCATTATAAGTTTTCTTGTGCTTTATGGAGTGCAATTTTTTGGGTGTTTGGGATTTGGTGGGTAATGCGAAAAAATGGTTAGCTCTCTTCTTTTTGCTTGAAGAAATTGGTTTGGAAAGCACCTGTCAACTATATGGAATATGGTTCTGATATGTTTAATGTGGTTAGTTTGGCAAAAACGTAATACTCGCACCTTTGAGGACAATGAGAGACCCTTAGACCTCTTAAAATCTCCTCTTTGGTACCTTGTTTCAGTGTGTTTGTATGTATTGTATTTCAATTTCTGAATTCTTACAATCTACAAGCTTTAGTTCTTGAACTTGTTGTATTTGTTTCTTGTTCAAAGTGTTCTCCATCGTGAACACGGTGTTCTGTTTCTTCAATAAAAGTCCTATTACCTATCAAAAAAAAAAAAAAAAAGTCCAGGAAAAATAACTATATGAAAGGTGTAGCCATAATTTTACTTGAATTGTGTCTTGAATTATTTTTATATTCATTGTCTCTTGTTTGATATTGTAGTTTGGTGAAGATGATTTTCTTCTCTTAGCTGTTTCGTTAGGTGCATTGGAAGGGTTATAGTGCAAGTGAAGACACATGGGAACCAATAGAAGCATTAAGGTATTACTCTCTGTGACCAAAGATTTCTCTCTCTCTGTCTCTCGACTTGTTGCTCAATGCATGTATAACTGTATGTTCTCAGTAATTGCCAAGAAAGGATACAGGATTTTATTCAGAATGGGCTGAAATTGAAAATCTTGCCACTGCCAGTAAGTAGATTCAACTGATTGTATGATCCGGAAAAATTCCATGAGAGTTTGCATTATTTATTTCCTTTGTACCATATCCTAATTTATATATTAATTCCAGGGTGATGTTGATGTTATTTGTGGGGGTCCTCCTTGCCAAGGAATAAGTGGTTATAATCGGTTTAGAAACATTGATTCCCCATTAGCTGATGATAGAAATCGTCAAATTGTAGTCTTCATGGATATAGTGGAATTTTTAAAGCCCAAGTTTGTCTTGATGGAAAATGTCATTGACATTTTGAGATTTGACAAGGCTTCTCTTGGGAGATATGCATTAAGCCGTTTGGTACGTATGAATTACCAAGCAAGGCTTGGAACAATTGCTGCCGGCTGTTTTGGTCTTCCGCAATTTCGCTTGCGTGTTTTCTTGTGGGGTGCTCATCCTAGTGAGGTGAATTATCTTTATTTCTTGTTTCTTTTGAATTGAGAATATATTTTTTATGAAAGATTTGTGAGATTACTATAATTGCTGTTATCATTGGTATTGTTGTAGCATCTACAAACATGTCCCTATATCAACTGTCCACTTAATTCTTTGTGTTAGGGTTTGCCCATAATAGGGGGGTTGCATTTGATTGTAATCATCCACTGAACATTAAAAAAGAATAATTGCTGCATGAATTGTAATATATTGTTAGTATTTTTTTTTTTTTTTTTTGATAAGTAAGAAAGATGTATATTCAAGAAGTTGCTTTATGCAAAAAGGGCACAAAGCAAACCAAAGATTACAAAAAAGAGAAAAACAAAATAACAAAGAATAAAATTAAGTATAAAGGAGAGAACTAAGGAACAAAGGGAGATAATCACTAGATGTGAGTCCCCAAACCCTAGACCAATAAAAAAGAGAACCACTAAAAGAAGCAAGCAATTGGTCCCCGGAGCTTTCCATGTCCTCAAAAGTCTGCCGATTACACCCTTCCAAATACTCATTAAAAACAACGAAACTAAATTCCAAATGTTAGAAGAGTGCTTCCCCAACCAATTCCACCAACCAAAAAGAATATTTGCAACCAATTTTGGTAAGACCCTTGAAATACCAAAAGATCTAAAAGTAAAGCTCCACAACTGATAATCCTTTTCACAATGAAGTAGCAAATGATCCACTGTCTCCCCACTACAATGACACATAATGCACTAGTCAACAAAATCAAAGCCCCTACTTCGCAAATTATCACCCGTAAGAATCTTATCCCAAGCTACAGTCCAAACAAAGAAAGAAACACGCCGAGGTGCCTTAACCTTCCAAATACCTTTCTAAGCGCTGTTATATCATTGGACAAAGTGTTGTTATATCATGCAAAAATTTATTGTCAGGCCAGTAAATGGCTTCATTTCCATGAGGTAAATACACAAGCAGTTGATTCTTCTTCACTTCTTGCAGAAACTACCCCAATTTCCGCTTCCAACACATGATGTGATTGTTAGATATTGGCCTCCACCTGAGTTTGAGGTAATGTTCTACAGTACATTAAAACATTTACTCTTGTATTTTTATTTATTAATTCATTAATTTTTTTACCTTCTTGTGCAGCGCAATACTGTTGCTTTGGATGAAGACCAACCTCGTGTTCTAGAAAAGGCGCTTGTTCTTCAAGATGCCATCTCTGATCTTCCACAGGTATTCACATAATATTTTATTTCCATGCCTTTTGCTTTTATGCAATTCAACTCGATATTAAACTAATTTGCTGTTATAGGTAACAAGCTTTGAAACTCGTGAAGAAATGTCATACCAAAAACCTCCAGAAACTGATTTTCAAGGATATATAAGGTCAACTAGATACGGTAATATTAACATCCTTCAAATGTTAAATGTGGAGCTAATTTTGGAAGTGTTTGTATACTTCATTTATGTGAATTTCCTGTTTTGCATAGCCATTTGGGTTTGGCTACTTACGGTAGTCTTGTTGCTGCGTGAATTTTCTATTTCTTTAAGATTCCAAATGGATATATTTTTTTCTTGTTCTTTTTCTTTCTAGCTATTTTTTGGGTTAGACAAGAACATATGATATCATGCTTAAAATTATTATAGGTGTTAAATCACGATTGTCCCAAAAAACTATTGAAATATGATAAATTTAATCATTTAATCACACAATCCTAACACTCCCCCTCACATGTGGGCCAAAACTACCTTTTAATAGGTGAGGCACAATACGTGGGAATTTAAATGGGAGGTAGAGTGGAAGAGACATGGATTGAACTCAAGACCTCATGCTCTGATATACCATGTTAAATTACCGATTGTCCCAAAAGTTTAAGTTATTGGGATATGGTAAATTTAATTATTTAGCCACATAATTCTAATAATAGGGATTTTTGGACATTGCTAATTTGCATCTTCTAGAAATCACAACTAAGCTGGGGTTCAATTAAAATAGCCTAGTGGTAATGGCATCCTTTGTGATGCTATATGTTTGTGGTTTGAACCCCACTATCTACTTATAAAAAAAGGAATGACAAATAAGGCCATTATTTTAGATGTGCTTGTGAGCTTTGACTTAGGTAGTGCAGAGTTGAATAATTATTGCGTATCTGAAAAGCTTAAGTTATTAAGAATTGTGAACTAATATTGATTTAATTACTGCTTGTTGAAAAGATTAACCTTAATCCTATAATTTTATTAGTTGTGTTTAAAACATGAAAATTTTGGTTAAGAGAGAAGAGGAAATGAAAAGTAGAGATAGAGAGACAAGGAGAAGAAAGAAAACAAGGTTTAGGGCTTAATGTATCGACCCCTAACCTTAGCACATATTTATCTTACAGAAATATGGCAAAATAACAAGAAGAGCCTTGTACTAATATAACTAGCAAAAATAAAATATAATAAAATAAAATAAACAACAACCTCAACATCAATAGTTCCCTCATGCTCGAGCATATAGATCAAACATGCCTAACTTGAAGGATGATCATCGAAAGGAGGCACTGTTGGTGGAAATTGGTGAAAAGGAAGGCTGTTTTAGAAAGCTAAGAGGGTGTTTGGTTTAGCCAAAACTTTGACTCAAAACTCAATTTCCATCACTCAATTCTCAAAATCTGTGCCCCACCACAATTCAACTTGTTTGATTTTCTTTCCAGAACTCAATTTCCATTACTCAAAACTCAAAATACTAAGTTTGAGTGATGAAAATTGAGAATAAGTTTTGGTTGTTTTTGGGTTATGAAAAATGAGTTAAGGTGGCATTTTTGTAATTGTCAGCAACCTATGGGACCCACTTCTTTGTATTGTTCACATCAAGTCAGACTTGCCTTTACTTTCTCTCCCCCAATGGCTCTTTGGTCTGGTTCGGACTGCCTTAACTCCAGACTTAGCTAATTTCTTTCTTTCCCTTCCTCTGCTTTCCTCATCCAAAACTCCCACAAATTCTCTCAATATATTTGCTCTGAAGCTGTCCTCTTGCATCCTCAAGTAAAAAGGCTGAAATATGACTCATGCTTCAACAAACCACTTCTAAATATAAAATTGGGGGAAGCATATGAACAACCAAAAGTTACAAGTCTTACATCATATTTGTTATTATAAATAAACAAATGACAGTAGATGAAACAGAAATGAATCCAGTGGATGTGCTGAAGAAATACAGAACAATGTATTGGCACCATAAGCACAGGAAAGAACAAAAAGAAGTATAGCATTCACACTTTAAACTAGTCAATTTAGAGTGCAAAACCCACAAGAAAAAGACTTTTTTTTGTAAGCAATTTCCTATCCGTATTGTCTATTTTCCACAAGGAAGACATAGGATGAATGTTAATGCCATAGGAGATCATAATTGGGACTGGGTTGTGGTTCTGAACTTCAAACAACAAAATTAATCAATGCATTGTTCAATCGCTCGAGTAAGAGATGGTAAACATCCATGGTTGTCACATGACAAAACCATATCTTGTAGTGGGCGATGCCACGACTATTTCTCTTCTTCTTGCATGGGAGAATTTTCTGGGGTTACGCTATTCTTTGGTTTGGATTATGGTGCCAGCTTGTTTGATGTGGTTGATTTGGAAGGAATGTAATACCCGCATTTTTGAGGATGTTGAGAAATTTGCTAATTTTTTGAAGTCTTTGCTAGTTGGAACTTTTTTTGGGTGGTCTCGTATTTGGGGCTTTACACAATGTATTTCCATTTTTGATTTTGTGAAATCTGTTTTTGTTTCTGTTTGATTTGTTTGTATTTGTTCCTAGTACTTTGTTCATCATTGTGAACGTGTTGTACTTTTTTTAATGAAAATATCTATAACCTATCAAAAAAAAAAAAAAAAAAGCTGTTAAGTTAGTTACAAGAACCTACCATGTGATTGCCCGAAGTCTAACAAAATTCTCTAACTAACTGATAGGTATTGCACTTATCACTAACAATCTTATCAACTAACTAACTTTCTATTACTAGTAAAAGGAACTACTTATCATATAATGAAAGCACTAGTAAACAACTAGCTTTAAAAACGAACTGCATTAGTGCTGTCCCTATTTGGAACACACTTGTCCTTACGTGTGGCTAGTTGTAAGATGATCTAGGGCATGATAGGGCAGCAAGTGGTGCACATTGAAACTTTCGGAGATGTGCATATGATTTAGTAGTTCCATTGATCTGCATTCTCGTTAGTTGCTGTATCAAGCTGCTGCATCATGCTAGAGATTAAAGACTATTGCTACTTTGTGTCAAGGCTGCAAGTGTAAGCAGCCTTGTAGATGCTCTTGCATCCAAACTTCTTCATTTTGACTGTCGGTTTGGGGCTAGCTTTCCCCTTCTCTGGTTGCAATGTGTAATGATGTCCTTTCTTGTATGATCTGAACGTGTTTCTCCTTCCACCCAGAATGGTTTGATATGGACATGGTATTTCATGCCCAAGTAAGAGATGGTAAACATCCATGGTTGTCACATGACAAAGAACATATCTTGAAAGTCGTTAATTAATAACACTAAGCACTTTCTTGAATCTCTAACTTCACCTCCTTTCTTGAAGCAAGATAGTTTTTGTGGTTGGGGTTGGTCTTGATTCTTCGATTCAAGATTGTTAAAAACTTCTTGTGACACCATATCCTTGTAACTACTTCTAAGCCACTCGTCATCCTCTATTTGCAAGATGTTTGTTAATAATGATAAATCCTCTTCTTCCTCTATGTGGGCATCTACTTCTTCCATGTATTGATCATATACGGGTGCTTGAATGCATTCCCCTCCTTTATTGTCTTCAATTACCAATACTCTATCACACATTTCTTCTTTTTCTTTATATTGATTATACACGGGTGCATTCATATCTTTTTTGGGCTCTACAAAGGTGTTATCAAGGTTTATAGCTGTACCTTCTTCTTTGCATGTATTGGCTGCCTTTGATGAGTCAGATGCTGCATTAACAAAAAAACACGTTGCTGCATTTCCCTTATCCTTTTCCCTTATCATTCTTTTTTTGCCAAGAATCATTTCTGTTGATAGCTTGCATATAGTTGAAAGGCAGAAATTGATTTTGCAATTTCTTCTTCATTTTGAACCATTCTTGGATCTTTCCTTTGCCCCTACTAAGTCTCTGAACTTGGAGTTGTTCCTTCCAGGCTGAAGCTCTTCATCTCAGCTTGTAGAGACCAACCTCACCTTCTTGGAATCTTGGACTTCATAGTACTCAAAGATCTTCTCGATTTGATTCAACGTCCATAAATTCTTCAGGATTCAGGCTCCCTTGGAATTTTGGAAGGTCAACTTTGATGTTTGGCTCTTCTCTCTTTAAGGAACTTGCAAACGCACAAGACCTGGCCTTGGTTCTTGCACAAGCACTTGCTATTTTCCTCTCACAGGCTGGCCAAATGGGTTATTGAAGTTGTTGTTGCTATCAGCATCAGCATCTTCAAATTGTTCACCATCATTTTTAGGATTATGATGTTAGTTTCTTCTCACTTCCTTTGTCAAGGTAGCAAGCTGGCCCCTTAGCAGCTTCACAGTCAGCTCTGATTGACCTAGGGTTCTCCTTGGTTTGGTTGTGGCTGTTGCCTGGGATGAACCTTTACCTCAGAGGTTCATGTGCTGCAGAAGCTTTTTTGTTCCTTCTATCTATACTACTAGTGTCATCTACACAAATCCTTAGGCTCACCTGGTAGAGGATAAAAAAATGAGTGCAAGGATTGAATCTTGCATATCTATGCTGTAGAATAGAAAGGACAAGAAAGAACTTGAATTCCCAAATGGATCTCAAGCTCTAATACCAAATTATGATGGAGGAAACTGGTGAAAAGGAAGCTGTTTTACAAAACTAAGTTACGTAGAGAAAAGAAGGAATGAACTAGCTCTTCAAGAGTTACTCTTGGAATAAAGGTTTGTTTGGATACCGCTTATTTTGCTGAAACTGAAAACTTATTACTGAAAGTACTGTAGATAAAGGTAAAAGTTAGTTGAAATAGTACAGCGGAGCTCATGAATAGTACTAAAAAGTGCAGTAGGGCTCATAAATAGTAGCAAAAATAAGCTGAATAGTAAAATAATTCTAATTTTTTTTGTTTTGATAAGTAAAATAATTCTAATTTTTCATTGGTATCTAAACACACACTAAGTGTCTAAACTGCAACAGAGGGCAAGATCTAAATTGAATTGAGATGTGTTGTACAATAGGTCTTCAGATAGTCAACATCATAAGTCTCTGTGAATACTCTCTAGCAACTGACTTAGGTGCTACTGATCATATGACCTGTACCTCAGGTTTCTCTTTGAGCTAGAACACTCTAGTAATTTTCCCAATGTTGCATTGGCAAATGTCCCAATCCCTAAGATTTTTGGTTTGCGTACTATCAATCTCATTCTTACTCTCTCCCTATCTTCAGTCCTATATGTATATGTTCCTAGGTTTCCCTTAAGTCACATGTTGAATAATAAACTTACAAATTTCTTAATTGCATTGTAATTTTATTACCTACTCATTGTATCTTTCAAGATCTTGTGATAGGGAGGAAGATTGGTGGTCATCATGAGGCTGGTGGACTTTATTACTTGGATCAGTATGGTTCTTCAAATTTAGTGTCTATTACACCCTCCAACCTTATATATATATATATATATATATATATATTTTATAAGCAGTATTATTTATTAAAAAAAAAAAAATCACTTCGTGTTAACAATGATGAACACAAAGTAGCTAGAATGCAAACAAATCATATAAGAAATTGGAGTCCTTGAACTTCAGAATAGAAAGTCAAAGAAAGTACGAAACAACAAAGACTTCAAATGTTCAATGGGCTGCTCCATATCCTCTAGATGCTACTATTTTTTCCCTCCCACACAATCCACATCAAACATAATGGAATAAGATTCCAAATCTTTGAATAGTGCCTCCCATACCAATTCTGCAAACCAAGTAAAGATCAGTCACAGCCGATGACATTATGCATTGAAGCAAAAGATGGACTACTGCTTCTCCATGAAACTGTCACATGCAGCACCAGTCTACCAGATAGAAACCCATCTTAACAAGATTATTGTTGGTCACCAAGTACTTTTCTAAGGGCATGGGGACACACTTGACCATGAAAATCCTTAAAAAAAAAAAAAGAACATCAAACTTACCACTTCCATTAATGCACCTCCTCAACCTATCAACCCCCAACCCCCTACCCCCAGGGCATTTGGGAGTATATCAGGTCTAGGATGGAATTCAAAGACTCCTACTCCCAATCATGAAAGCCTTGAAGAAGACATACATTCCAATTCTAGCTCCCCCATTCAATTGATGATTCAAAGAAGTAAAAATAGAGGCATCTCTATTTGTTGCACATAGGTCAGGATACAAATCCTTCAAGGGAAGGTTCCCACAACACCAATCATGCCAAAACCTTAGACGTGTGCAATCACCAACCTTAAAGGATTCATACGAGAAGAAGCTATCCCACCCTGCTCTGATGCTTCGCCAAAGATTGCATCTATGCACTTTTCTATTTGACTTGGTAGTCCATCCACCTCTGTCAACCCCATACTTCAATGCAATAACATGTTGCCACAAACGAGTTTTGTCATTGCCGAAATGCCATAAACATTTCCTTAGTAAAGCCTCATTAAAACTCCCTATTTTTCCTAATCCCCCAACCGCCTATCTCTGTAGGTAGGCAAACATTATCCCATGCCACCAAGGGAAATTTAAACACATCCTTCATGGCATACTGAGTTCTGTCCAATCTACTTGCCAGACATGGCATGAGAGGAAATATGTTGGTAGGTTCGAAAGCATACTCTTTAAGAAGGTAAGCTTCCCACCCTTGGAAAAGTATAGCCTCTTTCAATTGGAATTTTTTTTTTTAAATTTTAAATTTTTTTAATTTTTATATAAGTAATGCAATTCTCTTTGATATCGAAATAGTCACCCACGTATAACAGGAGTATACAACTAAGGAACATATAATCACTCACACACATTACATGAATCTGTCACATCAATAGTGTAACATAAGACAGACTAGGTAAAATTGACATTGAATCCAACAAAGTTCTAAAGAAAAATAACTTGAGATTGGCATAATCCTTTCTATATCCTTGAAATTCCGATGGTTCCTCTCCCTTCATATACACCACATCAAGCAATGCAGGGCCACCATCCACAAATGACCATTTTGATGTCATTGAAAATAACTTGGCCAACAACCTCACAACTCCCCAATAGTCTTCGGCATCACCCAACAAACTACAAATAAACCCAATTCAATAGACCACAATTCTATAGTAATAGGACAATGTAGTAAAAGCTGGTCAGCTGATTCTCGCATTTACACATATAACAACAATTCAATAGCCAAACTCTATTTTTCCGTAAATTGTCAATTGTCAAGAAATTGCCTAAAGCTACAATCCAAATAACAAAAGCAACTTGAAAAGGAATCTTTCATTTCCATATGCTCTTCCAAGGGAAAGATTGTTCACCATTGCCAGGTAGGACCCTGTAGTAATTGCTTACTGTAAATCCCGTGTTCTTATCTGGTTTCAGGCACAGTTTATCCTCCCGACTTCTTTTTACTGATGCCTCATAAATCCTTTGCATGAAATTGATATCCCAATGGAGCACCCCATGCGTGTATTGCATGAGATTTGCTGCATTGGCCTATTTCTCATGGCAAATCCTGAATAACTCAGGAAAGCATGTATAGCAAGCGAATTCTCCTTGCACTAGTGATCTTGCCAAGTCTTCACTCTAGATCCATCCCTTACTTCAAATTGGAGATACCTTGTCAAAGTAGGCCAACCTTGTCTGATACAGTTCCATAAAATCACCCCATATGAACCAGACACTGAATTATTACACTGGCCCTGCCATCCGCAACCAAAAACACATCCACCAACAACTAAATTTTAGGAACCTCTCCCTCAGGTACTAATTCGGACTTTCCCAAATTAATTTTTAATCCTTACACCACCTCAAGCCAATAGAGTTCCATTTTCTTTGAAATAGGATTTCACATTGATGTTGCCTGAGAATGGGCCCCAAAAGGCATCTCCAACTAGGTCATTGGCAAGTTACCCACTCTACAACATATAATGCTTGCTAAAGCAGCTAGGTTAGCCACATCACCTACCACTTTAGTTATGCCCAGATTAGACTTCAACCCTGAAATTGCTTTAAAGCAAATCAACACCATTCGAATATACAAAAGATGAGAAATACATAAACCTTCAAAAGTAACGGTCCCCACTCTAAAGTCACGGATATAGCTACCCTCAGTTTTCTTTAAATTTCCTCAACTCCTCCATGACTAGCAAGAATAATAGTGGTGAAAAGGGGTCCTATTTCCTTAACTCCCGAGTGCTACTGAAAAATTTAGTAGGGGAACTATTGACCGACATAGAAAAATGAACAATCAGGAGCATGCGTCCACCTCCTCCCTCTCTCAAATCCCATCTAGTCCAATAATTAAAACAATGTGTCCCAATTCACATGATTATACGCTTTCTTAATATCCAGTTTACAAATCAATCCCGGGATTCATTCAACTCTTCACTCTACTGTCTAAACCATTTATGGTACAAGGTCCCCTAAAATTGCACCACTTGATCCTGAACCTCCAATTCATCCTCATACAATACACTATCCACCTCCATGCCTCTCACATGATTTCTACATTTGTGGGAGTTTGCCTATTGTTAGAATTATGGTTAAGTGATCAAACTTACCATTTTCTAATAGTTTAAACTTTTGGGACAATCGGTAATTTAACATGGTATCAGTGCAGGAGATCCTGAGTTTGACCTCTGTTTTCACTCTACCTCCCATTTAAAATGTTAAATTCCCACTTGTTGGGCCCGCACTTATTAAGGGGAAGTTTAGGCCCACAAATGAGGGCGAGTGTTAGAATTATGGTTAAGTGATTAAATTTATCATTTCCTAATAGTTTAAACTTTTGGGACAATTGGTAATTTAACACCTATCTATGAAAGAATTTAGTATTACAATTCTACCTCTTTTAACCATATATCTCAGGACTTTTGGGAAGAGTAGTAATTTAATCATCCAAAATTCCAAGTGGCCTAATTTATTTAAGTTAAAGTAATTCGCAATGATTGATTTACATTTAGATTGGGAAATGTATTGACATCCACTTTCTCACTTCATGCTTTGTTAAATATGTCCCAAACTTTTCCATTCATCTGAACATTTGCAGATCATTTGATCAAAGTCACGCTAGTAATTGCCCTTTAGAGGACTTTTCTCCATTGGCATATTTTGTCCCAATTATGTATGTTTTAACTTTTTTTTGTCTCTTTTACCATTTTATGTCAACAGTTACTAATTTGGTTTTGCATATGGATTACTATATATTTATCTTAGTTACATATTCTGTCCTCATTATTTCATATGAAACTAAGTTTATGACTATTCTTTACCCTATTTTTTCTTTTGTTTTGTTTTGCAGAGATGACTGGCTCGACATTAGATGACTCTAAAATAAAACAATTACTCTACGACCATCGGTCTTACCCGTTGGGTGAAGATGATTACCTACGTGTTTGCCAAATACCAAAAAGAAAAGTCTGATACATCTAAACTTTCCATTGATATCTGATGCTTGAGCCTATCTATTGTTTCTAACTTTTTAGAACTTTTAGGGAGCAAATTTTCGGGACCTTCCTGGTGTAGTTGTAGGAACTGACAATGTGGTTCGGCGGGATGCAACAGAACAACCACTGTTGCCATCTGGAAAGCCATTGGTGAGTGTTTATTATCTTTAATGAAATTTATATAGCATGTAATAGTGTAATTTGAATTTGACTCTCTTCTGTGAGTATGTGTGGCAAGATAAAGCAGCAAAAGTAGTAAATTGAAATCAATGATAAAGATTCTCTCCAGTCCATAATAAATATAATAAATAATTCAGAATTGGATTTGATAACTATCTTCATGGTGTTTCCTATGTAACGTTAACTTTGTTTAGAAAATTTGTAGGAAATTGCCTTTTTTTTTTGTCTGAATTTTGCATGGGCAAGATCTGAACTGAAGAGCTACAAAAAATCCCACCCGAACTATAGGCCACTTGAACTAATGTCCAATTGGCAGAAAATTGCAAATGTTGTTGCTTTTCTGCTTGTTGGTTGTACTAGAGTCATTGTTATATTGAACATTTGGAAGAATTTAGCATTTGGAAACCTTATTTACCTTGCTTTCGTTCCTTAGTTCTCCAGCAATTGCTTCACATGCCAGCTATCTTTTTGGTGACATCTCAAGGTTGTTTTACTGGAGATCTTGAGTTTATCATATTTTGGGCATTAGAAGGAAGGAATGCGATTGCAATAATTATTTTTCCCCTTATTAAATAACATTATTCCTTTCCTTATGGTTTTTTATATTTTATTTATTTTTCTTTCTCAATCTCTTCTTGTCCTTCAACAAAACCAGGTATAAGCAACCGGAAAGTTCATTTTAGCTACCGTTTCCTGAAAATTGATCTGACATATATCCATAATAAAAAATATATTTCTTTTAAGATAATATAACTTTGAAACTATAGTCATTAAACATACTTTTCCCAGTGAAGATAGGAAGGAGGGAAGAAATGCTATGGAGACAATTCATCTCAAAGGGTCTAGGTAAAATTCTGGGGAAGCATTGAGAGTTGCTGTCTTGTTTGTTGGAGGAAACTAGAATGTATTCTGAAGAATTGCTTAACTATTGGGATTATCAGTAAAAAAAGACCTGTCTATTTAACAAGTCATTTTGAATTATTTGATTTTCTTGATTTTGAGTGTTTTTAGTCATAATATCTCATAAAATTTGTTTAAGGGAAGGAAAAGAAAACCCTGTAAGGGCTTGGGTGTACTGAAAGGATCTGACATTTTTCACAGTAACTGAAGCAGGCTGAAAGTGCATTGTGAAATGGATGTATTTTATGTTCGTTTTCTGTAACATCTGTTCAGAATAGAAAGGTAGTTATTGTGATTAAATATTGTTTTATTTTCTGTTAGGTACCAGATTATGCCTTTACCTTTGAGCAAGGGAGGTCCAAAAGGTTAGATGCTTTCTCTGGTAGCCTCTATGATATCTTGTATGGTAATTTTCATTATTTTGATATTGTTGGATTACATGTAGGCCATTTGCAAGGTTATGGTGGGATGAGACAGTACCCACTGTAATAACTTTCCCAAGTTGTCACAATCAGGTCTGCATCACAGCTCTGGTCCATTTTGTAATGGAATTACATGTTTAGGATATTGCTTTAAGCTATTAAAACCATTGTAGGCAGCATTACATCCAGAACAGGACCGAATCCTCACTATAAGGGAATATGCAAGGTTGCAAGGCTTTCCTGATTATTATAGATTCTGTGGCACAATTAAAGAAAGGTGTGAAAATTTATGTGCATTAATTTGCAATGATTATTTATTTATTTATTTTTTGAGAAGATGGCTATTCATGTTATAGACTTATAGTTGACTTGAAAGTGAAAATGAATAATATCACTGCTGTCACGATATGAGTTTTCCAATTCAAAATCAGGCTTATTGGCAACATCAATAATATAACATATAACTTGAAATATTACAAGGGCATAAGAAAAAAAAGGAATTCTATGGCCCAACAAAGTTGTTGAAAGTTCAGTGCAGGTATGCATTCTCAAAGTGCAGATCTTAAATTAGCCTAAAACTTTTTTGGTTAGTATTATTAATTTTGATTGCGTGTAAAGTAGACCTAAGATTTTTTTTTTTGGTTTTTTTTGTTTTTGTTTTTTGTTTTGTTTTGTTTTTTTTTTTTTTTTCGTATCAAATTTCTTATTATCTCCTTCATGCATTATGCATATGTTCTGTAGTAAACTTGGTGTCATTAGTCTTCTTGTACTTTATACAGGTACTGTCAGGTTGGAAATGCAGTTGCTGTTCCTGTTGCACGAGCCTTAGGATATGCCATGGGATTAGCATTTCGAAAGCTAATTGGGGATGAACCACTCATGACTCTTCCCCCAAAGTTCTCTCATTCTAATTATCATCAATTGGTGAAGTCCCTATCTGATGAGAGTCTCTAGTATTCACTCTTTACCCTCTTCCTTAGACCTTATAAATTGTGCCATTTTTTATTCATTAACCTTGAACCTTTGTTTTGTAATTTGCGGAATTGTTTTAAAAAAATTTCTTGCTGAGCCCTATTGTTGTTCATCGATGTAAACTGGTTCCGGCAAGGCATCCTCCATTCGCTTTCAACTTAAATATGGTGAAATGCTTGATTGTGTATCACCATAAACATTGTTATTTGAGCAAATTAATCTAAATGGAAGATGTGAATAAAACCACTTATGTACAGATTTGTCACCTGCCTAGAGATTCGGATGTTGAAATCATTTACTTGCCAAGACTTAGCGTGCGTTTGCCAACAGATGTTTGTGTGTTTTGCGTTTTTTTTGGCTGGTTCCACAGCACTGTTCATGGACCAGCCAACTTGTGAAAAATGCAGCAACGATGTTTTGCTTTTTAAAAATTATTTTGCTGCAATGTTTTCAGCAATAAGTTTTCAGTTTTCAGCAAAAGAAGCGGTATCCAAATAGACTCTTATTTCGGCTTGCATTTGTTCTAGAATATTTAGAGTTGTTTGCCTTATTAGTTTATTTTTTGGGGGGAGGCGGAGCAAGTGGAATAAATTGGATTTTTAGTGATATTTCATAGATTTCCTATTTGGGATTTGTGAGAGTGAATGGAATGGTAAAGAGGGAATTTTTATAATTAACCTTGCATGTCAGTTGCCTCAATGAGAGTTTGGGTAATTCTGTTCCTGCTCTGTTCTTGTGGTGAACAGATAAGTTTGTTCTCTAGTTTTTGTGATTAGTTTGTTGATAATTATTTCTATTATTCTTGAGGCTTCGGTATGGATTCTGATTTGGTGGAAGATCATTGGAAAAGATTACGACTATCTCCTAACGAGGAGGATGTGGTGGAGTGTAATGTTGATCATTTTGATGGTTTAGTGACAAACGAGTAAATTGCTTACGGATTCCCATTTCAATTTGGAGGACTTAAATATTCAATGAAGATGATGTGGAAGCCAAGATGAGGAACGTTTGCATGTGAAGTTGGTGACAATTCATTTATTTGCTTTCAGTGGTAATGAAGGCATGGAATGAGTGATCTCAACGATGGTCGTGAACATTTGATGACCATTTCTTGCTTTTGTAAGCCTACAGTGGAGACATTCGTCCTTTTGAAGTCCATTTCACTAGGGTCTCTTTTTGTTTGTGTTTATAACCGACCTCTAAAGTGCATTATAAAGGAGATGGGAATCAAGATTGGTGTGTCCTACAGTAAATGTCTTAGTGGATATTATGATAGATGGCATTGGTTGGGATGATATTTTCGAGTTAATATCGCTTTTAACATTACCAAGCCTCAACTCTGGGAAAGAGAGACGCAATTTGGTGAACAAGCAGTTTGTGTGGAGTTTCAGTCCGACGGGAATGCTCATTCAAACTAAGGTCCTCATTCCTCGACTGAATTCCAGTTTGGTGCATGGTTGCAAGCTAGCCCTACCAATGTTAAAAGCCCCCCACATATTGTAAGCAATGCTGGAGTACAAAAATGGGCCTGTTTCGATGGTGCCGAAGAATCAAACATTGGTGATGGTTCTAAACAAATTGAGTGAGCGTTAATAGCAATTGGGCTTCTCTTAATCAATTATAAACCCAAAATTTAATTAGTAAAACTAAAAACCACCTTATATGAGACTCAAAACATGCCTGCAAAAAACACTTTCAAACCATCTAAACCAATCAAATCTGTACAATTTGGGGTATTACAATCTTGTCTCTCTAACGTTTTTGTTGGCTGCTTGTATTGTAGCGCCTCAAAGCCATATGATGTTATCAGATTTGCTTTGATACCATTTGTAATGGCTTAAGTAAAACGCTAGACATATTTGAGCTTACATCCCAAAAGGACCAGTTAAGAATCAACTAGGTCCATCGTAATAACTTCTAAACTCAAGATACATCTAGTAAACAGGATAAGAAGCTCAATAAGCACTTGCATAACACACTTTACTAATCTATTGACAACAGCAATAATAAAAAAAAACACGCAAATACATAAAGTTTACAATTATTTTCTACGAGTTTTCATTTATTGAAATCGTTGCATGATAGTCTCATTATCAATGCTACAAGCTACATTTCTTTCAATGTACACAATCAAGCAATTATTTATCCACTGAATGCAGAACAAATTATGGAGCAAAATTTAATTTTATTGGCATAAAAAAAAATTGAAGGTATACCCAAATTTTGTTTGAAGGGTAGACAAATAAAAAATTTTAAATTATTATATATATATAAAAAAAAAAATCAGCTTAGGGTGGTTTTTTCGGAATTCACTTGATGTTTCTAGATAAATGAATGTCAATGTTACTTTTGGCAACAATTTAAAAACGGGAATGATAGCTTATTTATACTTTACTATGTCATATTTTTCTTATAAAATTATCAAAACATGTGTGAAAGTTAAATTTCTCTACACAATTTATTTTAGTCAAGTAGTTTACTAAATTTTATAAATATAATCTATTATTTGTATATTAATTAATTATTAAATAAACTTTTGGCAACAATTTAAAAACGGGAATGATAGCTTATTTATACTTTACTATGTCATATTTTTCTTATAAAATTATCAAAACATGTGTGAAAGTTAAATTTCTCTACACAATTTATTTTAGTCAAGTAGTTTACTAAATTTTATAAATATAATCTATTATTTGTATATTAATTAATTATTAAATAAATTTTAGAATATTCTTTACATATTTAAGAAGAAGTCCATGTTCTATACTATATTTTTCTTTTAGAATATATTCTTAACATTTTTCATTCATCAATATTTAATAAGTTTTTATTTATTTATATAGTTACAATATGCTACTAACTTTATAACTCAAATTCTTTTACTCCTTAGACCTCAAACATTTTATGCATAGGGAGGTGCCAATTAAGTTGTCATTGACCAGTCTTAATAAGCTTAAAGGACAAAATTAAGCCTGAATGATATTTCATAAGCAAAAATAGAACTAAAACTGTGGGTGTAAAAGCCCGACATCATGTGTTGGGCCTAAAGCCCAATCCGAATTCCACTATGCATCTGAAGAAAAAAAAAGGGTAGAGAAAAAATCTGTGAAAGAACTCTAAGAATTATATTCATCTTTCAAACAAGAATAATCCTCTTCGGACTTGAGTTGATTTTAACTTTTAAGCGTGTTCTTATGTCAATTAACTGTTACTAGATTCACAACCAGCCTAGCTTTTTCACCCACTCTCTATAAATTCATTGTTCTGGGTTCGTTGGGCTCCTAATCCTGATCTTTTGGGCTTGGGCCATGAAATTTGGACCATACAAAAACTATACGGTTTTTTTTCCCTCTAAATTATAATAAATAATAATTTTTCATCCCTTAAAAAAATTGAAGTGGATAGAAGTACGGAACAATCAAATGAGTTACATTTTAAATTTTGAGACACAAAATTTTTTATTATAAAATATAGGGATGAAAATATAACAAGTAATAAGGGTGAAAAATATTTTTGAATTAAAGTTATTAAACAATAATTTTGAAAAAGCAAAACATTTGAGTCCTGTTTTGGTTTTTCTTTAAGGGTCTGGGTTTTTTTTATTTTATAATTAATAAAAAATATAATAAAAGTTTTCCAAAGAAACCCAACAGTAGAGGGTATAAAATGTCGCTAGTTTGAAACTCTAGTTTAAGTTTAGTTAGGGTTTAAGGAAGGAATTGTCTTGTCGTCCTGTCTAGTAGCAGAATGAGGTTCCTAATTTCAAGAAGTAAAACCCTTTTTTACTACCAACTCCAACATTCCTCCTCGAATTCTCAATTCCTCAGAAACCTTCTTCACTCTTTCCATTTCCATTCCACTAACTCCAGTGGCAGGAGCTCTTCAATTGATCCAAACAACTACAACTACAACTACAATACTCTCGATGATAACCGGGTTCCTGCCACTGTCATCACTGGTTTTCTCGGTTCCGGCAAGACAACTCTCCTCAATCATATACTTTCATCTCAACACGGCAAGAGGATTGCCGTCATAGAAAACGAGGTACGTACCTACTCACCTCCACTCAATCATCAGGTTCTATTGGAACTAATCAGTGTTCCCACAATTGTTTCTCTTCTTCTTATTAGTGTATCTTTTGAATTTGATAGGAAGTTTTTATTTGACTTGGACTTGGTAGAATGCTAAAGAGACATGGGCAGTTTACTACGCCAGTAATTTGTAATTAACTAGAATGCTCAAAGTGTGTATGCTGTTTCTTAATTCTTATTATTATTCCACAAAGTGAAGTGGGTGTTTTTCTCGGGATTCTTGATGCAGGACAGTTTAGGCTCCACCACCTAGAGCAGCCTGAAATCCTTAGGCTTCGCCACCTAAGGGTTGTTTGGAATCATCACCAAGGAAAAAATAATAGTATTCTTAAAAAATAAACCACCTCGAGTATCTGTATAGAGCTTCCAGGGTTACAAATGATTATGACCCATGAAAGTCTTAACTAAAATAATCTGAAATCTTATCCCTAATAAAAAAGAAAACTAAACAAATTTGATCCCTATTTGAAATCTAAATAAAAATGAAAAATTTAAAATAATCCATTCTCATGAGATAAAGAAAATCTGAAATAATAAATTCTAAAATAATTTTGGTTATGCTCCCTGCATTAACTATGGAGACCTTCTGGTCTTCCTATGTCAGAAGACTCAGATAGCGTAATTTGGTTAGAAGACTCATGTTAAGGAAGTGAGCATGCAAATATCTTGTGTTCTTTAACCTCCGTACTAGAGAGTTATTTTTTAATTTTTTATTATTAAAGGGCTGAGAATTATTTGCTGACAGTGCTAAGGTTTTTCTTGTACTTTATTAGTAATCTGATTACTATCAATGCAGTTTGGTGAAGTGGATATTGATGGATCATTGGTTGCTAGTCATTCCTCTGTATCTGAAGACATTATCATGGTTAATAATGGTTGCCTATGCTGTACTGTGCGAGGAGATCTTGTTAAAATGCTTTTGAAGTTAGTTAAGGAAAAACGGGACAAATTTGATCATATTGTTATAGAAACAACAGGTATTTTACATTAATACCTTTGCAATGCCAATTATCATTTTTTATGTAAGCAGTGGGGGTGGAGGTTTTATTTTATGTATTTACTCAAATTCTAAAATGACTTATTAGTATAGAGGTATCAATCTTGAAGCATAAGTTGAATCTCATTTGGTATGAATTCCAAGTGGATCTTTCATCAAAATAAGAAAAAAGATGCAAAGTAGAACTTATTATAAAAAAGAAGATGAAAGGATACGCATATAAAAAAATCTTCACCAGTTTTCTTTGTTGAATTTATAAACATCATGTTCAACGGCTTCTTGTTCTTGATCTTGAAGATTTGATCTTGAAGATTTGCTGAATAGCTCTTGTCATTCCTTTAGTATGATGTTATGCCATTTATGGAATTTTTTTTTTTTAAGTAAATTTTGGCTCCAACAGGAGGGGGAAGGAGTGATTTGAACTAGTGACTCCACTTATGAGGCGTGGTCTCTAGCCGATTATGCTATCCCTTGGGTTTGTCTTTTATGGATGTTATTTTAGGGGAAAAAGAGAGAGGTGAAACCTGGGAGTTTACTAACTCCATCAAGTGCAGGTACTGAAAGCTACTCTTTAATTCCTGGAATCTTTTTTGTAGGCCTTGCTAAGCCAGCTCCTGTTATAGAAACATTCTGTAGCGATGAACTGGTTTCACGTTATTTGAAACTAGATGGAGTTGTTACTTTGGTTGACTCGAAGCATGCCATGCAACATTTGAATGAAGTCAAACCAAGATTTGTGGTGAATGAGGCGGTAGAACAAGTTGCCTATGCTGACCGTATTATTTTCAACAAGGTGAATTTTGATTTCTTGCCTTGAAATGCTATGGTTCTAAGTTTTCTGTTGTGAAGAGATGTATGTCTAGAATAAAGCTATTTTGGCCGCCCAAATTAATTAGATTTTTTCCCATATTGACAGATAGATTTAGTCAGTGAGGCTGAGTTGGAGGTACTGACTAAGAAAATCAAGGTAAGTTTTTCCGTTGTACATGAATGCTCTGTTTAGTTTGTTAAGTAGTGAGGGGCTGATAAGTAGGAGAGAAGAGATACAGGTGGTAGGTTGTTTGTGATGGGTTGGTCCTTCTTGCCCTAGTTCAAAAGATGCAGGGTGGTTGTGGGAAGAGGATGCACTGGAAGCAAAAATGTAGGTTGGCTCCCCAGTGGAGAAATTAGAGTCATGTGATGTACTGATGTATCATGCATACTTTTTTGAAGATCACATGCTCATCAATCAAGAAAAGGAGTGCAAGGTCATTATAGATGAGAAAAGTGCACACACACAAAAACACGCCCTTTATGTGGGACATGATAAACTTCATAGTATGGTCTGATGTCATGAAGTTACAATTAATAATTGGTGCTACATGGTTTGGTAATATGTCATTTCTATCTGTACCATCTTTTAGTTGCAGCTTTTTTTGCTTTGTTTCATTGAGTTCTATGCATTACTTCTCTATCTAAGAGTTACTTTTATCTTACAACTTTTTCACTTTTGGTTCTTTGTGCCAGCATATCAATGGGCTTGCACAAATTAAGCTAGCTAAATTTGGATCTGTTGACATGGACTTTGTTTTGGGAGTGGGAGGATATGATCTTGAAAGGTTGTTGTCTAATCTGTTTCTGCCAGTAATCTTGCAATGTCAAAGTCTTCCTCTTGAATTTTATTTCTTCTTTGTAGTATTTATTTGCAATTGAACCTACCCCTGTTTTATTGGACTTATGGTTTAGTTGAGCTGAGAATATTTATGTGCTTAATCTTCCCTCTTGTGTTTGTGCACATGTGCACAAGTTTTGCTTGGCACTACCAAATTCGTAATGCACATTAATATTTCAATCAGTATGATTTGAACTAATCTTTGATGATATGTCAAATGCCTTCATTTTGCAGATTTGACTCTGAAGCTCACCTAGATAGTTCCTGTTCTGTGACTCATCAACATGAAGCCGGACATGGTAGTATCTTCTCTTTTCCATTCCTACTTTCTTTCCTTTTCCTTTCTTCAATTTTCCTTAATAATAAGTGTCGTTAAGATGAAAGTGTTTAGGTTTTGATATGTCAACCCTAACACATAAAATATTATTTATATATAAAGAAGTACAATGACATTACTATTTTGCCCTTAGTTTAAACTCATAACCTAATTTTGTTTTTAAAATTTTTCAATTATAATTTTATTTCTTTGCCTTGCTTGGGAACTTGTAATTAATTTCATATATTAGATTGCAAATGGTTGTTTCTACTTTTAGTACATAATGGCATCATCGATCAGTTGTAATTAGGATGATGAGCTGTATGGTGGTTGTAAAATGTCACATGACAGGTTTTGATAGATTATCCATTAGCATTTAGTTCTAATTTCTTTCTTTAGACATCTTCAAAGAGACAAGTTCTACTTTCTTTTGTTGTATTTTGGTTTTTGATGCAAGACCAGTTTTATTATCAAAATTGGCTTTACCCACCCATGGTGGATGATGTTGCACTTTAAACCCATGGGGGAGTGCCTTCCTTGTGAGGGGCTGTTCATGCAGTTCAGTCAAATTTTAAATTCAAAGATAGTATGTCTACCCATCCATAGTGGATGTGCTTTACCTGTACAAACCATAACAGCCGTGTCCTTTGCATGTAAACCTCAGGAATTTCCACTCAAATTAAACCACTTGAATGCCCCACTTGGTAACAAGCATGCTTGACCATGCTCGGCAGTATTTTGATTTGTTTTATGTGTTTTGGTTCCTATTTTCTCATCTGGATGATGTTTGGACAAAAATCTAGTTTTTAGTGTTAAGGTCCATATTTAAAAAAAAATAAAAAATTGTATACACAGATATTGAGAAAGTTGAATGGTACATTATCTGGATGGTGAGGCCAATCTGGAGCCTCATTTATCATAAGAAGCTTCTGATATTGGAGTCTATGATTACTTGTTTACTGTCTTGACTAAAGTCAATAGGTAGAACATGGATTATCTTCTTTTGACTATTTATTAGAGTTTCAGAATTAACTCTTTAAAATCAGTTTGCTACTAGCAGAGAGTATGTTCTGGCAGTTGCATGACATTCTATATGTACCCAGAGATCTCTTAATTTTAATAACAATTAACTTTTCTCCAAAGCTAGGCCAAATTTCTGGGAAAGCCTAGTCTGAAATTGAAAATTTAGACAATTAAAAGACGAAAAAAATATCAAAAGCTGCAAAAAATTTATAAATAATTTAACCAAACTATTTCATATTGATAATTAATTAAAATCAATTTTAGTCATATAAGATTCCTTTACTTTCTCCTTTGTTGGGGCCCACAGCTTTACCTGTTTGATATATGAAACATTAAACACAGTTGGAAAAAATAATAGGATAGTTATGAGAAGAGGCTGATTGGGATTGGGGATTGTGGATGAAGACGTATCATTGGTGGTTTTAGATTTTAAAATATAATTTTCTTCATTGTAGTTCTTTTATTGTTTCATTATATTGTTCATATTCCTTTTTCATGCTGGACTTCACTTTTTACCATGATCTTTTTTCTCTCCAAAGTGACTCAAAAATATTTTCCTCTGAATTAATTTTAATACATTTCATCATTTTGGGTGGATGTTGCAGGACACCACACAGGGCATCACCACGATCATGCTCATGATTCTGCTGTCTCTAGTGTCAGTATAGTTTCTGAAGGAACTCTTGATCTTGATGAGGTAATTTTTTTTTTCTTTTCTTTTGGTTTTTCATGTTTATATATGTCACTTTGCTGTTTCTATAGAAACCTGATGTCTTCTGAAAGCCATTGACTTGAATTTATACCTCTAAGCTGTCGAGGAATAATTAAAATACAAAATGATGGCAAACTAGTTGAATATGAATTATAACCCAACTCCCTCCTCTCCCCCTCCTCCACCACCAACACCACCACACCCCCCCCCCCCCCCCCCCCCCCCCCCCCCCGGTGCTACACAAATCCTTGTTTTGCCATTCTGCATATAAGTTGCTTGATAGACTGCCTAACTGCCGGAGTCATTAGTTAATTTCCCTAATTGTCTGGATGAATATGTTTAAGGCTTACCTATCTAACTTCTTGGAATCATCTAATGATTAGTGTTATTTCAATAATTCTGTTGATATGCAATGTACAAATGTCAATTTGCATGGGTTTTAACTGAATCAATATCCTATCACCAACGGTCCACTTGGATAGTAATACAGATAATGTGGTTAGTTTGCTAGGGTGGGCCTATGAGGAACAATCACACATATGGGTGTAATGCCCGCACAACTAGTATAATGTAAGGTAACCTACCAATCAGGCTGGGCCTAATTTTTGCATGGGACAAGCAAAATGAAGTCAGCCTACCCAAAAGAAATATGGTTCCTATTGGGATGCGGAGATATATATATATATATATATATAGAGAGAGAGAGAGAGAGAGAGAGAGAGAGAGACAGAGCAAAAAGGGCTTTCTATCTCAATATATAAATAACAAGAGAATAAAATGGCTGTGCGGGGCATACTGACCCCAGCACACCCAAATTAACACAGTGGGAATATAAGGAGAAAAGAACTATCATCTTTACTCATATTAGATCCAGCAGTAAAACTCTCTCTATCTCAAGTGTTAAAATGTGTTTGCTAACTGCAAATTACAACATTGGTCTAAGCAAGTATGTTGGTCTTATCTCGCACTGTACAGCAACTTTTTGCTTCAGCTGTACCAACTCCTTAAATATAAAACCTTGATAAAGTTTTTCCACTCCTCTCTTGACATGGGCAAATATGTCAAGAGAATTTGTGGATTTAAGGTTTATAATTGTTGAAGAAAGGGTTATAGGGTTATGTTAGGAATTAAAAGGTGGTTTGATGAGTTATTTGATGGTTATTTGGTTGAAGAAAGCATATGGCCACTTAGGGTTTTGATTGGTAGATACTCCACAAAAAAAAAAGAGTAAAGGTTTTGATAGGTAAAAGAAAGGGTTTGATGTGGGGTTGTAAGGGAAAGACAGAGCGGTCTTTATGGTCTTCAGGGGCTGTATGAACAACAGTACTTGTGAACAATACCATAAGAAAGAGAAGAAGAAGAAGAAAAGAGAGAGAAGGGAAATAGAGGAAACATCACGCAGAGGCTAACATGTCTCAATGCTCAAAAAACTCAATAATTTTATTAATCAGCTTTATCTCCTTTAAATACATTGAGCATAAATATATATAAAGACTCTTTCTTGCCCTAGTAGAATTAGAAACTGTCCTAGTGGTATTAGAAACTCCTAGTTTGACTAGTAAACTGAAAAGCTAATAAATGACTAACTCAAACCCAAAGAAAATAAAACCTAAGACAGTTAGGGTATTTTTGGTAACTTTTTTTTTTCCCCTTATTTTCTGTTTCCAAAAATATTTTTTTTATTTTCTAGACTAGAAAACTTGTTTGGCAATCCAAAATGAATAGAAAACAAAAATTGTTCACAAAACTCAATTTGTAAAGGAAATTGAAAACATGTAAAATGCTGTTTTTAATTTCTATTTTTGAAAAGCCAATGAAAACACGTACTTAATTTAATGAATTCGTCCCCTTTAAGGAGTTAGCACTAGTGTTCAAATCCGAGTAATAACAAATTTTAGTATTTTTTTTTTCTCACTCTTCTCTCACACAAGATTTTTTTCTCTTTATCTTGCACTTTATTCAATGATCCTAAAGAGAATCACTTTATAGGTAGGAAGATCCATGACTTCTTCTTCTTCACTACGTCTCGAGAACCATGACTCTCTCTCTCTCCTTCCCAAATTTTGAACAGATCTATGTGGGAACTTCACTTTTCAACTTCTTACCTCCATAAATTTAGAGACCCAAAGGATATCTCTAGTTTTGGTCTAGAGTTGAGACAAGTTGTGTACAAAAGGATATCTCAATTTTCTATTTTTTTTTTTATTTCAACTAGCCAAACATGTTTTTGATTTTGAAAATACAAGAAATTGTTTTTTCTTTCTATTCCCAAAAACAAAATTTTGAAAACAAAAGGCAAAAACTGTTACCAAACATAGCCTTAGGATATGTTTAGCAACTGTTTTTTTTTCCTAATTTTTTTTGTTTTCAAAAACTATTTTCTATTTTGTAGAACAAAATACTTGTTTGGTAACTCAAAATAGACAAAAAAACAAAAACTATTCCCAAATCTCAATTTCCTAAGGAAACTGAGAAAAGCTAATGACCTCTATAAATAAATTACCATACCTAATTGCTATAATGGTCAAGGAATAGAAATTTGCACGGCAAATCTATAATTTAAAAAAGAAAAAGAAAAAAAAATTAATTTTTTATCCTGTGAAAAGAAACCTTGGAAGAGGCTATTGGACTTGTTACTGGCCAATGGCGTATGCTTATTTGCTGTCTGTCAATGTAGCAACTAGCAAGTATTTTCGCAACTGCATACTGGTGAAGGGAAGATCCTTCATTCTCACACTTATATTTTTCATGTTCCTTGTCTTTTGTTGGATCGAATGGAACCTCCTCCACATAAACAGGAGTTGGAGGTTAAGGTCAAAGGTTCAATCCCGTATTGATTCATGAGTTATATTTGCTATATATATATATATATATATATATATACACTATTTGCTTCTCTTTAGGGTTACCTTTGATTAATCTAATAATTAATTTTCCTTCTTAAAATTGGTTGACTATTCCAGTTTGATGATTGGCTTGAAAGACTGATTGAAGAAAAAGGAGAGGACTTGTACAGAATGAAGGGGATTTTGTCTGTTAGTGATTCTGACCAACGTTATGTTTTTCAGGTTCTTATTCCCTTTTCCATACTATTCCTTTCATTATCAAATGAGTATATTTATAATAAAAATATTGTGTTGCAGGCTTTCATTTCTTTTCTAATTTTTCTCCACCTTCCATGGTGCTGTTACCTTTTCAGGGGGTGCATTCTACATTGGATGGCTGCCCAGGCAAAACCTGGGGACCCAATGAGAAGAGGATTAACAAACTCGTGTTCATAGGAAGAAATTTGGATGAAATTTCCCTAAGAAAGGGTTTTAAAGGTTGTCTAGCATAAGCTATTGGTATATGCCAAATAATTAAACAGTGGATAGATGCTGGAACACAAAACAAAATGAGGCTTTAAAGAATCACAAATGCATAAATACATGGTCTCTGATGACAAAATGATTCGTGAGAGAATTTTCACCGATGTATATTAGTTGTGCATTTTATGTCAAAGCTGTCAAAGAATTTATAAAATTGCTAATGTGTAGCAGAACCGTTTATAAACTCTTGAACTTTTTGCCATTAACTAACAGCTGTGGGATAAATCTTATAGCCCTCCATTGACGAAATAGAATCTAGCTTTCACTATTGCATGATTTTCATATTATGCCAAATTCTTGAGAATGTCAAAAGGTGGCACTTCTTCTGGAAACCCAAACTAACAATGTCCTGTGTATTTTATTTTGTCATCTTTTGTCCCAGGTACAGATCTCCAGAATAAATATATAGGTCTTTAATGGTCATAAGTTTAATGAATAGTTAATATATTGACGTCGATGTTGTGCCTATCAAGGTAGCGATGATATCGTACTGTCTTCTAGGTTTTTAATAAGTCATTGATTTAGAATTTGGGACGTTCTTGTGTTCACATTAACGCTATCAATAGTAGGGAAGCTTGTAAATGAGTTGTGTACTATAGTATTGATTAAGTAATACCAAAAAAAAACAAAAAAGAAAAAGGAAAAAAAGGAAAAAAAGCCCTCTCATTCTCTCCCACTTTTAAATGGATGAAACCTTGCAAATAAAAAAAATCTTAGGATCTGGAAACAGCCACACCAAATCTTAATCCATTTTATCATCACTTACCCTACACAAAAAGTTACCTATAATCCATTTTAGCACCACTTAGAGCATTCACAGCAGTGGAGCTAAAAATTTAGTTTTTTAGCTCCACCAAAAGTTACTTTATCTATTATAACTACACACTTGCTACAGCAGTGGATCTATTTTAACTATCAACACAATAAAATAATATAAACATCATAATAAAATAATATACCCCTACAATAAAATAATATATCCTACAAACCAAAAAACTTCCCAACATCGACCACATCCGGCCACCTCTACAATCAGCCACAGCCACCACTACCACCACCACCACCACCACCAACACAGACACAACCAAACCCACAAACAAAATAAAAAACCAAACAACCATCATAGTCACCAATCCACCACCACAGCCACCAAGCCCACAGGAAAAAAAAAATCAAACACCGTACCAACAAACCATAGCCACAACAACCACCATCGCCACCACCATAGCCATCAAACCCGTAGAAGAAAAAAAAAATCAAACATCATTCCACCACCACAACCATCAAACCCACAGAAGAAAAAAAAAATCGAACATCATCCCATCACTACAGCCATCAAACCCATAGAAGAAAAAAAAAAAAAAAATCAAACATCATTCCATTACCATAGCCGGTGGATCGACGGCGTGGATTGATGTGGATCAAACGGCGTGGATCGATGTGGATCGACGGCGTGGGTCTGGTGGTGAGGATCGGCGATGATCAACGGCATGGGTCTGGCGGCGAGGATCGACGGTGGCGTGGGTCGGCAGTGTGGGCTTCGACTGGCAGCGGTGAGAGAGTTGAGAGAGAGAGAGGTGAGATGATCAGAGATGAGAGAGAGTTGAAAGAGTTGAGAGAGAGAGCTGAGATGATCTGAGTGATTCGGGAGAGAAAGAGAGGCACGGAGTGAGAGAGAGAAAGAAATAATTTTTTAATGGGTGGGAAGAATAAAATAAATTTTTTTTTTAGCTCTCATGAACAGTGTACATTTATTTATAAATGTGCACTGTAGCAATGGAGCTAAAATTTTTAGATTTAGCTCCATTGCTGCAGCACCTTTTTTGTGTTTTTGGAGCTAAATTTTAGCATTATGCCTATATAGCACCACTGCTGTGAGTACTCTTACTCCACATAAAAAGTTACCTAACAAAGAGTAGAGGTCCTAAAAAATATAAAAAATATATGGCAACGTTATTTTGTGAATTAAAAAGTCGGTCAAATTTCGGACGAAAATGCCTCTCAACAACTACGGGCAATGATTTTTGACCGAAAAAAAGGTCAGCACTTTCGCTCAAAAAATTGCACATGGCATATTTAGAGGTCCTAAAATAAAGGTCGGCATTTTTGCTATGACTGCCCTAAACGGTAGCACGTGCTCTCCACACATGTGGATAGGGCGGAAGAGAAACGGGAACATGCATCCCTCCTCTCTTCCCTTTTTGATAATGATGTATGGTGGGTGTGAATTATGACAGTGAACCATTTTTTATTATAGTTCAGAAGTCACCACCAACCATTGAGTTTTTCTAGGTATGATTGGTCATCTAACTTTATTTGATTTTATTATCAATCATAGGTTAAGAAAAAGTAAAATTTTCCTAATCTAAATGGATGATAAATAATCTTGATTCTTAGATTCAGACGTCTGGTTATGTGTAGGGAAGTTGTTAGAAACCCCACAACACTTGTCGTGAGACAGTCTTTTGTTTTGAAACTCTTAATTTTTGGTCATTGGCAGATAAAATCAAGCTATTGATTGTAACTTTCGAGGCTTAATGAATTTGGGCTTTTGAGGTTTGATTTGGAAAATGTGTGTGGCCTTCACCAATGTTTTGCTAGCACATTGGAAATTCTATTAAATTTCTGTGATGAAAATTTGGCGGCATTTCATTTTATTTTCGAGACAAAAATCCAGCAGAATTTCATATCAGGTGCGTCGTGGCACACACAACGTAATCCTCACAAAGTTTTTGTAGTGAAAATATAGCAAGAAGTTGCACAATTTTCATAGCGAAAATCCAACAGAGTTTCACATTTGGTGCACCACAACGCACTTGCAGGATTTCGCATTAGTGTATATTGTGTGCACCAATATGTTCGGTCAAAGGCACACCGAGGCGCACCTAAGTACAAAGCACATGGTGCACGTCATATACACAATGAAACCACATGTCAGTAGCTGACATGGATATGGGTAACCACACACGTGTTACATCATGCACCCAATAAAGTATGAATATGAATCTACAACACTAAGTGTTGAATGCATACCCACAATCCAAGGTCAAGAAGCATTCATGATTAGGGAGAGGTTATTATCTATCACTGATGTCTGTTAGGACATATGTGGAAATTGTTAGAACATATGTTATTATAAATTGGCTAATCCTTTGACAAAATGCACTTTACTTGTAATTTGGTAGATTTAGGATGGGTTTAGTATTTCAAGGAACAAGAGTTCAAGTCTAGTATTGAAGCCATGCAAGTCTGTTTAAGAAACAAGTGAAGAAGTGTTGTTCATTAAAACTCGACTGATAGTTCAACAGATAATATCTATCGAGATTTAATACTGATGCTCGACAGTTGCTTGGCAGAAACAGTATCTATCGAGAATTACGAAATTCAGATTTCTAGATCTGTTTTCATGCATATCCAAGTGTATTTGTGTAGGGTTCCTTCTCTGACAACCCTAAACATATATAAGGATTATTTTAAGGGCCGTCAAAGGTGATGTAAAGGTTGTTGCAATTGTTGTTGCATGCATATTGTGACCAGAGACAAAAATTGCCCTAATTCATCATATTCTTTGTAGAAATTACTGCGTCTTTGCGCCAAGAGTTTTGTAACCAAGGAGTTTCTTGATCTTCATCATTTGGATGAACTGAAGAACTTTGCAGCTAACATCTTTCTCAAGTTGGTGTGTCAGTCACGTACTTAGATCCGTGCATTGATTGGTAAGTCACATACTTGGAGTCGTGCATTGAAAGGAGAGATTGTCACTACATTACAAGTCCAATTGGATATTTGGGTAAGGGTTCAACTGTTGGTTGGTGTTAGGTACTGGGATTCCTTTTACTTGTAACCGCTTGTTTTGATAATAGTGGATTCTCGAAAATGGTGACCTTAAATTCACCCGGTGGAGTTTTGCCTCGGTGGTTTTCCCCATTTATAAACAAATCACCTGTGTCAAATTTAATTTCTACTACATTTAGTTATTTGGTGATTTGTTTGTGCTACCACGCTCAGTGCATGTAATTGAATCTAATTAATTTCACTTGGCTAAATTAATTGATTAAGTTACCAAAGGGGTCAATACATTCTTAGCCTATCAATGTCCATCATCCTAAGTGCATGATCACCTTTACAATATATAGCATGCATAAGATATTTTCATCACACAATGCGGAAATGTATACATATCCACACGTAGAAGGTGTGGCTCAAAGCAAGGTAAATGAAATGTAGACATATCCACACCCATAAGGTGTGGCCCAAAGTGAGGTACAAAAAAGAAAACTAATCTAAGAAAGCGACTAGAGATGGTTCTAAAGGAAGGCTATGGAAAGGATGGACCTTTTGGAGGGGCTAAACTCCTAAAATTTACTGATCAATGCCCTTTTGCTTACCTCTTGGAAGTAGGGTGCATGCTCCATCCGCCACATGCAAACAAACAAACAAGAACACCAAACAAAGCAAACAAGCATGACAAAAACCAAACAAACAAAGAAATGAAAACATGCAAACAAGCAAAGAAATAAGGAGGAATCATGCTAACAAACAAACAAACAAAGAGACATATGTAACAAATGAAGGTTTGGATTGTGTTCGTAGATCCATTGAATTGAATTATGGACGGCACACGTGCCAACAAGCAAAGCTATTAAAAGTGGGTTTTGAGGTTTCGTGTATATGAACGGGTGCGAACCTGCACGAACTCCGATTGACTTGATTCTAGTGTCATTAAAAAGATATGAATGTCTAGTTTCCAAATCATTTGATTTTTTAAAAATTGGTTGGTGGACCAAAGAGTTATGGGCTCCAGAAACGAGTTGATGCGCTTGACACTATTTTTATGATATCTTAACTGTTTCAACTTCGATTTCGACTTGTGAGTAGCCATATTAAAGGGAATTCAATACTCTTCTCAATGATATTGGTTTCATACCAATTGGGCGGTTGGTTAAAAGTCAACCCTTGGTCACCACAAAAGTCAACCCTAGGTCAAAGTTGACAAAAAGTTCATTACCTTGGATTTGATATAAAAACATCGTTTTGTGAAGTTTTGACCTATTTTGACATTTGGTCAACAATCGGTTGACTAGGGTTATTGTGGACATTTTGACATGAAGTGGTACTTTAAGTGCTTTGATGCCCAAACAGGATAAACCATGGTGATCCAGATGTTCCCACGGTCCCTTGGTAAGAAAATGTTTTTTTTTTTTTTTTTTTTGGAATTTTCGGAGTTTGACACGCAAGTTAAAGGCAAAAAAAGTACGATATCAACATAGCGTATCAACCATTGTCATATTTGCTATTAAATTTTTTGTGTCTATAGACTGTAGACTCTCTTTCTCTTCACACAATTGGCCACACTCTCACGCAACTACATTTTAGTTAGCCCTTTAAATTCATATTCATTATGGAAGAACTTATATTAATTTAAATTTTACTATTGCTGGATATACCATTTTTGTTAATACTGAGTTTTATTACTTGTTGAGATTTTACTAATGGAAGATGTATGGAATTAACCATACAAGCTGTACCATCGCATATAGGATTTATTGTGGGACGTGTAAAATGTTGACTCACTGCTGGATTTATGTTCTTCTATTTTGACTCACTGCTGATACAAATTATTTTGACTCTTGGTTATAACTAAGTGTATTGTCCTATTCATCATTCCATGCCATGGTGAAAATAGCTTTTTTTTTTTTTTTTTTTTGTTGAGAATCCATGGTGAAAATAGCTAAATACCATGTTTTGGCAAAATTTGTGGCAAACTAGCACTGTTTTTAAAATATTTAGCAATTTACCACTTTTTTAGTACTCGAGTTTCACAAAATCGAGTTCTAAATAGTACTAAAGTTCAGTGAACTCGAGTTCCTAGTTGAGTCACCATCGTGGCACTGCTGACCTGAAATTTGGGGAATTAAAAAAAAACAATGTGGTACTTGATATTGCGGAAATCGAGTACTTCTTTATAGTACTCGAGCTTAACAAAGTCGAGAATCTTGTTTTTGTTTGTTTTTTTTCCTTTTTTTTTCCTACTTTTGTTTCGAACAAAACTTTTACTTATTTCATCTTCAATTGCTTGTGATTGTTGTGTCCACCATGTTGGGTGTATGATAGCCTGTGGGTCCAGCCCACACTTGATAAAACACCTCATTAAAGAGGTGGTTGGACAAGCCACAAAAGTCAGCCTATTTTCTTCTTGGGTAGTGACTTAGGTGTGTTGGACACGCTGAGGAGAAAAAGAAGAAAAGAAAGAGGCTGATGCATTAAGGTTATTCGGCCTAAGGGAGAGTTGAAGGAAAAAGAAAGTGGCTAAAGCAAAGTCAAGGCAAGTGAGTTGCATTTATTGTGATTTGATGTCAAGAGTGTGAAAGGAAGAAAAGAAGGAAAAGATGAAGACTCAATGAAACCTCATCCATCTGGTCCTTTGTTTAGGTGTTATCCAGGGTAAGGGCCATTTTGCATCTTATTGACTTTCTAACATCTGATGGGTACCTTTAATGAATAGTTATTGCCAGACTACTTTGTGCTTAGCTAATTGCAACTCCAATTACTTACACATGAACTTTTTCAAGTCCAGACACTGTACTTAGTTTGGTGGACACAACGATCACAAACAGTTGAAGATGAAATAAGTAAAAGTTTTGTACGAAACAAAAAGTAGAAAAAAAATAAAATAAAGTACTCGACTTTGTTAAACTCGAGTACTATAAAGAAGTACTCGATTTCTGTAATATCGAGTATTATATTACTTTTTTATTTACACAAATTCTAGGTCAGTAGTGCCACGCTGGCGACTCACCTAGGAACTCGAGTTCACTGAACTCGAGTACTATTTAGAACTCGATTTTGTGAAACTCGAGTACTAAAAAAGTGATAGATTATTAAATATTTTCGAAACAGTACTAGTTTGCCACAAATTTTGTCAAAACGTGGTATTTGGCTATTTTCACCTTCATACCATAGTTAAAACTTTAAAAGACATATTAGGGTCCCCTTCAATGTTCTCTCTCCTCTTTTTGGGCTTTGAGTTGGTTTCTTTTTGTAGGTCTCAAAAATGCATCGGTAACCGCCGATCCTTATTGGTCTGGTGTCAAGTTGTAGGTTAAAGTCCAAGAAAGGACCCCTTTTTTTTACAGCAATAATTGACGTGTAACCTTCCCCAACACAACGTATCTCAACGAATAAGTCTTCTTTCTTTAAGATTAAGGAGAATGAATCTAGTCTTTATTTTATATTTTGCTAAGGCTAAAAAATTACACTACATCATTAGCAATTTTTGATGAGATATGCTTGTGACTGCCACATTTCTAACGGCCTATCAAGAGTAATTTTAAGTTTTAAGTAACTCCATTGCTTTGTTTTAACGTCGATTGGAGGATGTGCAGTCACCCAAAAAAAAAAAAAAAAAAAAATCTAGACTGACTTATTATGCTCATAAGTTTGGTTGAGATTCCCATTAATTATGGTTGGTTGAAGGAGCATATTATTATATCTAAATATATTCATTCAGACAACAACATGTTTTTTTTTTTTGTTGAGGAAAACAACATGTTGTTGCATACAAAACACTGTACTTCAAAATATATTAGAATGAATGGGAAAAAAAGAAAAAAGAAAATACTATAATATTTAGAGGAAGGAGCATCTGGACAGCTTTATTAGGGAGTTGGGACTTTTGACTTTAGTTTTTAGTAGTGGGTTTTAAGTTTTAATGTTAAAAAAAAAAAAAAAAAAAGGAATATTCTATTCTGCCGTCCCCTCCAAAAAACGCGTCCCTTGCGGATATCCCGAAACGTGTTGTGTAACTTGTGTTCTCTTCATGGCCCCCCACATGTGCTCTCTATCACCTTTTCCTGCGTGCCACGTGACTCCTTTATTATTCTATTCCCTTCCTTCGGCGCAGAATATTCCACGCTGGCATCAACTTCGCTATCTCAATCTCGTTTCCTCCTCGAATTACTGTGTTTTTACCGGCTTGTTATATAACCTCATCTTCCTTTAACCATTATTTTTGGTCCAACAATCCTACAATGGACACTTTCTCTTCTCACACCTAAATCTCTGTGTTAGCTCGTAATTTTCATGGGACTATCATGGTACTTGCTAAACACAAAATTAGGTACACCAATCATAAGATGACAATTAGGGATGGCAATGGGGTGGTGTGTGTTTGAAAGATGGGGTCTTCGTCTCCGCTCTGCATGATGAGAACATTTTTTTTACCCCATCCCGGTCTCTTGGGGCCCCGCAAATCCTCCTCCTACTCCGTGAAACTTTACTTCTTGTTAATTTGTCCACAATTATTACAATTATTTTTAATAAAACCTATTTCTTTAATAAAAATAAAATTGAAATTATAAATAAATTTATCCCATCAAATCAAACTAATTTTTAGCAAAAATTGAATAATATTATTAAAGTATTTAACAAGACAATATCACAACAAAAACAAAAATCTCATAATACAAAATTAATGATTCAATAGTATATAAATTTCTTTATAATAAAGACAAAAGAATATGTTAAAATTGTTACCTTATTTCCAATTGTAAGGACATTTTTTGTAGCCCAAACCCAAGATGTATGGAATGTTGGCCCAGTGAGCCCAGTACAATAAATTTGTAGAGAGTGAGTTGAAGAACTAGGCCTTAATGAAATGGACAACGGCTAGCATGAATTCGGAGAATGATTAAACAAAGACAAGAAGCACCAATCTGAATGAATTCACTATCTGAGGAGATGAACTCATTGTCCGAGGAGGTAAGTCTCCATATAAATAAATTAAACTGATTACAGGTATAATTTTGATGACAACAGTGCTTTCTTTTTCTCTTTCCTTCCTCCTTTTCTCATGGAGGGTCTATTCCATTATATAGCTCCCTTTGGACCATCTTGATCCTACACTTGTTGATAATTTGGGCCCTTACTTAAGTGTCTGTCCCATCAGACACCCCCTTTAACTTTTCTATGAGTTGTGGTAGTTAAGACAGTACTGTTCAAGGGTCTTCTCCACATATATGCGGTTAGAAAAGTAGTTGCAGTGCATTTAATGCAGTGGTGACAGCTTTCCCTTAGATATTTTTGGGTTTCCATCTTTCTTGCACGTTTATGGCGCATGTCCCTATAACTAGGGCTTCTTGGAAGGTCACTTTGATCAATAGGATCCATATCTGATTGGTGTTTAGCTTATCAGAGGAGATATTCCTCCTTGGATCACCTTCCCATTTGCATCTTGCTCATTAAGTCCTGAATCTGAACTACTCATTATCACTTGTTCGTCCTCGAACTACTCATGTTCTCGGTCAGGCCCAAGGTCCAATATATGATTTGGGCCCTTAATTCTACACCAACCTTGCTAGAGAAAAAAAGAGGCAAAAAGTTTTGTTGGGTAGAATAAAATAAACTGATGATATGTTTGTTTAAATAGTAGGGTTTTAGGGTATAAAAATTTACAATTTAACCTTTATCAATGCGAAGTGGGGTAGGTTGGGTCTAAAAAATTTAAATCCATTCTCGCCCTGCCTTGTCCCATGGTGTAGGGCTATAATCTCGTCCCATCCCCGCCCCACCACCTTTGCAGGGCGGGAAAAACCCGTGTAGGTTGAAGCAGGGATCGGAGGGGCCGGGTGGGGCAAATGGCCATCCCTAATGACAATTAAATATGTTGTGAATTTAGGTGTGCGTCTCTAGATTTACTCTTTTTGGTCCAACAATTCTACAACGTACATACTCAGTTTTACTTCCTAAATCCATGCCCTATTTATGTGTTAATTTATAATTGGATTTTAGCCCTTTCACTTAGGTTATCATAAGTATTTGAGCATGTTGTATCAACTTATGCACCAATCATGAGTTAACACATAACAAGGTGTGGATTTTAGGGTGGAAAATGGTGCGTCCTAGCATTTTTCATCCTATAAATATAATAAATTTCCCAACTATTTCACACTTTGCTGATAAGACATTATGGATAGTTCAATATGATTTTTACATGAGAAAATCAATGGCATCACTTTTATTGTACGTTAATTACCCTATCATCATATATATAATTGAGAAGAATATTTGTAACTTTATTAAAAATGCAAATATATTAATAGGTGCTTAATTGCACTTGTTAATGAGTAATCAAACATATTCTACTCTATTAGACAGTAAGAAAAGTAGATAAACAAATACCCATTTAACTAAATATATAATATAACTCACAAAAAATTGATCGAATATACGGATCATATTTATAGATACATCAAAATTCAAATTATACATATAATAGAGTAAAATTTAGGGAATCTTAGGGATTTTCCTATTAATTTTGGTCCCACACTCCAACTAGCTGACTAGCATTAGGAATGGGAGTAGGATTTTGTCATATAATCGTAAGATAGATCCAACGGTCCAAGGTGGAGTGGATAAGCTCCATTGGAGCATGCTATGCTATGCTATAGCAGCACATTATGATTATAAAGTTATCCGATATATTCTATATATATCTATATCTATATGTAAATGGTGTCATGTTGCTTGAGATTCGCCGCCGAGCTTTACTCTACATGTTCGTCAAATTAAATTATAATAATAAAAATAATATATATATAAATAATTTGTGGCTAAAATAAATAGGACTTTGAAACAAAGCCAACTCCTCCTTTTGCTTCTTACACAGACATCGATCGATCGATCTCTGTTTCATTTGTATTTCAGCTTTTGATCTCCATTATTATTTCTTAATATTTGCAAAGCACAACGTTGGTAACATCATTAACATTTCCAAATACCATTCAGTTTGATTTGTTACGTAGACCAAGACATATACCATAATAGGTTCGTGTTGTGTGCACTGCACACATAGAGTATCTCCAACAGTCTCTTTATTTTCCGCTAGCTGCCAGCTGCGTGAGATCATCAAGTCAATGGTGCCGATCTGATAGAAGAAAAAACAGACAAAATTAAGCGGGAATTCGTTTTCCTAAAGGAAAGGGGTTGAGTGAGCTATGATGGAGAGGAATTACAGTGGTAGTGGTAGTGGTAGTGGTGGTGGTGGTGTTGGTAGAGCAGTAGGGAGCTATCCATATGAGAACGCTGTGATGATGACAAGAGACCCGAAGCCCAGGTTAAGGTGGACGCCTGATCTGCACGAACGATTTGTTGATGCTGTCACTAAACTTGGTGGCCCTGACAGTATGTTATTTTAGCACTCTTAACTCTTTTCTTCTTCTTCTTTTTTCCCCTTCTTATTTTTTTTATGTTTAATGTTCTTAAATTTTGAGCAGTGGTAATTGGTTAAGCAGACCGTAGGAACATTTGGATCTTCTAAATTATAGCAATAGTTTTGGATTTGCAGGTGTTTGAGATGCCATTGATTTTGTTATGTTTGACAAAAATTATCGAAATTATCAACTGTCTCTACTCTAGTCCATTTCCTTCTTCAATTCATCGAAATATGTTTCAATGGAGAATCTTGACTTATTTTGAACATTGTGCTGGAATTATTTTTTTCTCTTTTTTTAAGCTTAATAAATAAATATACAGCTTGTGTCTAGTGCTTTTTTTTTGCAATAGATGCATGTTTGAATCATGTCGTATCCAATGCAAAAAGGCACTGAACACAAATTTCACTCAATAAATAATTAGTTGACTTACATTTTAAATTGAATTATAGGGAATGAACAAGATGTAACAAGTAATTTTTATTTTTGGGAAAAATCATGTAGTGAGATGTAATTGTCATTTAACTTGAATTGAGTTATGAGAAAGAACCACTTGTTGTCTCCAACATCCAACTTGTTGGGTGCATTCTTTGAATAATCATTAGATACTAGTTTTACAATAACATGATACTCTTTCATCACACACAAATAGGGTCCTACCATAAATTTCATTAGTAAAATCTACTATTATATGAGAAAATGAAGTGTCATTTTGTTGTACTCTCAGAATACTGAATAAATACTCATATTATTGCCGCTTACAAGTTCACAACCTTTCACAACTTAGAAGTGAGTTAACCAACCCATTTCTCATGCAGTTTAACGAATCAAAAACCAGCAATTTTCATTTGCACTCTGTTAGAAAATCGATTGTTTAGTCTCATTTCACTGTGCCAAAATGAGGTTTTAGCACTTTCTATATTGCTCGATAATTTAGAGAGCTTTTTTTTTACCCTCTTGTTCTTTTTTTTATTTTATTTTATTTTCAGAAGCAACTCCCAAGTCTGTATTGAGGCTGATGGGCTTGAAGGGCTTGACATTGTACCATCTGAAGAGCCATTTGCAGGTGATTAATTATAAAATTTTCTTCTCTCCTAATGACCACTTGCTCTATATTGTGTAGTCCAATGAGCAAAATGAGTAGAAAAAGGAAAAAAAAAAAAGAATTTGCTTCATTTAATCTCATTTGCATTTTGATTTGTGGAACGCGAATGTAACATTAGGATGTAAATCAATATGCAGAAGTACAGACTTGGACAGCAAGCACGTAGTCAAAATACTGTAGAACAAAACAAAGAGAGCAACGGTGAGTCCATAAATATTTTACACGAATTCTGTCAATGCTTTCATAGGCAATAAAACTTTTAGCCAATAATTCTATCTGCATAGAACATACATGATTTTTATTTTTTCTTTTAATGCTTGGTACTTTGTTATTGGAACTATTCATTCTTTATTTTTGCTTACAGCTTCAGAATTCTTCGTACTAACACATTACCCTTTCTAAATTTTAGTGGGCACATATGTACATTTCAGTAATTCTCCTGGGACTAGTACCAATTCTTCCAGAGATGATAATGAACAAGGGTATGAGAAACAATTACTTACATTTGTCAATTTTGTTGCTTTCTCAATAAAAAAAAAATGGTCATTACACACACTGGTTGCATGATCTTGATCCTTATAGCTAAAACTTTATCAAAGGTAGAGTTTCTTTGACTCCCCCCTATTCTCAATCCAAGGAATTTCTAAAGAACAGTGAGAACATAGATTTGACCTTCTTGCATGTAAGTAAAACAATCAAAACATCCAGTACCTTCAAGCCGTCGTTGGGCATGAGCAAGTAGAAACAGAGCAAAAGAAGGTAAAAGTATTAATTTTTCAGTTAACAAAAAAAGGAACAGTGAAAAATTGGAATAGTGCAGGCTGATTGTGATTGGTTAGGGTAGCAGACAAATCCCACAGCACACCCTCACTCACCCAATATGTGTGGTTTGCGGTCAATTGCAAGTATTTTGGGGTTTACTCTTCACTCTTCAGGGGTGGGTTGGATTTTGCGGGTAATGGTTAAGTGTTTTGGCCATTTTGGGTTTACTCTCCAGGGGTGGGTTCAAGCGACTTATTTACTTATAGAGATCATTTATTCCACTTTTTGTATTCCTTCAATCACAACTGAAATGTGTTTGATTTTTTCCTAATTCTATTAGTGATCTTAGAACCAAGTGATCTAAATTTAAACTGTGAGAATTCACAAATAAATTTAAACTCTCAATGTATATGGGACTTTTCATATAAAAAACTTGTCAAAATAATTCTAGTAAATTGTAAATTGCTTCCCTTAAGTAGGATAGTTGTAAGACCACCTTTAGATTAAAATGTTACTACAATATTATCTCTTCATTTATTTGTAGTGACATTGTACCCTTTTCATTAGCACTTTCTGTCAAATTAATAGAAAATTCAAGTTATTTTTTAAGAGTAATACTACCGTACAAACTATTTTACAATATTTTTACAAAATGTTGATGTGGTCAACCTCTTATTAGTTTTCATCTAAGGCCTATCATTAGTATCACTTTTTCATTTACCAATAATTACTCACCACATCAACAGTTTGTAAATTATTTTGTAAAATAGTTTGTACCTCTAGCATTATTCATTTTTTAAATGTGCCTTGCCCACATGTTAATGACATTAATACCCTTCAATAACAAATACATCACTTGCACAATGATCACATACACAAGTCCTTTCAAATTGTGCATGTCATGTTTTTGATATTAGACATTATTAAGATCATTAACGTGTAGGTCTAGACACTTTTTTTTAAAAATAAAATAAAATGAAGTTTTCCATTAATTTGACTGAAAATACTAATGAATGAGGTAAAATGGTCATTATAGAAAGATAAGGGGATACATTGCTAATTTTCTATTCCCTCCATCCCATTTTATTAGGCTTGTTTTTAAAATTCAACTTTTAAGAAAACATTATTTTATGCATTATCTTTTATATAAAAAGGTACAAGTTTTCAAAATTATCCCATAATTTAAATTTTAGTGAGAGAGAGGTATGATTTTTTCAATAAAGTAAAAGGTATGTTAGGAAATTTATTTATTGATAAATTTCAAAGATGACTTTATTTTGAGACATAATAGAATGGATTAGAGGGCTAACAATTTAGGACATTGGGTGTATGTTTTAAACCAAAATGGGGACATTGCAACTTTCCTACACTTAAGTTTTTTTTAGAGATAATTACAACATGCTACTAACTCTGCAGCTCGAACCCTTTCTTCCCTAAACCTCCCTAAACCTCCAAATTTATGGGGGGGTACCAATTCAGCCACAACGCCCGTGACATCCTTCACTTAAGTTAAATAGGAAAAACTGAAATACTTGCCCAATTAATTAACTGGTGACTTTCTGTCTTCCTTCTGTGCTTCTCATTAGAGTTATTGATATCATAATTTGAAGAAAAAATTTATCCTACTTCTTAGTTTCCACTACTCATTTCTAGAACTAGTATCATTTTAGATTCATCTTGTGAATTTCTTTCATTTTGCAAATTTTCATAAACTTTTTTTTTTTGAATAAACTGTAATACTTATTAGAACATACATGAAAATAGTAATAATAATGTTTTAAACTGAGTTTACAATACATTACATAAAATTTTCACAAACTTGATACTAAGTAATTCTGCGAACATAACAGAGAAATCCCAGTTGAAGAAGCACTTAAGTGTCGACTTGAAGTTCAGAAAAGATTACAAGATCAGCTCGAGGTATATCTACTGTGGATACTTTTGCTGTAACATTTTGATTAATCACTTGTCATATTTGCTTAATTATCACAAGTTTTGCTACTTCATGAGCGAAATCTATGATTTCATATTGATAAATGACCCATCATTGCCAATAGGTACAAGAGAAACTGCGGATGAGGATAGAGGCCCAAGGGAAGTATTTGCAGGCTATATTAGAGAAAGCCCAAAAGAGTCTCTCCGTAGATATCCATGGCCCAGGTAGCCTTGAAGCGGCCAGAGCCCAATTAACGGATTTCAATTTGGCTCTATCAAATCTCATGGAGAATATGAATGAAGGAGAGAGGAAAGAAAACATGATAGAGATGAATGATATTTTCAAAAAGGCCAATAGTTCAGCAATCCAAATTTACCAAGAGGGAGGTAGGGAAGAAAATGAAGATTTTAAGCTCAAGATTGAAGGGGGTTTGATACAGTTTGACTTGAATACCAAAGGTAGTTATGACTTTTTTGCTGCAAATGGAGCTGAGTTGGAAACCAAGATGCTTTCCTATAGGAGATAAAATTGGATATATATCTATATAATGTCTTTACACTTTTGACACACAATTCACCTTTTAGTACCTGCTTATATTTGTTTGCATCAAGTTAAATAATTATTCTCTCAAAAAAAAAAAAAAAAAAAAGAGAAGTGTGTTTGGATGAGCTTATTTTCATTTGTTTATTATGTAACAATACAATTGTACTTTGATAAATTTGATACTTTAAAAAGATGTATATTTTCTTTAAGGATGAAAATAAGCTCAACCAAACATGTACTTAATTATATGTATAATATATAACTTTTAGGGAATACCTATTTCATATTTTCTTTCGAATGTCTTTCATTTACTACACTTCAATAATCTGAGATTTCTATCCATCTTGAATTTGTGCTTTTCCTATGCTATAGCCTACACTTGTTCGGCATTACAAGATTTATTCCATAATTGAGGTGGTAACCTTAAGCAAAAAATGAGTAACAAGAACGTATATTTAACTGCGTCCAATTAAAAACATCTTACAAAGTGATTATAGTTTGTTAAAAGTTATATTTTATTGTAATTTTCTTATTTTCTCTTCATACACGGTAGGTTTATGTATATGTATTTATTTATTATGGACATAACCGTGACAATGTCAAGCTACTAATGCTCATTTAATGGCTATTGAAGAAGATGGTGGATGCAATGTATAAGACTAAATTACAAATCACCCCCTAAAGTTTGGAGTGATTTGCCCTTTAAAATTCCAAAATTTTAATTTGTTCCCAAAATGTTAGGTTTTGTTTGAATTTGCTCACATCCATTTATATCCGTTAATGAGATGGATATTACGTGCCACATATGACTGTTGGTCCAATGAAAACATGCAATGTCATGTAATTAATTGTGCCACATCAATTAAATTGCTTAGAAAAGCTTTAAAAAAATTAAAACGATTCTTTTAAAATCCAAAAATTACATAAACAAATAAAATAAAATAGGGTAAATTTCACTTTAAACCCTATAGTTTTTGTTAGTCCAAATTAAACTCTATAGTTTTAAAAGGAGTTTGTAAAAAAAGAAGTTTTAAAATGTAACAAATTAAACCCTAGAGTTAAAAGTGATCTAATACCATTAACTATTAGAATTATTGTTTGAACTATGCAAGAGAGAGAGAGAGAGAGAGAGAGAGAGAGAGAGAGGGGTAGGTCTGCTATGCGCTAGCCATCGCTCATGGCCCACTCTACCGATTGCTAAAGCCTTCTTTTATCACACTTTGACAACCACCTCAGGCTATCGGCCACCAAACCCCACCGATAAGTTTTGTTTTCTCTTTCTCTACTGATTGCTAATTTAAGCCTTCATTTATTCTTATTTTTATGAAAAATGGATTGATTTAGTTAGATTTTTTATGTATTTTACTCAGGTTGGTTTTGTGTATCTTGATTAAGTAGTTTTGGGTTTGATATCTCTTATCTCTAGAATGAGAATTGCCTCACTTTTTTTTTTTTTAAAGTTTTGTTCTTTGGAGCTAAAGCTTGAAATTTTAATAGAAAGCATTTGACAAGGAGAAGAAGCTGAACAAGATGAAAAGGAGTAGGAGATAAAAGGAGGAGATAGTAGTGGGAATTATAGAAACAGAAGACGTAGTCATGTAGTTCTAATAGTATAGTCTAAAATTTATGCTAACATCCACATGCCACATGTAATTAGTAAAATATACCTATGATAATCATATATGAAAACAAAACGATAGTTAATGTTAGAAAAATGGATCAAAATTTTAAAACTAAGGGGGAAAAAACAAACTTACCTAATTTTAGGATGTAACTTACCATTTAGTTTAAAAATTATGCTAAAATACTCATCTCATATGTAATTAGTAAAATATACATATGATAATGATTGATATAAATATAACCGTTTATTGTAAGCTTAAACAACCAAAACGGAAGAAATGGTGCTAACATAATATGCTTATAGATACAACCATTTTCATGCCCAATTTTACAATTTATTGACTTGTGCAATTGTGAGTAAGTAACGTAATGTGATAGGTTGCACAAGGCAGAAAATATCCACTACTCATAATTGCACAAGGCAATGAGTTGTAAAATTGGGTGTATGATTGACTGTTTCTAGAATTATTCATCAAAATATAGATCAAAGTAGAAAATAACAAAGAAATGAGAAATACAACCACCATAACAAACACGAGTAATTATTAAACCTTTCCAAACTATGATGAGGTGATGTTTTGTCCTCTTATATTTATGGTAGCTTTCACAAATTAAATTCATAGTAGTATCTACTATGAATGTAAGAATCACATTATTATACTCCAAGAGTACTTAATAATTTTTCAACTAAGAAAAAAACACATACTATAGCAATCCTGTAATTAGAAAAGCTGCGACTCAGCACTCACGGAGATCTTCACTGAGTTCGGTAGGCCATGTCTAGACATCACACTCACACCCTCACAATTAACCTTGGAAGCCCAATTGATTAACTCGTGAAGTACCTCAAAGCTATAGATAGAGCTTTAGGTATTCATCCATGCGTATATATTTCACATCTGGATAAAGCTCTGAAGCTTCTTCACCCTCTTCTCCTATTTGAAAGTTTGTCAAACAACCTTCATAGAAAAAGTGATAGAGATGCCCAACTACTGTCTGGCCAAAACGGTCCCGTCCTGCGCTCAGAACAGAAGGAAAATAATAAAATTAATTATCATATGTATAGTCTTGGACATGTAAAAAGCATAAGAGTTGAGCAAATTCTTGGTATTGCCTATAAATTACCGATTATCTTAAAAGTTTAAATTGTTAGAAACTTGTGAATTCAATCACTTAATCGTAATTCTAACAATAGAGACCTAAACTCTTCGTTAATAAGTGAGTCTCAACACATAAAATTTTTAACATTTCAAATAGGATGTAAAGTGCAAACATAGATCAAACTTAGGAATATCTCCTCTATAATAAATTATCCATTCTTTCAAAATATTAAACCGTTAAGAAATGTTGAACTTATTCACTTAACCATAATTTCTAACAGTAGCTTTCCTTTAACTTTTACCTTTCATGGAGGCGAGAAAATCTTCTTGTGAAATGCTAATCTTTTCAAGTTCCTTCCCAAGAAGTTTCTCCCACTTCTCAACTAGTTCTCTTTGGGAGAGAATGTTCTCTGGAGGCCTAATGTGCAGTGTTTTGTTCAATGTTCGAGGATCATCTATTGTTTTAATTGTGTATAATGCAACGTCGTCTTCATCCACGTAAACCACTGCAGCAAATATTCCAAAACAATGAAACATATATGACATTTTAGTAATAATAAAGATTAAAAAAAAAAAAAATCACGAGCCCAGGCCAAGTCTTGTGCAAAAAAAAAAAAAAAAATCGCGAGCCCAGGCCAAGTCTTGTGCAAAGCAAAACATATAATCCTTGTCTAGTGGGGGTGGGTACCTTTGACGTTGCCATCACCATAGATGGTAACTTTTTCCTTAGGAGGCAAGAGTGTTTCCATTTGAGAAAGGTTGGCAGCAAAGTAACCAGCAAAACAGTTAGCAGTTACATAAGTGAAGGGGATTTTAGCATCCTCTATTGCTCTTCTCACTACCATTTTATCATCAAATGTCACTCTTCCAGGCTCAAGAGCATGTCCCATCCGTGAAGGGTCCGTACCAAATTCCGATGGTATGAAACGCTACAAATTTTTTTTTTATACAAAATATGACAAGATGTTAGCATATCACATCCTCCTCAAGTAACATTGCCTTTTAGGTACACTACATGGTTAACTAAAGTTCTTTTCACAGATTTTAGGTATACTAATTGTTATCCTTCGGCTTTTTGGTACAGGTTCTAATTTGCAGTTGTACAATCAAGGCTAATAGTTCCCAGAGAAAGAGAGTTTAAAAAAAGAATTATATTCTGCAAATATATCCTATATCTTTTTACTATAAATGAAGATTTCAAATAAAAATGATATTTTTCAATTTCAAATATATAATAACAATTCGAGTTACCAACTCCTTGAAAAAATATATATATATATATATATTTGTCTAGACTGGCATGGCATGATTTTGTAAGAAACCTTCTTTTTCTATTATTGTTGGTACCCTTAGAAGGCATCCAAGAAACTTATCCGAGGATGTCTAACTGTTGCATCCACCAATTGATTGATCTGAGAAACGGGGAAAGGATCCTTCGGGCAAACTTTATTCAAATTCGTGAAGTCCACACATACACGCCACTTCTTGTTTTTCTTCTTTACTACCAAGGTATTAGCCAACCACTCGGAGTAAAAGACCTATTTGATTGCCCTTGTTTGCTTAAGTTTGTTTACTTCTACCCTTACTGTCTCAGCATGCTCTTTTGACGAACGCCGAGGTGACTGCCTTCATGGGGTCACCTCTGGATTCACATTCAGCTGATGACATATAAACTCGAGGTCAATCCTGGGTACGTCATAGGTATTCCAGGTAAATACATCCATGTTGTCCTCCAAGAACTTCACCAAGGCTGCCTTTTCCAAGGACGGCCACTGAGACCCCACTTGAAAGAACTTTTCTTCATCCCGTCCAATCATAATCTTTTCCAACTCTTTGGAAAACACCCTTAAGACTCGGTACCAAGTCCTACTTCGGGATCCTTTGATTGCTATGGGATTAGCTCCTCTTCCGCCACGGCTTGACTTGCGAGTTGCCGTGTAATGGCTGCTATCAAACATTACCTAGACATTGCTTGACTTCCTACTAATTCCCAAACTCTTCCTTGTGTGGGGTACTTTACTTTCAAGTGTAAAGTTGATGAGACTGGTCCTATAGTATGAAGCCATGGTCTAGCCAAAATAGCTATGTAAGGGGAATAGGCCTCCACAACAATGAAACTAACTTGCACTTCCTCATCCCTAGCCTGTACAAGTAACCTTATCATCTCGCGGGGGACTACCATCCTCCCATCAAAGCCTATCAACGGCAAGTCATATCTCTCTAGGTTCTCGGGCTTTAAATTCAACCCTTTATACAGGTTAAGGTACATAATCTCTGCTCCATTTCCCTAGTCTACCAGGACCCTTTTTACATCATAGCCATCAATCCTAATAGTTACTACCAAGGCATCATCGTGTGGCTGGAATATTCCCTCCTTATCCTCCTTTGAAAAACCCAAAATGGGTGTGGCCACCACCTTGGCCTTTTTGAGTGTCCGATCCCTATCTTCTGAATCAGGGCCCACAGCCACAGACATGACCACCAAATAGGTCCCAGCGTCGCCCCTGGGCTTAGTGAAAATCACATTAATTGTGCCCAATGTTGGCTGTGGAGCTCCATCCCTCTGCTACCCAGCTCCTAAATGACTGAACTAACCTACAGGCTAATGCAAGAACTGACTTAGCTTCCCTAACTTCACCAGTTGACCTAAGTGATCTCGTAAAGTCCTGCAGTCCTTTGTGGTGTGCCCTTTTTCTTGATGATAATGACAATAAAGGCTCTGGTTCCTCTTGGAAGGATCCCCACCCATCTTATTGGGTCATCTGAAATATGGTTCATTCTTTATCTTTTCCAGTATCTGATAGACTGGCTCTTTAAATAATGAATTGATCACTTGAGCTCCCGCAGATGATGTATAATTAGAGAAGTCTCTCCTAGAGCGGTTATTATGATATCCTCCTACTCGAGGATCCCTTTTTTTTGGGAAAACCTTAGCTTTCCATTTTCCCTAGGTCTGCTCTTCCTCTACTTTCTTATACTTACCAATGTGATCCACGAGCTGGCGCATACTATGGGAAGGCTTCATTGTCAATGATTTCTGCAATTCATGGTCCGTCGGGAGCCCCACTTTAAATGTTCTCACTGCTGCTACATCTTCAAAATCTCCATCTATTTCATTGCATGTTTCCCAATTTCTATCTAAGTAGGTCTTGAAAGTCTTATCCTCCTTCATGGCCATGGACAAATGAGAGTCCAGGGGCTTAGGGACTCTACTGCATGTTACAAATCTTGCTCCAAATGCCTTTGTCAGCTCTTCAAAAGATCTTATTGACCCCTCCTCTAAAGCATCAAACCACTGCATAGCCACAGGCCCGAGACTGGAGGAGAAAACCTTGCACATGAAGGCTTCATTGCCAGAATGAACTGCCATCTTCTGATTGAAATGGCTCACATGTTCCACATGGTTAGACCTTTCGTTGTATATAGTAAAAGTAGGCTGTGAAAATTGATGGGGAAGCCTAGCCTTGTTGATTCTCCTAACAAAAGGTGACTTGAAGATCTGTAGAAGTGCTTTGCTCATTGCATCACTCCCTATGTCGTGGTGAGATGACACTTTCTCGTGCTTGTACCTGTCCTTTTCTAGTTTGTCCTGGCGCGAAGACGCTGAGAATGACTCACTGGATGGGATTCTAGACCTATGGCGGTATGAGCGATCCCTACTTCCCTCTGATCTATCACTTGATGGGGGTGATGAACTCCTTCTATCACACTCCTTTCGCTGCAGTTTCCTGCGCAAGTGATCTATCTCAAGCTGCAACATCCGTGTCTCCTAGTCGTGTGAGACATGACTCGTTGTCCTTGAATGACTCCGCTTTGTATGCTCTGTGTGGTAAGACTCTACCATAACACTTCGTGTATGGTTCCTATCTCTCCTTCGCTCCAAATTGACAAACTGATTTTCCCTTTGTGAACTTACAGATTCCTCCCTATCTTGCTCTAAGTTGGCCATCGCTACTCAAGATAAACCTATAACAACACCTTTTTCTTCACAGATGGTGCCAATTGTAAGGATATAGAAATCAAACAACGCAAACCCACTTAAAATAATAAGGATTGTGCAGCTCAACTAGGCCCAAATCAATAGATATTTGTAAGAGAGTGGGTTCAAAAAAAAGAGGGCTTAGCCCGAGGACAAAAATAAGGGAAGAAAGACTACAAAACACAAATTATGTATTTATATGACTTGTTACAAGCTTGCCTAAGGAGGCAAGTGATACATAGAATGATACACTATTCACGCTCTTCTCTTAATGTTCTTGTTCTAACTCCTCTCTTTTCGATATCTATTCTGTTTGATCCCTTTCATCTGGAAGTTCCCTTCTCTTATATACTTCTTAGCACTTCAAATGTTGACATTTCATCTCCACCTATCCAAATTTTCATAATGACACCTACCCCTTTAAACTTCTGATGAAAGTGGTAGAAGGAGTTGTTTAGCTGTGAAATCCACTGTTTAGGTCACTTCCTCATCAATGCAGCTGATGAAGCTGTTGCCAACCATTTAATGCGGAGGCAGTAAGTTACTTCTCACTGGAAACTTCCTCTACCCCCATGATTCTCTCTCCACACCTGTCCTTCTCAATTGGAGCTCCCAAAAGTCTTTTGCCTCTTCTCCTCCTCTCCTTGAATGGATTCCCTCTTCGGGCTTAAGATACCTCAATAATTATACTAATAGCTCAACGATCCCTTCTTCGGTTTTCGGGCCCCCACATAAATTATTCGCAAAGTATTTTATAAAATTATCATGAATATATGAGATCAACGCAATCAACTGGTAATGAAACTACAATAATATAGTTGCTTATTTTTAAATGTGATACTAAGTACGTAGTTAATTATCGTAAACATAGTTAGTTAAACATGGAATGAAATGAACTTCATTGGTTGAAATTATATTTTATATATTTAGTAAAAAGATAAAAGAAATAAAATAAAAGGAGGATGTAAAGTTAATAATTAACCTTAATGTTTCCAGCTTCTTTGATGGCCTCAACAAGCTTGAGCTGCAACAAAGTTTCGTGAGAGCCAGAATGACTCCCAGACATGGAGCAAATGACAACATCAACTTGTTTCACAGCATCTACGAGGCTGTTGTGATCGGAAAATGAGGCTTCAATAAGGCGGGCACCTTGCTTCTTAAAAGAAAATAGCAATTGGACCTTATCAATGTCAAAACCCATCTCTCGGCGCTGAAGAACATAGGTGGTTATATGATCCTCCTGTGCTAGGCTTGCCTTCACAATCCTCTTCCCGATGTACCCAGTACCCCCCACAACAAGAACTTTCCTCTTTGCCATTTCAATCAATATATATTCACTCTTTTCTTTTCTTTTGCTTAATTGCTTCTGTTAATCAATATTCACTCTTTGACGAGCCCACAATCTCTGAGATACACAAATATAGAGGGAGCTCAGAAATATTTTATGACATTGACGGGTCCCTCCATCCACAGTCCACACTTTGAATGAATGTGCGGACACTGTAGACAACCAAAAAAGGTCTTAACCCAAAATAAATAGGCATGAAAGTGTACCCGGCATGCTGCCTATTTAGAAAAAATGTAAACCGCATACGCATGCGCATGCGTACGCGGTTTACTTTTTTTCTTTAATGGGTTACAACAAAAATATATAAATAAATAGACAACTAAGAGTGATTATTAATAAATAAAAATGTGATTATAATTTTTCATTCATCTTAATTTAAGTTTTACATGTTTGTGAACGGCTGATACAACTAAGAGTTTATCGAGGCTAGTCTTTAAAAAATAACACTCACGGTAAGTTTAAAACAGAACACAGGTTTGTTAAATTATAGTTTTTAAAACGGTTTTCTCCATGTTCTTATTGGCCTTTTCAAACAAGAAATTGAAAATACGCTTGTGTGTAGTGTTTTCATTTTCTTTGCCAAACAAGTTTTCTATCCTAGGAAATATAATACTGTTTTTGACTGGTATAAAAAAAACAGTTTAGCAAACATGAACTTGGTGTTCATGTTTGAAATTCTCTTCCATTTGCTTGGATTTTATGACTAATTTGGTGAGGTTACTATTGTAGAAAAGTAACTTGCTAAAATGAATATTTGTGATTCAAGAATGGAGTGTTCTTGCTGTTTTGATAGCATTTAATATTTATTTTAAATAGGATTGTTAAACTGATTATTTTATAGCTAAAGTTTCACTACACTAGGTTCCATAATTTAATTTTTTCCCCTCTCTTTAAAGGGTTTTCCATGTAAAAATTCAATGTCATTTTTTTAAACTGTCATTTAATTTTTCTGTTTGCTAGTCCCTTAGCTCGTGCAAAGCATGAGAGAACTTTGCATAAATGTATATAATATATTAGGAAATTGTAAATGTTATTTATTATAAAGTAATTCTAACCATTGCAAAAATTATTTCAATTTAAAATATAATAATTGTGTGAAAAACAATTGCGGCTTTCAAAAAATTATATGTGCCCAAGTTGGAAAACGTGAACAAAAGATCAAACATACTTATTTTATATATTATGTCATTTTGAATATACACCACTGTTAGTTTCTTTATGATTTTATTCACTTTGTGTGTGTGTTATAAATACTTAGTATTCTAAAATATATATATATATATATATATATATATATATATTTAAAGCTCCTATAATAAAGTATAATTATGTTAAGTGTTATTTATATTGTTTATTTATTCATATATGGTTGGTGCGGGTCTTATTGGTTAATGGGAACACTCTTTCGAAAACATTTTCTCATTTATTGAGAATCTATTAGGGGCTGGATATGTGCGGTGGGTAATGTATTGTCGTGGACATAGTATTCATCAACTATAGATCATGTTTATTTTCAAACTAGGATAATGAGGGGGTTGAGGTGGTAGGTATTCTAATTTGATTGATTGATAGTTGATCCAATGAAAACATGTCATATCATTTAATTATGTAACTTCGATTAAATAGCCTAGAAAGCTATAAAAAATTAAAATAATTTGATTTTTTTTTAAATCCAAAAATTACCTAAACTAATAAAATAAAACAATTTACCATCACAATTTGCTCGGCACAGTGACAGTAGTGATGTAAACCATTCGTATCGGCCAAAACATGCTTGACAGATAGATCCGATTGTTGGAATTTTATTTAAAAAGTAATTCAAGAGAAATAAATATAACACATCTATCAATTAACAATTATATCATGTGCATGTGTAATAAAAATCAACAATAAGATGTGAGAAATTTCTTACTAAATTATATTATTCAAGGACCTCACAAGCAATCAAGATGTTCTCCCAACTGGTCAGGATTAACAAAAGTTTTCTTTTCTTTTCTCACACCCTTTGCAAGCGTGGCATTGATAATATTTATAATATTCAGAAAATACATGACCCGCCATAAAATCCTTTCTATTGTTATAACAATTCATGTAACAGACATGTTACATTCATTAATAAGCAACTTCATTAATGAAGAAGTTAAATAAAACACAGATTCTTAAGTTTATATGATTCAAAGTTTGCTAAGATATCATCACCATAAAAGTTAGGTGATTTCCCATAAATGCCCAAAAATGATGTAGTTTTGGTTTTTTAAAAAAAAAAAAAAATTAATTTCTTTCATAAAAATAAAATTCATAAAATTATAACTAAAAAAATTTATTTTAAAAAATAGAATAGTAAGTGTCCAAAACTTTAGTGGTGCAACAAAGGCACATTAATTCAACTCTTGACCTCTCAAATGCATGCTTTGTTCCCCTTGGAAATAGTGAAAGAGATGTTATTGGTTCACTTACAATGGCAAGAATTTTATAGTTTTATTGTAGAAATTTGGGTTTTAGACCAATGCTTTGGATCTTTTATCCCCCCAAAGGATGTGGAGATGTTTCAATCTAAGCTAATTGATGATCTCAAAATTTATATTAAAAGCTCAATTTCTTTGAATCTTGTTGCTCCGTGGTCAAACTAAAAAGAAAACTTTATGCTGGTTGCTATTTGATTCAATGTAGTCGTTAACTTTGGGTACTTAACATCATGTTACCTTTACATGGTTTAGCATTTAAAATGATTTTTGCAAGCTTATTTGGTTTGATTTTAATAATAATAATAATAATAAAGTTTAAAAGATGGGTCAAGTCATGAATCAGATCGAACCTTTTCCCCCCTAGACCCCCAAGCACTTTGTGCATAGAGAAGTGCCAATTTAGCTACAAGGCCTTTGGCTGGGTCAATTGGTTTTTGCTTTAGGTAAAAAATTCACAAGTTCGGGTTGAATATTTTTAATTACTTATGATGATTGCATATAGATCAACATAAAATTTAGTTATTAAATAATAAAATATTCCACAAATTAGTTTTTGTGTACTATTTATATATATTATTACATAGTAGTCTTGTGGATGTAGATTTTTTGTTCAATTAGTAAATATTTGTATATATTATAACAACCTTAGAGGGAAGCAAACAAACAGAGACCCAATAAGAATACCACAAACAAAGGAGAAATACAACCGCCGCAAAAACAGAAGGCGGCTGGACCAAAAAAGGCCAGCCACCAAAAAAAAAAGAAAAAGAAGAAGCAATCTTGTAATTGGAGAAGCTGCAAAGCAAATAAAGCTTTGATGGATGGAGGTGTTGACTAAGTTCAAAAGGCCATCTTTAGACAAAAGTCCAATGAACCTTGGAAGCCCAATGAATATTAGGTAACCGATCGATCGAAGGGCCTTGTTTCACACACTGAAACAACTGGAAGCTAGCTAGCGATGAGTGAGACATCACATGGACATGGTGTTCTTATAGATAGTTCTTTAGGTATTCATCCATGCGTGTATATTTCACATCTGGATAGAGCTCTGAAGCTTCTTCACCCTCTTCCCCTATTTCAAAGTTCGTCAAACAACCTTCATAGAAAATGTGATAGAAATGACCAACTCCTACCTGGCTAGCAAAGTCCAGTCCTGCATATGTATAGGAAAATAAATATATAGTGTTGGACAAGTGAACTAAATGGCATATAAGGATGGGGTTCAGAGAAAATTCTTGGTTTTTTTTACCTTTCATGGAGGCGAGAAAGTCCTCTTGGGAAAAACTAATCTTTTGTAGTTCCTTCCCAACAAGTTTCTCCCACTTCTCAACTAATTCCCTTTGGGAGAGAATGTTTTCAGGAGGCCGAATGTTCAGTGTTTTGTTTAATGTTCGAGGATCATCTATTGTTTTAATTGTGTATAAGGCCACGTCGTCTTCATCCATGTAAACCACTACAGCAAAAATACACCACATTTTCTTTTAGTCCAAAATATCATTAACAGTGTAATTATGTAAATTATTGCATTTTTACCTTAATTTATTTTCTATAGAGAGAGAGAGAGAGAGAGAGAGAGAGAGAGAGCACCTTTGACGTTGCCATCACCATAGATTGTAACTTTATGCCTTGGAGGCAAGAGTGTTGCCATTTGAGAAAGGTTGCCAGCAAAGTAACCAGCAAAGCAATTAGCAGTTACATAAGTGAAGGGGATTTTAGCATCCTCTATTGCTCTTCTCACTCTCATTTTCTCATCAAATGACACTCTTCCAGGTTCAAGAGCATGTCCCATCCGTGAGGGGTCCGTACCAAACTCAGATGGTATGAAACGCTAGAAAATTTGGTGCAAAATGTTACTATACATCAAGTAGCGTAGAATATACTTACCGTATCAAATGAAAAAGAGGGAGAAATTCTACTTTAATAAACAATTTTAAAAACATTTTATGTGAAAATGAAAATGTAATTAACTTTTTTGACAGTTTTTTTTTTTTTCAATTTCTCATAAAGAGTTTCTTAAATAGATGATTAATATATACTCTAACTGAAGTCATATGTATTTTGAGAAACAAACACACACAAATGAAAAAGAATAAGGTTTTAATAGAACAACACATTACAAACCTCACTCAAAATTTATGATAGATTTTAAGGAAAGATATATAGCAAAATATATTACTTATGACAAGCACAGATTATAACTTAAGAATAACTAGTAATATGCCAAGCACAGAGAATAATTTAATTAGGATAACTAAGTGTCTATTTGACATCAGTTTAAAAGTTCAGTTTTTAGTTTTTATGTACAGTTGTTTAAAACCTCACTTTTTATCGCATTTTTTCACTTTTTCAAAAATTTTCAAGGTACAAGTATACTTTAGCGCACTTTCATTAAAACGTTTTTAGCAAAAAGCTAGATAAACAATTTTCAAACGGATGCTAAGTCTAGCATGCCAAGCACAGAGCAATGTTTATGACATATATAGTGCATATGTGACCAAGGACTATGCCATTGCTAATTATAAGTAATTATATTTATATTTTACTTTTGTAAGGAAAAAGGAAATTTTATATTTTGTTTTTACTTTAGATAACTATTCAACCATCACATATATTTTAGAACGAGAGTAATGATTTTCTTTCCTTTTAGTTAATCATATTCTCAAGCTACATATCATGTATTTTGTATTAGCACCAAGAACTCCACTGCAAACCTTAACAAACATTGCCTCGTTCTATTTCAGTAATCATATCTTTGATTATGTGGATTTCATTGGATGGGTGGTTTTGGATAAAATTAAGTGTACTATGTCCCTCATCTTTATTGCACGTTTCATGGTTATATACTTTTCCTTTTTTATATTGTCATTACATTATCACATCCATAAGTTAATTTCTTTGACACTACTCAACTGAGTTGCACCATCAGTTGTTGAGTGATACGCTAGCATTTTGACTCTTTTGTCGTGTTGTCCTTTTGAGATTGTGGTTGAGATTTTTGCATAAAGAAAAAAAGTAATGTCTTTTACTTGGCAATAATTGTTCCGTAGGGTCTCCTAATTGCGTGTATTAATCTAAGAGTCTTAATCGAAGGAGAAAGTCAAAAAAACTTTTGATAACAAACGTCATAGCTAAGTGGAATTAATGGTGGGGTGCGGTTTCTGTTCAGTGGCCAGTGCCACTGGACAGAAGCCAAGTCCTTAATGGTGTCGATTTAACTCTCGTATTAAATGATGAATAGACAAGATCAAGAGTTTTGCTGCTCATTTAGTTAGTATCTCTTGATATTTTTAATAGAAATATTCAAGATATGTTAAAATCTCCTGTCTTCAACTATTGAGTAATTAAAAAAATGATGAATTAATGATCATATATGCCTCAAGTTTGCATTTGGCAAAAAGGAATAAACAAAACTGATTTCAACTTGCGTCGAAGTTTTTTTTGATAGATAGCTTGCATCAAATTGACTTTGACTTCTAATTTTGTGTAGTAATTTGACTGAACCATTAACAAGTATTTTGGAGTAATAATAAGTATTGACCATTATTATGAGAAAACGTTGAGTTTAATTAAGCATGAAAATCTATGTCAAGATTTTTGTAAGTCAATTAATTGGTATTTCGTGTTATTTCTAAAACATTTAGACTTCAAATTTTCTATCTTCTATTGTAACTATTTAATTATGAAAAATAAATATATTTTTTTATTAAAAAAAACAATAAAAGCTTACACAGTTTATGTGGTTTGTTAGGTTTTATTATTCTTTTCATCTAACAATAGATGAAACTTTTAAAGAACTAATATTAAAAATCTTCCAAAAATTATTTTTAGTGGATAATGTGTTTACAATTATCCAACGTTGTTATACATCTCTTGATCTTGAGTATTTTACAAAATCTGTGGACTTTATTTTATTTTGTTAAAATTGTTGCCATTTAAGAAATTCATTTTTTTTTCTCTTCGATCGGTTCCAGAATCCAGATCCTATCAAGAGGAGAGAGTCAACGGTATTGCTAAGACACAAAGCTCCTGTTGCGCAGAACTTAAATTTGTGTGAGTTTGGTTAAGTTTATTTGTTATTAACATATTTTTTTCAAAAGGTGAAATAGAAGTAGTTTCAAGCAAATTAGTTTAATTTTTTGCAAAAAGCTTGTAGTTTTTTTTTTTTTTAGAAACAAACACCCACACATAAGAGAGAGGGAAAGAAGTTCTAACATAAAGGGGTTCAAGCAAAAAGCTTGTAGCTTAATTGACAATTTATAGTGTTTCTAATAAAGTCATTTATATTCAAATCACCCAACTCCTAACTATTGAATTAAAAATATAAATAAATAAATAAAAGGTTGAATTAAAAATATAAATAAATAAATAAAAGGAAGTTCATTTCTTCCCCCCCCCCCCCCCCCCCCAAAAAAAAAAACTAACTTATTTTCTAATCAATTTTTGTCTAATAAATAAGCTTACCAATCACACGTTTTGATTATATCATATCAGCCAGCAAAACATCTTCAATTAAAAAAAAAAAAAAAAGAAGTCTTTAACCAGAATGGCAATTGGCAAAGACAAGGTTATTCAATGATGAGAATTGAAAAAGGAATCGTAGATCCATTAGTTGAAGAAATTATTTCATGAACACTTTATCTTCATTAGATGCACTGTCCATTCAAATTTCATGTTCGCGTGTGCCGATGGATCGCACCAAACAACACAATATGTATAATATATGGAGGAGCCGCCCCATTAAAAACGAAAAATAAAAATTTTACTTTATGTTATTCTAAACCATATCCTTTATCACACAATTTTTGACAATTATTTTATATAGCAAATTGTGACCATTTTACTCATTTTTCTCTACTTACAATTAGTCATATCTAATATTTATAAAAATAGTTGTAGTATAGACTATAGATTGCAGTAGAAATACAAACCAGTTGAACTACAGGTAATTTTGTTTTCATTTAACAGAAAGAAAGAAAGAAAAGAGAGTACTAGTTAAAAGAAAATCGAAAAAGGTTACCTTAATGTTTCCTGCTTCTTTGATGGCATCAACAAGCTTGAGCTGCAACAAAATGTTGTGAGACCGAAAATGGACACCAGAAATGGTGCAAATGACAGCATCAACTTGTTTCACAGCATCAACAAGGCTCTGGTGATCGGAAAATGAGCCTTGAATGAGTCTGGCACCTTGTTTCTTAAATGATAAAAGCATTTGTATCTTGTCAATGTCAAGACCCATCTCTGGGCGTTGAAGAACATAGGTTATATGGCCCTGTGCTAGGCTTGCCTTCACAATCCTCTTCCCTATGTACCCAGTACCGCCTACAACAAGAACCTTGCTCCTTGCCATATATATTCAGTCTTATTGTTGGTCTCACAAGTCCACAAAAACACACACAGATTATTCGATCTTGGGTTATTACTACTGCACGGTATTATATATATAGGCGCTTGCCACGGTTCCTCCCATGTGAACGCATGACGGGGTCTACAAGCGCCTACCCTATGCACAATTTTAGCTAAACTAATCTAAAAAGTTGTATTCTTAGGATGTTGTTGATTGTGAACAATGGTTCATATGAGAGCAACCCTTCTGCAAAAAATTTTCCATTTTACAAAATACTCACAACAATTTATCTGTTCTACACTTTATTTTATTTAAATAATCATTTCTCTCACTTTTTATTTTATTTTATTTCAGGAAAATTATTAGGTACTCCCGGAGTACCATAAATGCGTGCTCCCTCCTCTCACATGAATGGTGGGTCCCACCATGAATTTAATTAGTGGGACCCATCATTCATGTGAGAGGAGGGAGCACGCATTTATGGTACTCCAAGGAGTACACAATAATTTCCCTCTATCTCAAACTCTCTCTCTCTCTCTCTCTCCACTCACGAGACAGACTCCTTTCTGAAACTCCTCTCTATTCCAACAAACTCACTCCTCTCAGGAACTCCTCTCTATTCCAAACTCCTCTCTGAAATTCCGATCCAAGCACGCCGCCGATCTATTCCATCTGAACTCTGATCCAAGCACGGCACCGATCTCAAACCCAACATTCACACACGGCAGAGGATCTGGCGGTGGCAGCAAGGGAAATCCGGCGGCAGCAGCAAGGGAGAGCCGACGGCAACAGCAAGGGTGAGCCGGTGTGGGTTTGTGTTGATTTTGGTTTGGGTTTGTGCGGCAGATCGTGTGGGTTTGTGTTGATTTTTGTTTGGGTTTGTGTGGCAGATCATATGGGTTTGTGTTGATTTTTGTTTGGCTTGATTTTGGTTTGGATTTGGGATGATTTTTGTTTGGCTTGATTGTTGGGTGGTGCTGAGTTGTGTTCTTCTTTGCTGTCTCTGTTGGCAAAGAGAGGAACTGAAGGGTGAGAGAGAAAAAAAAAAAAAAAAAAAAAAAAAGGCGCAAAACGTGAAATTAATAAAATATGGAATACACAAGCTACAAGCTACAGTAATCGTGTATACAAATGCACAATTTTGCATAAGCTGATTAGTTGCTTTTTTGGGCTAAACAAATAAATATGGAAAATTTTGCAGTAAAGATTGTGGTCTTGGAATAATTGTTTTAATAACAAACATTCACGTCAACCTCAATAGTTATTTGTCAACTCTATTTACAATTTTTTTTTCTTTCTATAGATAAATATTTGAAAGTTGAAAGTAAATTAGCTAGGAATCTATTTACAATTTTCAAATTCCTAAACTATGATATATACTCGTCCTTAGTTTTCAGCTTGGAATCTTAGTTTTCAGCTTAGGATTACAACGGTGGGGACCAAGGCCAAGTTCCGAAAGTTCAATATTCCTTCTTGCAAGTTGCATTATCAATGAAATTAATTTTGTCTTATTTGTTGGATTGTTACTAACTCATGCAATGCATAAATTGTTTTTGCTTAAATGTATAATATACTGCATGTTATGATGTAAATATCATCATAATATCTGAAATGGAAAAATATGGACTCATGCGTACAATCCACAGGAAATATCATAAAATATGGTTTTTATATTTATTATTATTTTTTAATATGGAATTTGGTGCCAAGAAAATATAATATGGCATATTTTTATTGGAAAGTGTAATATAGGGCTTTTATAATGAATCCTAATTGAATTTAAACTTCATTAAAAAAATGTATATTAGAATAATGGAAAAAAGCGGCTTTTCAAAGCTTATGTGGTACTATTAGACATTAGAAGAAGTAAAAAAAAAAAAAAAAAAAAGAGAAATGCTTTTATTTTATGTTACACTAGTAGTTAAATTGTGCAGTGCATGAGAAAGTTGACAAAAATATATATATATATATAGAATACATGTTTAATTAATAAATAAAAGGTAAATTAAACAATTTATAGAAAATAACTTGCTTAATTCAAATAGAATTTGTTTAGAGAAGATTTAACCTAAATTAATCCAAATTTATTAAGTGTTGGATTGATTTATCCAAAAAATGACAAGTTCTAAATAATTTTTTTTTTAAATATTTATAGAGGGTTATAAAAGTTCTAAATAGTTTAAAATAACATAGTTTAGCATTATTTTTAGCTTTGAAAAAAAATATATTATAATAATGATGTGAAACAATATGAGCTTTCAAAAACTTATGCGACATAATTAGAAGAAGTCAACAAAAAGATAATAGAAAAAGATAAAAACTTATACATGGTGCACTAATTATTTAAATAAAATGCCTTTCTGTTTTTATTTTTCTAATGTTTATGTAAAAAAAATTAATTTGGAATATAATATTATTATTCAATTTTAGGTGCATTGAAAATAATTGAAACAAAGTCTAGCAAAACATAAAAGATTTTTTTTAATGAAAAAGATAAAGTAATTTTTTTAATGAAAAAAGATAATAGAAAATTTAATAACACATATTAAATATAAAATATAAAACTAACTTTACTCTTATGTTAGAAGAAAATAATTATTTATTTGTCTAATCACTCAAGTAATAGATTCAATTTTTAAATTATTTTAATGTTGAAAATTTGTGTTTCCTCTTTCTAAATTAACATGTATTTGATATAATTTACAATGACAATTTCCTAAATATATGTGGACTATAAGAAAATTTGTGTTTCCTCTTTCAAAATGCATCGCGCAACATCGGCCATTCAACGTAAAGAAATAGAATTTATAGAGCATGTGGACATGATACGCCTGTTGAACAATTTTGGGTGTAATAAATATTGATGCAGTGTAATAAATACTAGGACGAAGGGGCTCATTGGTTGATAGCCATGTTATATTGAGATTGACGGTTATTTTTTTTTTTTATAAGAAACAGGAAATATTCATTCATCTTAAAGGAAAGATACAACAGAGATACAAACAAACACCAGAGAAAAACACAGACAATATCACACCACACTCCTCAAAGAACCCCAGAGCACAGCAGAATTTAAGATTTTGCTTATTAACCATTTGGGATCTCTTTGCTTTGGCTCAAGTGGTGGGCTCAAAAAGAGGAGAGAAAATACTTGTGGTATTCGGACAGGGAAGTCCAGAGGCCGACGAAAGCAATTGGAAGCCCAAAACCGATTTTTGTCTTCAGGGGACCAAAGGGAAACACCTGCGTGCTCAACAGAGGAAGGTGCTGGGCTTTAGGAGCAGACTGCCAGCACAAATGAACTTCTGGCTTTCTCCATACCCAGGCTCGGACCAACAGCCGCCGGACTTTGACCGGAATCTTCCTCTCTTCGTTCTTCCTCCAACCCTCCTCGGCAAGCAGCACAATGTTTCACAATAACCCCCATCCTCCAATCGGCCAGATCTTGAAAATCAGACCCTAGAAACCCACCAAAACCCAAAACACCACAAATAGAGCAAAAGGAAGGAAGCCACTCCGGTTGAAGACTCGATCTGATGAACTGGAAGATCATTATTCCTCTTTCTACATACCTTAGATCCAAACCCATCTTCCAGGCAGATCTTGGAGTGGACTTGGAAGCTCGCACGCGCACATCAAGGCTGTCCGATCTCATGGCTGCAGCGGCGCAAGTATCTTCCTTAACCATGGTGAGAAGAAAAATCGGAAGTCCCCCAGTGGTAGCAATATCCATGTTGCTGAGGGGACCTTGAAGGCTTCAAAGATTTTGACAAATTACCCGGATTGGGAGAAAGAGCTTGTACCTAGCAAGAGAAAGCAAAACTCCTACTGAGGGAGAGAGAAAAACTTTCTCTCTCCCCCAGCGGGAGAGAGAAAACGGTTATTCTAACCAAACAATCTAAAAGAAGAGATCTATAAGCCAGTAGCTAAGTCGCTCAATACGACTATTTGCATATATAGCCTATTCTTTTTGAGCAGCTCGATTTTTGGGTGAGATCTTGTTGTTTCTTGCTAGAACCCCACCAGTTCATGACTGGTGCATGATTAACGAATCAACATATATTTTTTATTCTTTCTTTTTTGAAAGGAAAGAAAACTAGATCGTTGAAGAATCTCTCCAAAATCTATTAAGGGTCCGTTTGGATACAGCTGAAAACTGAAAACTGAAACTGAAAACTGAAAAACACTGTAATAAAATAATTTTTAAATGTGTGAATAATATCGTAGGACCCATTTTTAATGAAAAAGTTTATAAAAAGTAAAATTTGTGGGTCTGTGAACAGTACATAATGTGCACTATTCACAAGAAAAGTCAAAAAAGCCGGTTGAAAAAACTGAAAAGTAAAAAAAAAAATAATAATAAAAAAAAGAAAGAAAAACGCAAACGCGTTTGGGAAGCGCAAAATGCGCTTCCCAAACGCACACTAAGAGTTCGTTTGATACAATTTATTTTTGTTGAAAACTGAAAACTGAAAACACTGTAACAAAATAATTTTTAAATGTGTGATAGTGTCGTGGGATCTATTTTTAATGAAAAAGTTGCTGAAAAATAAAGTTTGTGGGTCTCGTGAACAATGCACGGGATCTATAGTGATATCATGGAGGGGTCGAGAGTTAGTGGTCTTTGATCAATCCTTACACAAAAAAACAATAATAATAAAAGGGACTAGTTAATATGTGCCTTTAAGACATACATTAATCATCAATTTTGAGAAAATTTTTATTGAAAATTAAAAAAACCATCAAAATAACTAATTACTTTTTTATTTTTCTATAAAATATTTTCTAAAATAGTTTAGTAATATGTATCCTAAGAATTCATAATAGTAAATCCCATAATAAAAATAAAAAATTATGAAACGTGTTCTTTTTATTTTTCCCAACACATGACTCGGTTACCGACTTGCCGTCAAAGTTAGAGATATAATAGTTGGTGGCAGAAGCTTCTGACAAACGTTTTGTTGAGAAGAGACAAATGCTATATAGAGTTGAGAAAACATTATCTTTTGCATTAAGTTTCAGCGGCTAGCTGGGTCATGTGTGATAGACTGGTAGGTAATGTTATGTCAGTCAGTCCCGTATTTAGCGTACAACTTCTTTTTTTCAAACTGGAATTAATAATTTAGGGGGTAGATGTGGTAGGTACTAGGTACTGTCATATTTTGTTATATACCATACTATACTATACGGAATATTTCTCACCAAAATTCTAATACCACAAATTGATAAATCTATAAATTTTCTAATAATTATTCACATGTCATTATGATTAGTAGAAAAAATGGTGAATCATATGAAAAGTGACAGAATCAAAGCACCAAATAACTTAGATAATTATGGTAAAAATCGTAGCTTAAATAAGAAAATATCGGTTGTAGGGGCTCAAAATGTAATGGACCCCAAACAATAAAATTTGTAGAGAAATGAGTAGGAAGGACTAGGCATATAACGGGCAATCAACGAATTTTTGGGCGGATCCCCTAAACGAATTGGACTTAGAAGTTTTCGTAAGAAAGATTTCCCCCCCCCCCCCCCTTCTCATTTTGGGCTAGGTGTTTATAAGGCTTATTGATCCTCGGCTCTAGCCGAGGATCTCCTTTTCTTTCTCCGAAGGCCTCCTCCATGTTTAGAATCTTGCTAGTTATATAGTCTTATTTTCGTTGATCTTGACCATCCACTTGTCAATTATCTGATCATTGTGTATATGAGTTTGTCACATTATCTGTAGTTTACAGGCTTTATGTTAGTTCTCAGCCGCCTTTACAGACTTTCTATTAGTTGAGGTAATCGAGGCGACTGGGCCCGCCGGTCATGTCTTCATTAAGACGGCCAAAATGTTGGTGGGATATTTTCCCTTTAATGAAGTCGGTGCGCCGAGGACAGATCATCCTCGGCGCGGACCTTGGACGTTCTGGGTTCTTTCCCATTGTCCTCGGCCTGAGCACTGTCCTCGGCGCGGGCCTTGGGCCGCGTGTAGTGGGCCAGCGTGGTAAGTGCGATAGGGCCCCACAATAGCCCCTCAAAATTCTGCTGCACGTCCCCTTGGGCGGGGAGGAGGATTTTGATTTCCTCGGCGCCTTTTCTCGGCCTGCTGGGTTTTACCTTATCGTCGGTGTTTATTGCTATTTCGGCCGTTTATGCAGCTCTACCTTTTGCGCAAAGTGTCGCCCGAGGATGGTTGGGCTTGGGTCGTTTGTGCTATAGCACTTAATTTCTCATGGTTTTCATCCCTGGTGGGGCTCGTTTATTTGGCGCCTGAAAGGGGAGTTGGCTCCGCCTTAGTTTTGAGCTCGTCGTGATTGGTTCCCATAAAGGTTTGGGCCTGAAGTTTGTACAAGACCTCGATTTTTCTTAGCGTTTAGTTTTTACGGGGAGATTTTCTTCCTGCTGACCTGAGGTCTTTGACCATGCAACGCTTTAAGCTTTGTTTAGCGCTTGGTTTTCTCATTTTATGCTTGGTTTCCTTTGAGGCTTGGGTCCGAGGACCATGCAATGCCTTGTTTCTGACCAGTACCTAGTTTTCTCATTTAATCATCTGAAGTATCTGGTTTCCCCATGAGGCTTGGGTCCGAGGACCATGCAATGCCTTGGTTCTGTCCAGTACCTAGTTTTCTCATTTTTAATCATCTGAAGTATCTGGTTTCCCCATGAGGCTTGGGTCCGAGGACCATGCAATGCCTTGGTTCTGTCCAGTACCTAGTTTTCTCATTTTTAATCATCTGAAGTATCTGGTTTCCCCATGAGGCTTGGGTCCGAGGACCATGCAATGCCTTGGTTCTGTCCAGTACCTAGTTTTCTCTTTTAATCATCTGAAGTATCTGGTTTCCCCATGAGGCTTGGGTCCGAGGATCATGCAATGCCTTGGTTCTGTCCAGTACCTAGTTTTCTCATTTTTAATCATCTGAAGTATCTGGTTTCCCCATGAGGCTTGGGTCCGAGGACCATGCAATGCCTTGGTTCTGTCCAGTACCTAGTTTTCTCTTTTAATAATCATCTGAAGTATCTGGTTTCCCCATGAGGCTTGGGTCCGAGGACCATGCAATGCCTTGGTTCTGTCCAGTACCTAGTTTTCTCATTTAATCATCTGAAGTATCTGGTTTCCCCATGAGGCTTGGGTCCGAGGACCATGCAAGGCCTTGGTTCTGTCCAGTACCTAGTTTTCTCATTTAATCATCTGAAGTATCTGGTTTCCCCATGAGGCTTGGGTCCGAGGACCATGCAAGGCCTTGGTTCTGTCCAGTACCTAGTTTTCTCATTTAATAATCATCTGAAGTATCTGGTTTCCCCATGAGGCTTGGGTCCGAGGACCATGCAAGGCCTTAGTTCTGTCCAGTACCTAGTTTTCTCATTTAATCATCTGAAGTATCTGGTTTCCCCATGAGGCTTGGGTCCGAGGACCATGCAAGGCCTTGGTTCTGTCCAGTACCTAGTTTTCTCATTTAATAATCATCTGAAGTATCTGGTTTCCCCATGAGGCTTGGGTCCGAGGACCATGCAAGGCCTTGGTTCTGTCCAGTACCTAATTTTCTTATTTAATCATCTGAAGTATCTGGTTTCCCCATGAGGCTTGGGTCCGAGGACCATGCAAGGCCTTGGTTCTGTCCAGTACCTAGTTTTCTCATTTAATAATCATCTGAAGTATCTGGTTTCCCCATGAGGCTTGGGTCCGAGGACCATGCAAGGCCTTGGTTCTGTCCAGTACCTAGTTTTCTCATTTAATCATCTGAAGTATCTGGTTTTCCCATGAGGCTTGGGTCCGAGGACCATGCAAGGCCTTGGTTCTGTCCAGTACCTAGTTTTCTCTCTTAATAATTTATTTTATTTATGTATCCGTAGCCGTTTTAATTCTTGCCGCGTTTTACAATAAGCATTAAATAATTACAATTTTCAAGCAGAATAATAATAATAGTAAATGCTGAAGTTGGTAGAGGATAAGACCTTGCGGTGTTTTGCCTCTTCGTTTGGTGGGACTCTTCAGATAACGAGGCGTCTTTTGGGCTGTCCGGGTGAGGCGTTCTGACGCTTCGGTGTCTTCCTGTTTAATGAGGCGTCCCCTCATTAATACTGACCGTGGATTGATGAGGATCTAACGGTTGGCAAGCCCCTTGGAAATTGGGGCGGCATCATTGTCTCCGGAAATCTCTCCCTGGGATTTAATGTGGATTGGCCTTCATCAATGTTCCTCCTACTATAAAAGGCGCTCCTAGGGCAACCTTCCCCCTTACACCTTACAAACATTCGTTCTGAACTTCTCCTATAAACACATCACCAAAAATTCTTTGAGGCGCCATCATCTGAGCCCCTTCGCATGAACTGGCCCTGAAAAAGGGCGCTCCTGAGAATGCACAGCCCCTATCCGGAGCCGAGGATGACACTCCGACCCTGGCCGCCGCGCTGGGACGGGTGTATAGGAGACCCGAAGGTTTTCCTTCTTTTCAACCTAATCAGAGGAGGAACCCTCTTCGCCGTCTGGAGGAGGATCCAGGAAGAACGTAACCACCTCCCCTTGGGTATGGGTCATTGACCCCCCAAGCCGGCTGCAGCGGGGGTGGGAGGGAAATTAGGCGGAACCCAGAAGTGGGGCCGTCCTGTGCCGCAACCCCTTCCACCTCCTCTGTAGCTCTTCTTCCCTCTAATCCTTCTTCTCTCTTCTCTTTTTGCTCCTCAACGAGCCTTCCTCTTTTCTTTTTCTCTTCTCTTGCTTATCATCTAGCCTTCTTTTCTATCTTCTGTTCCTCTTCTGTTCCTCTGCCAACTTTCTTTCTTTCTTTTCCTCCTTTCTTCCTTCACTTCTTTTCCACCTTTTATTCTTCTGCCAACTTTGCTTTCTACCCTTTGTTCTTCATCTCTTCTTCTACTCTCTTTTTCTATCTTTTGTTCTTTTGCCATTGTCGTCCAGCATTTGCCTTTTGTTCTTCTGCCAGCTTTGTCAAGCGTCCGCCAGCTTCGTCGAGCGTCTGCCCTTTGTAGTTAGCTTTAGAATAAGCCCCCTGGGCATTACTTGTAAAAGATGTAATGTTTTTTCATATATGAATAAAAGAAGTAGACTTATTTCATGTATTGTATATATATATATATATATATTTTTTTTTTGCACTTGTTTCTTGTTGTTGTAGACTGCCGAATGAATATTGTTGCTAAGAACTGTATGGATCTGCATCTTTTCTCGATTGATTTGTCGTTTTGTTTTCTTTACGTCGTGCCACTAATGCGCAAGTCTTCCCCACAGACGGCGCCAATTGTAGGGGCTCAAAATGTAATGGACCCCAAACAATAAAATTTGTAGAGAAATGGGTAGGAAGGACTAGGCATATAACGGGCAATCAACGAATTTTTGGGCGGATCCCCTAAACGAACTGGACTGAGAAGTTTTCGTAAGAAAGATTTCCCCCCCCCCCCCTTCTCATTTTGGGCTAGGTGTTTATAAGGCTTATTGATCCTCGGCTCTAGCCGAGGATCTCCTTTTCTTTCTCCGAAGGCCTCCTCCATGTTTAGAATCTTGCTAGTTATATAGTCTTATTTTCGTTGATCTTGACCATCCACTTGTCAATTATTTGATCGTTGTGTACAGGAGTTTGTCACATCATCTGTAGTTTACAGGCTTTATGTTAGTTCTCAGCCGCCTTTACAGACTTTCTATTAGTTGAGGTAATCGAGGCGACTGGGCCCGCCGGTCATGTCTTCATTAAGACGGCCAAAATGTTGGTGGGATATTTTCCCTTTAATGAAGTCGGTGCGCCGAGGACAGATCATCCTCGGCGCGGACCTTGGACGTTCTGGGTTCTTTCCCATTGTCCTCGGCCTGAGCACTGTCCTCGGCGCGGGCCTTGGGCCGCGTGTAGTGGGCCAGCGTGGTAAGTGCGATAGGGCCCCACATCGGTGAATTTTATTATGTCGAGTGGAGATTGTCATGCGAGTTGAGCTATATAATAAGTATAACCAAACTTTTTTTCTTTTTGAAAAGACTAACCAGATTTTTAACAGCTGGTTGGAAATAAAGTAGGTGAATTTATTTTTTGGCTTGACTCTATGAGGAATCATAAATACGTTACTACTTTACTATGCAGAAATTTTAAATATCATTGGTCGAAAATCAAGAATAACGCTTGGATTAACAAAGCTAAGCATGTTTCACGCTTCAAAAAAATGCGAATTAATTTATCAAAAGTCTATGCTTGGAGAGCTAAGCAATGAGATTTAATAATGTTTAATTTCACTCTTCAAAGTCAAACTAATCAAGTTTAATTAAAAAAAAAAAGGTCAAAATCTAAAACTGACTCTCTAAGTTTTAACTTTATCATTTCAGTCCGCTAAGTTTTAGTTTTGTTATTTCAGCTTTCTAAATTTCAAATTTTGTCAATTCAATCCTCCATTACCCTCCAGTTAAGTCTTGCCCTGCCATTAACTAAACCAAAACGATTCGTTTTGGGGGTTTTTTTTCTAATTTATTAATTTTACTGAAATACATTAATTACCAAAAAAAAAAAAAAAAAAAAACACTATTGGGAACAACATCGTTCCCCTGCCCCTGAAAATCAAATACTAAACGAATTGAAAGTGATCAGATCCAGCATCCCCAAGAAGGCTCCAGTGTTCAAAATTGCAAGATCTCAAACTTCCCACTTCCCAATACAGAATATGATCCTTTCCATCCCATCCACACTGTAACTCCAAGAAGCAAAATAAGAAGAAGAACAAATATGAAATATGGGGCTTGCTAGAATCAAATTAATGGAATTACGGATATTCAAACAATGCATAACATGAAAACAATAACATCTTAAAACACCATCGATATAAATTATGCATAACAATAACATTTTTTTTTTTGTAATTAATGTATTTCAGTAAAATTAAGAAATTAAAAAAAAAAATCACCAAAACGGCGTTGTTTTGGTTTAATTAATGGCAGAATTTAACTGAAGGGTAACGGATGACTGAGTTGACAAAATTTAAAACTTAGAGAATTAAAATGACAAAAGTAAACACTTAAAGGGTCAGTTTTAGATTTTAGATTTTAGCCTAAAAAAAATACACTCTTGCACGCTTGTTCCTTTCTATATTTGATTGGTAGTTGAGTAGTATTAGAGAATTTTCTTTATAAGTCCAACAACCCAAGAACTCATTGATAACTGTGCTAGATAATTATATTCCACGAAAAAAAAAAAAAAAACACTACCAAATTAAAAACGACACAAACACAATAAATTTAACATTTTATTTTACAATTTGTTGAGGTGACATACTGTGATTAGAACAACATTATTTTCTCCTGAGACCACCTTTACATCACTTCTATTATTCACCTGTAGGGACAAGGCCCAAAGGTGGTACACTGGGCCTTGGGCCTTACCTAAGGTCGCTGGAGAGTCCGAGGAGAGACAAATAGGTGGAGGGGCATTCCAGCTCAGTGCCTCATAAATAAGAGAGGAAAGATGGACGGTCCAAGGAGAAAGTCCTCCTCCAGCAACAAGAATGAACTCAATGGGGGAACTAGTGTCAAGAGCACGCCACACGAGCCCACGAGATGGAAGGAGACACAAGAATATCTAAAGGAAGGGTTGTTATCTCCGCATTAAATGCATTGCAACTACTTTTTTGGTCGCATTTATGTGGAGAAGATTTTTGAACAGTGTTTCCTTGGCCACCACAGCTCACAAAGGGCCAAAATGGGTGTTTGATGGGATAGGCACTCAAGTAGAGGTTCGGATGATCAACAGGTGTAAGGCCAGGATCATCAGAAGGGACCTATATAAAGAGAAAGACCCTCCATTGGTGGGGGGTCGGAGAACAAAAAGAGAACTCAGTCTATAAGAACATCGGCCTCCTCGGACAGCACGGAAGCTGAACCTTGTACGTATTTTCCTTGCATGATCGTCTGTCGAACCCAACTTAGCCGTTATAACATTGATTAGGACCCAACTCTTTAACCCACTCTCTACAAATTTATTGTATTGAGCTCACTAACCCACAATCCCATACTCATTGGGCTTGGGCCGCTAAAACCGGTCCATACAATTGGCGCCGTCTGTCGGAAGAGCTAGTGTGATAGTGAGTGAAGCGGTGAATGATGGTAGGATTAGGCCCACACTAGGCAGATACCATGCCACCTCAGCGCGAAAACCCCTTCGCCAACCATGAGCGAAAAGAAGATAGAGAAGGTAGTGTGCATACTACGCATACGAGCAAAAGTCACACTCGAGTTAGAAGTCACATCTCCCAAGACCGGCCTAACAGAGCCATGCAGTTGGAGATTGATCGGTTAAAGAGGGAACTGCGCCATGCATGACGAAGACGAACTCCCTCTAACTCTAGTGCCTCTTCCAACGATGAAAGGGATGTCAGTTACAGGCGAAAGTCTCGAACTCCACCCAGTGAGTCTTTCTCCTACGAAAGGGAAGGCCGTCGCGAGCGGAGGATCGAAAGCCCACCTCGTAAAGGTGTAGGAAACGATGCTGTAAGTAGGGCCTTGGACCAAATCTCCAAGTCACCCTTCATGCGCAAGATTGAGGGGATTAGACTTCCACGACGATTCACCCAACCTACCTTTACAGTATACAACGGTAGAATGGACCCCGTGGAGCACGTGAGCCATTTCAACCAAAGAATGGCTATCCACTCCAGGGACGAAGCCTTGATGTGCAAGGTTTTCCCATCTAGCCTGGGGCTTGTTGCAATGAGATGGTTCGACGGCCTAAAGCAAACTCTATAAAATCCTTCAAGGAGCTTACCCAGGCATTTTGCTCCTACTTTGTCACCTGCAACAGGGTCCCTCGGTCCTTGGCCTCCCTACTGTCCCAAAGCATGGGAGAGGGAGAGACACTGAAGGCATACTCAGACAGGTACTAGGAAATGTTCAACGAGATAGACAGTGACTTTGATGATGTGGCCATCAGCACTTTTAAGCTTTGCCTCCCTACTGATCACAGTCTGAGGAAATCCCTAACTGGCAAACCAGTAACTAGTGTACACCAGCTCATGGACCGAATTGACAAGTATAAAAGGGTCGAGGAAGACCAGCAGCAGGGGAAAGAAAAGGAGAAGGTTTTCCTTCAAGAGATAAGGGATTTCAGGTCGGACCGACACAACAATGACCGATCACAGAGAGACTTCGTCGAACGGTCAGGGTCAACTCATCCGCAAGCAGTCAATGCCGTGTTCCAAGAGCTGGTACAGCAGGTTCTGGAAAAAATCAAGAACGATCCATTCTTAAAATAGACAAACAAAATGGGGGGGAACCCCCGCAAAATGCAACCCCAACCTCTACTGCTAGTACCATCAAGACCACGGGCATATTACAGAGGATTGCAGAAGTTTGTGGGACTACCTGGATCAGCTCGTCCGCAAGGGAAAGTTGAAGCAACTCTTGCATCACTCTAGTATTCAGGAGGGCTAGACGAACTCAGGATCTCGAAGAGATGAATCCTCGAGACCCTCCTTAGGAATAATTACTGTCATCTTTACTACCCCATGGAGAACTGGATCCTGCCCTTCTAGAGTAATGTCTGTAGCTCGGCTACAAGCCAAGGATGAGAAGCAAGAAGCAAAGAAGGCAAGGCTGGAAGTTCAGCCAGTTTTGGGCTTCTCGGACGAGGATAAGATCGGAACCATCCAACCCCACGACGATGCTTTGGTGGTCACCCTCAGAATTGGAGGGTATGATGTGAAGAGGGTAATGGTAGACTAGGGCAGTGGAGCCGAGATAATGTACCCCGACCTATATCAGGGGCTGAAATTGAAACCGGAAGACTTGACGCCCTACAGCTCGCCCCTAGTGAGTTTTGATGGGAAGTTCGTTATCCCAAAGGGACAGATCAGGCTGCCCATACAGACCGGCTCAGAAGTGGTGGAGGTGGACTTCATTGTGGTGGACGCATACTCTTCATACACGACCATTGTTGGAAGACCTTGGCTTCATACCCTAGGGGCTGTCTCCTCTACCCTCCACCAGAAAGTGAAATACCCATCCAAGGGACAGATTGAAGAGATCATAGAGAGCCAATCCGTGACTAGGCAATGCTTGGTAGCCGCCATCAGGCACCAGGCCGAAGCCGAGCCCTCGGCCTCCACCGAAGATGGCTTATAGCAATTAACGGGCACGGCATCGTCCACTGACGGGCCTGCCGAGGAGGCGAAGTATGAGAATCTAGTGAAAGTTGTTATAGGGGACGACCTAGAGAAATTCTTTCAAATAGGGGCTTAGGTACACACTCTAGAGATGGAAGAGCTGTTGGAATTTCTTAGAAGAAACGTCGACGTGTTTGCTTGGGATGCCTACGAGGCCCCAGGGGTAGACCCAAGCTTCATTTGTCATCATCTAAACGTTAATCCCTCTGCTATTCCCAAAAATCAGCCTCGTCGGCGTTCATCCAGAGACCACTCTGATGTTGTCAGAGAGGAGGTGAAAAAGCTCAAACAGGCAGGTGCTATCAAGGAGGTATTCTACCTCGAATGGCTGGCCAATACAGTTGTGGTAAAGAAGAAGAGTAGGAAATGGTGAGTATGTGTGGACTTCACTGGCCTAAACAGAGCTTGCCCTAAGGATCCATTCCCTATGCCCAAGATAGACCAGTTGGTGAACGCAACTGTAGGGCATCCTCGGATGAGCTTCCTAGATGCCTTTTAGGGATACCACCAAATACCACTCACCTTGGAAGACCAAGAAAAAACTGCTTTTATCACTCCCACCAGAAACTACCACTACAAGGTGATGCCGTTTGGTCTAAAAAATGTGGGGGCTACCTATTAAAGGATGATGACCAAGATGTTCGAGCCACAGATAGGGAAGAGCATCGAAGTCTATATAGATGACATGGTGGTCAAAAGCAAGATAGTGTCCGAACACTTGAAAGACCTCAAAAGCATTTTTGAAGTTCTGAGAAAATACAAGCTGCACCTTAACGCTTCTAAGTGTTCCTTTGGAGTGGGATCAGGCAAATTTCTGGGCTACATGGTAAGTCATAGGGGAATTGAAGTCAACCCGGACCAAATCAAAGCAATCAATAACTTGCAACCCCCTCGGAATCCCAAAGAAGTCCAGAAACTAACCGGAATGACTGCAGCTCTGAACCGGTTTATCTCGCGGTTAGCAGAAAGATGCCAACCTTTCTTCCAATTGCTAAATAAGTGGAAGGAGTTTGAGTGGACCGAAGAATGCGCCTCGGCCTTCCAGCAGCTTAAAGATTACCTTTCTCGGCCTCCCATAATGTCCAGACCCGAAGAGGATGAAGTCCTATTCGCTTATATCGCCGTGGCCTTTCATGCTATCAGCTTGGTTCTGATACAAGTCGATGGTGGCACACAGAAGCCAGTTTACTACGAGAGCAAGTCACTGCATGGAACCGAGACCCGTTACCTACCACTGGAGAAGGCTGTCCTAGCAGTGTTACACGCCACGCGTAAACTCCCCCATTACTTTCAGGCGCACATGGTGGTCGTCTTGACTCAGCTTCCGCTCAGAGCCCTGCTCCGAAGTGTTGATTTTACTGGGAAGATCATTAAATGGGCCACAATCCTAAGGGCTTTTGACATCAAGTAGATGCCCCACACCTCCATCGGGGGCCAAGTCTTGGGGGATTTAGTGGCGGAGTTCATCGAATCCCCATCAGAGGAAGAAACAAGGGCACAGCACATGGATGGAAAGTCAGTTGGCGTGATCACCCAGCAGGGCCCCCTATCATGGAAAGTTCACGTTGACGGCGTAGTAAACCAAAAGGGATCCGGAGTGGGATTAGTGTTAATGTCCCTCGAAGGGATTATGATTAAGAAATCACTTAGATTGGGTTTCTCGGCCACCAACAATGAAGCCGAATATGAGGCTTTGCTAAAGGGAACGACCGTGGTTTGGAAAATGGGCGGAAAGGCAATAGAGGTGTTCTCAGACTCGAGACTAGTCGTCGGACAAGTGAAAGGAGAGTTTAAGACGAGGGATGAAAGAATGCAGGAGTACTTGGGCCAGGTTAGGCGCATACAGTCAAAATTTGAATCTTTCCACCTGTTGCACGTCCCCAGAAGCAGAAACACCCACACGGACTCTTTGGCCACGCTCGCAACGTCCTTAGCGCAGAGCTTACCTCAAGTCATCCTAGTGGAGGACCTATGCAAGCCTGCAGGAATGAAAGAGAGAGCGATTCATGTCCATCATGTCAGGGTGGGACCGAGCTGGATGGATTCCATAGCACTATTCCTAAAGGAAGCCACCCTTCTCGAGGAAAAATCAGAAGCAAAGAAAATACGCAGGAAGCCTCCTCGTTTCTGTCTGTCCGAGGACCAGAAATTGTACAAGCGCTCCTATTCTGGGCCATACTTGCTATGCGTGCACCTTGAGGCAACAAAATTGTTCCTAGAAGAGTTACATGAAGGGATTTGCGGGAGCCACATTGGGGGCAGATCCTTGGCGTACAGGGCCCTCACCCAAGGCTATTGGTGGCTCGGTATGCAAAAAGAAGTACAAGAGTACGTAAAGAAGTGCAACCAATGCCAAAGATTCGCACCCAACATACACTAGCCAGGGGGAGTCCTTAACCCGGCGTTCAGCCCTTGGCCCTTCGCCCAATGGGGCTTAGATAGTGTGAGCCCTTTCCCTAAAGCAGCTAGAAACAAGAGATACTTGCTGGTCGACATAGACTATTTCACTAAATGGGTTGAAGCCGAGCCTCTGGCAAACATCAAGGACGTAGATGCCAAGAAATTTGTATGGAAGAACATTGTCATCCGATTCGGAGTCCCTGGCACCCTCATCTCGGACAACGGCCTTCAATTTGATAGCAAATCCTTCAGGAGATACTACTGCGAGTTAGGAATCACAAATAGGTATTCCACTCCAGCCTATCCCTAGGGGAATGGACAAGTTGAAGCTGTTAATAAGACCATTATAAGTGGACTCAAGAAGAGGTTGGATGACGCAAAGGGAAAATGGGTAGATGAGCTGCCACATGTCCTGTGGACCTATCGAACCATGCCTCGCCGGTCAAGGGGAGAAACTCCTTTTTTGATGATGTACGGGGTCGAAGCTGTTATCCCTTTGGAGACTGGTTTCTCTACATTAAGGACCAGCTCATTCAATCCAGCCACTTACAATGAGCTATTAAAAAAAAGCCTAGACCTCATCGAGGAAAGAAGGGAAAATGTGATGGTCCAATTGGCATACTACCAGCACATGCTCAAGCAGGGTTTTGACACTAATGTGAAGCTGAGACCATTGGCACCTGGGGACCTGGTGTTGAGAAAGGTCCTAGGTATGACAAAGAACACGGCATGGGGAAAGCTAGGGCCTAATTGGGAAGGACCATACCGCATCACCTCCGTGGCCAGCACAGGAGCATATTTTTTAGTGGACTTAGATGAGCATGTAATACCACGCCTATGGAATGTAAACAACTTGAAAAGGTATTATTACTAGTTAATGAAAGTTTCCTTTGTTGAAAAATGTCTATTTGCTGTACTGGGGCGTTGCATTTCCAGTTTTCCCTCCTTTATAATTGTTTAAACCAAAATTCTATCAGGCCTGCAGTTTTCGGACTAGCTGATATGGGAAGGTTAGTACTAAGTTACAAATTTTTATAAGTGTTTAAACTAAAACTCTATCAGGCCTGCAGTCTTCGGACCAGTTGATGTGGGAAGGTTGACACTAAATTACAATTTTTTATAAGTGTTTAAACCAAAACTCTATCAGGCCTGTAGTTTTCGGACCAGTTGATGTGGGAAGTTAGCACTAAGTTACAAATTTTTGTAAGTGTTTAAACCAAAACTCTATCAGGCCTGCAGTCTTCGGACCAGTTGATGTGGGAATGTTAGCACTAAGTTATAGATTTTTATAAGTGTTTAAACCAAAACTCTATCAGGCCTACAGTCTTCGGACCAGCTGATGTGGGAAGGTTAGCACTAAGTTACAAATTTTTATAAGTATTTAAACCAAAACTCTATCAAGCTTGCAGTCTTCGGACCAGCTGATGTGGGAAGGCTAGCACTAAGTTACAAATTTTTATAAGTGTTTAAACCAAAACTCTATCAGGCCTGCAGTCTTCGGACCAGCTGATGTGGGAACGTTAGCACTAAGTTACAAATTTTTATAAGTGTTTAAACCAAAATTCTATCAGGCCTGTAGTCTTCGGACCAGCTGATGTGGGAAGGTTAGCACTAAATTACAAATTTTTATAAGTGTTTAAACCAAAACTCTATCAGGCCTGCAGTCTTCGGACCAGCTGATGTGGGAAGGTTAGCACTAAGTTACAAATTTTTATAAGTGTTTAAACAAAAACCCTATCAGGCCTGCAATCCTTAGACCAACTGATGTGGGAAGGTTACCACTATGTTGCAAATTTTCAGAAGTGTTTAAACCAAAATCCTATCAGGCCTGTAGTCCTCGGACCAGCTAATGTGGGAAGGTTAACACTTCGTTGCAAACTTTTATAAGTGTTTGAACCTAGACCCTATCAGGCCGGCAGTCCTCGGACCAGCTGATCTAGTAAGGTTAGCACTAAGTTACAAATTTTTTATATAAAGTGTTTTAACCAAAACTCTATTAATTTGGCATCTTTCTTAAGCGATCAAACAGTTCATGATACTTGTTCGTTTTTCACTAAGTAATAGCCAAATCCTCAAATTGGTAGCTCTATACAGGCGAAAGTTTTTTAGTTATTTGACCAAGTTAAAACTCTTGGGTTGTCTGCCCAAATGTAAATTCTTGTATTACTTGTTCGAGTACAGATTGCTGTTGATATTCGCTACAGCTAGACTGGGAACCACAACAAAATTAATGATCAAAATACTACCATAAAAAAAAAAAAAAATGTAAGCCTCAAAATGAAAAAAAAAAAAAAAAAAAAAAAAAAAAACTACTTCTTGGAATCGGTGGCCTTGGACTCAGCTGCCTTGGCTTGGGAGACCATGTCCTTGATTGGAATATTGTCTTCAGAAGGGGTATCCCCGGCCAAAGGGAGGGCCTCCTTACCTCTCCCAACCTCTGCTGAGGGGACCTCAGTACCTACAGCAAGGGCTGGGGCATCAAGGGCCTGCTCAGGAAGGTCAGCGGTCGGAGGGAGATTGGCTGGAACTTCTAGAATATATTCCGGAAAATACACGTTCTCAGCCTTTCTCAGGTTGGAGTTAGTAGGGGACCCCGCATTATTAAGTGCCTTGGTCTAGGACATAGTGCAATAGTCCCTGCAGACTTCGGCCACCTCCTCGGCCAGCCTTCACTCTATCTCCTTCACCCTACGTTCGTAGGCCGCGGTCACAGCAGCTTCAGTATTCTCCTTGGCCACCTGGGCTGCCTCCTTGGCTGCGTCCCTGACCTTCTGCAGCTCAGCCCTCAAGTCTAGGACCAACTGCTTCTGGATGGCCAAGTTCAGCTCCGTTGTATACAGCTACTTTTGTTGGTCCTCGGCCTGGGTTTCAACGATCTTCAGCCCCGCTAAAGCACTGTAGCGCTCATGTTCTGATTATTTTAACATCTCAGCCAAGCGCGCCTTTTCCTCATTTTCCTCCCCAAGCGCTTTCTCAACTTCATGCCGAGATTGGAACTTGGCCTCAAGCTTGTGATGGGCACCCGTACCCACTCTTCGGCAACATAAACCTGCTGCGTGACCTGCAAGAAAGTGGCAGAGCAGTTAATGCTTGCATGTGAAAAGAATATACATGTACAAGTCAGAAGCTCACTCACCACAGCGAGGTCTTTCTTTAAAGACATGAAGAGATCAGGTTGACTTGTCTGCCTAAGCACCTCCATATCCCTAGGGAGGATGAGAGGTTGCTCCAAGGCTTAGGCCAAGTAAGTAGCATGCCCCATGCTGGATTCCCTTATGGAAGAATCATAAGGGATAGGAGCCCCATCCATTTTTATCACAGGGGCCTACATGCACTGTTGACGGTGCACTTCTGCATTGTCCTTGTTGTCTATAGACTTGGACCTTCTGCCTTTCAGGTCCTTAGTTTTCTGCTGCTTGGTACCCCTTTGAAGGGGCACCTCCCCCTCTTCCAGCTATTGCACGGGCCTCTTCTTCTTCGGATTAGGGTTAGCACGCAGTTCGAGGTTGGCAGGAGGCGGAGGAGGAGGAGGAAGGTTGGCAGGAACCAAGGCCTTGGAAGTGTCTGTGGGGGTTACCCCCTTATTCCTACTCGCCATCAAACCCCTTAAACTCGATCTCTTCTTTTGTTGCTCCATTACTCCTTCCTTGGAAGTTAAATCAACCCAACTAAAGATTTGCTTTGGGAGACGAGCGGTGGAAAGTTTGTCAGACTCTGTCTCGAAATTTGAGAGCTCCACTGGTTTATTTAGCGCCCGATCCGATTCAAATCGAAACCGGTCTATCTCTTCGTCCAACGATAGACGCGAGGAGGTAACTCCCTCTTCGTCTATTACTACTGCACTGGGGGGGATTTGTTGTAAAGGTACTGCGAGTAGAGGAGGAATTTGATGTCCCGGTAGTCTGACTGGTGGAAGGTCTTCCTGTGCCAAGAAGTCCGGCTTGGACATGTCGATACGATTAATCCGAGGGTCACCAGCTCGGATGGCGTGTCCAACCTCTTGGAAAATCTTGGAGATGGGATCAAAATCTAGGACCAAGTGCACGGCCCTTAGTTGTCGATCCTCGCTCACAAAAATCTCCGATCGAACTAAATAGTTGAGTGCCGCTACGTTCGTAAGACTGAGCCGATGAGCAACTAGCCTCCTATCTGCAAAAATTATTGAAAGGCCAAACACAGTTAAAGCATTGAATTCCGTTATTCAAAGAAAGCAAAATGAAGGACATAGGTAAGGTAAAAAATCTAAGTTTCGTACTAGAAAACCTAACTTTAAGGTATCTCACCTGTCTCTCTTTCTTGGGTCAGGCAGTGACAACCATCGTGCCATGCCCCCGAAGCGATGAGGTAGTCATCTTTCATCCCTTTGTTGGACTTGGGGAGGCACGAAATAAGCCTGACAATGGCCGACCTAGACTTGAGGTAAAACCCTCCGTCGGCTTGTGAATGGCACTCGTACATTTGGACCACGTCATGCCATGTAAGTCCCAACTTAAGGTGCTCATTAAGGGCATCAACGCAGCCCAGAATCCTAAACATATTAGGCGTGCACTGATGGGGGCACAGCCTATGATTAATAAGGTAATCCTGGGTTATCCTACCCATAGGGAGGGTCATCCCTCATTCTAAGAAGGCTATTATGGGGATAATGACCTCCCCAGTCTCTCTATGTATAGCGATTTGCTCCGGAGAACAATATCGCAAACCAACCTTCTGGGGTATATGGAATCTATGTTTAAAGGCTTCTATTTTATCATTGGACTCTACTAAACTCTCGAATCTACCCATTTGGACAATTCTAGGAAAAACGACTGGAAAGTATAGGTAAAGAAGACAAGAACCAGAAGGACCGAGGAGATTGGCCGAGAAGGGAAAGGAAATTCAGAGAGGCAGAGACTTACAAGAACAAGAAAGCCAACATTGATCTTGTAAAAAGGATCCTTTAAAACTTTCTCAAAGAGGAATTGTGGAGGCTTAGAAAGCTAGGATATGTTGTGAGTTGGAGCGCTGAGTTCTCTGGAGTGTCTGAAAATTTACGAAGTAAAGAGAGAAAAGAGTCTCCTCAAGGCTTTATATAGAAGGAGAAAGGAAGCGGGAATAACCCTACTCAGAATTCTAGGAGAAAATATCCACCGTAGGATATGCGTCTCACCATTGGATGGGGGGGAACAAGGCACCACCTGGAGCAATAAATTACGATTCGCAGACCCTGAAGCGCCAGAAGCAGTTATGAAGCATGGAAAATGGCACTCTGACACATGTAAACCGAAGAAGTAAATGGTCATATCTCTAACGGATCAAAACCCCACTTTTTCTCCTTGGATAAGAGGGAAAAACCAAGGTTTTGAGGGGCTATTGTAGGGACAAGGCCCAAAGGTGGTACACTGGGCCTTACCCAAGGTTGCTGGAGAGTCCGAGGAGAGACAAATAGCTGGAGGGGCATTCCAGCTCAGCACCTTATAAATAAGAGAGGAAAGATGGACGGTCCGAGGAGAAAGTCCTCATCGGAAAAGATTAACACCGTTCTTTTGCACATTCCAGCAACAAGAATGAACTCAATGGGGGCATCGGTGTCAGGAGCACACCACGCGAGCCCACAAGATGGAAGGAGACACAAGAATATCTAAAGGAAGGGCTGTTATCTTCGCATTAAATGCATTACAGCTACTTTTTTGGCAGCATTTATGTGGAGAAGACCTCTGAACAGTGTTTCCTTGGCCATCACAACTCACAAAGGGCCAAAAGGGGTGTCTGATGGGATAAACACTCAAGTGGAGGTCCGGATGATCAACAGGTGTAAGGCCAGGATCACTAGAAGGGACCTATATAAAGAGAAAGACCTTCCATTGGTGGGGGGTCGGAGAACAAAAAGAGAACACAGTAATAGGGAGAATAGCACTTGTAATCCTTTTCCTCAGTCTATAAGAACATGGGCCTCCTCAGACAGCACGGAAGCTGAACCTTGTACGTATTTTCCTTGCATGATCGTTTGACAAACCCAACTTAGCCGTTATAACATTGACTAGAACCCAACTCTTTAACCCGCTCTCTACAAATTCATTGTATTGGGCTCACTAACCCACAATCCCATACTCATTGGGCTTAGGCCGCCAAAACAGGTCCATACAACACCATTCACAATATATCACATCAACAATTGTGAAATTTGTTAGTCGATTATTAATTAGACTTATTGAAAAACAACTACACTAGATATTATCACATCAACAATTATGAAGAGTGAGTTAACATAGAATAATTTGTGGTCTTAGAAGTACTCCTATAAAATATCTATCCACACTGCCAATTCCCGAACAGCTAAAAGCTCAGTTGTAATGGTTGAATGGAATCTCCATCTAAATAGGAACGGTTTGATGCATTTGGGACCTTAGATGAAAACTGAATTGAGACATTTTATATATTTAAATATGGTTTCTTTTATAAAAAAAAATAATATTACTTAAATTCTATTATCTTGTTTTAAATACAAAATGACTATTACGTAGATTGATTTATTTATTTTTTGTTGAGAAAGCCTATAGAAACAAAAAATATTGACGAATTTTATTATGATGAGTAGAGATTGTCACGCAAGTTGAGCTATATAATAAGTATAACCAAGCTTTTTTCTTTTTGAAAAGACTAGCCAGACTTTTAACAGCTGGTTGTGTAAGGACTTATGTGTTTTTACTTGTTAAGAACATATGTCACTTATTTATGTAAATTAGCTAATCTTTTGACAAAACGCACTCTACTTGTAATTGAGTAGTTCTAGGTGTTTTTAATACTTTAAGAAATAAGGTTTCAAGATCAAGTGTTGAAGTCATCAAGTCTGTCCAAGAAAAACAAGCTGAAGTGCAAATTCATTAAATCTCGACACCTGCTCGATAGCTCCTCGACACCTGCTATCTGTCGAGAATTATAAAGTCAGATTTTCTGATCTGATTTCTTGGGATTTGTGAATATGCTTTTGGGCCTTCTTTTCTTCTAACCTTAAACATATAAAAGGATTGTTTTAAGAGCCGTAAAATTGGACACAAGTTGCAAAAGCATTGAGCAATCTCTGGTCAAGCAAATTGTGATCAAAGACGAAGTTCTTGACCTAGTTCATCTTCTCTGAAGAAGTTGCTGTGTATTTGCACCAAAGGGTTTTGTGACCAAGCATCTTCCCGATCTTCATCGTGTAGGATGAACTGAAGAATTTTGCAGCCAACCTCTCCTTCTAAGTTGGTGTTTGAAGTCGCGTACTGGGATCTGCACATTGGTTAGTCATGTACTTGGGAGCCGTGCATCAAAGGTGGGAACTGTCAGTACATATCAAGTCCAATTGGGTATTGGGGTAAGGGTTCAACTATAGGTTGGTAAGGTACTTGGGATTCCTTTACTTGTCACCGCTTGATTTAATAATAGTGGAGTTTCGGGAGTGGTGATTTGAAAATCACCCGATGGAGTTTTTGCCATTAGGGTTTTCCCCATTCATAAACAAATCACCGTGTTATTTAATTTCCGCTGCATATTTAGTTATTGGGTGATTTGTTTGTGCTTCCACGTGTTTGCATGATAAATTGATTAATTAATAACTTGGCTAATTAATTAATTGGTTTAATCACAAGGGGTCATTCAGTTTGTGGCCTATCAAGTTGGAAATAAAGTTAGTTGAATTTATTTTTTTGAGAGAAAGTTGAATTTATTTTTTGGTTTGACTCTATGAGGAATCATAAATACGTCACTACTTTATTATGCAGAAATTTTAAATATTGTTGGTGGAAAATCAAGAATAATGCATGGATTAACAAAACTAAGCATGCTTCACTCTTCAAAAAAATAAGAATTAATTTTAATCATCAAGAACAACAAACTCATATGATAAACAAAGAAATAAAGTCAAAAAAATCGTCAGGGTAGATACGACTTTTTTTCCTGACTAAAGCAGCTTCTCCAGCTACACTTGGCAATGTCTCTAGCTAGCTGGAGGTTGGTGGTTCTCAGTGGTGGGAGGATGGGAACGATTTTTGAAATAGGGTATTGAGTGTGTTAAGTATAATCACTAAGTTGTTAAATGTTGGCATAGTGTTTTGTTATTGGAGGTTGTAATCGTAGGGTTTTGCATTACATCCTTATTATTGAATTTAAACTCTTTGTTATATAATATACATTCTGAAAGTTCAAAATGGGTATGAAACACCCTTGAACGTTTATACCCCAAATACAAAATTACCAATTCAAGCTTTATATCAAACAGTTAATGTGCGGAACATGATAACAAGCTTATAACAGAATTGATAAACAATCTAAGCCAAATATAAACACATCCACAGCAGTAAATATAAGGCAAAGATAAAGGAAAGAAGATTCAAACACTCGGACAACACACGATGTGTTATCGAAGAGGAAACTGAAGCCCTCGGCGTAAAACCTCTCTGCCGCCCTCCAAGCGGTCAAATAATCCACTAAAGAATGTAGTTGGGATACATGAACAGCAGAAGACCCTCCAAGCCTAATCTACCCAAGTACTTAAGCCCTCCAAGCTTCTTGCTCCAATGAGGTTACGCCGAACCTATTTCTTCTTTAGCTTACCGGATTCCGCTACTAGACTATAGCATCAACCAATGTAGATTGGTTCCTTCCTAACTGCTTCCTAACAGCACCAAATAAACTTTCTCACAGATGTGGGTGGGGTGAGATAAGGATTTGGCTAAAGGCCTCTCAAGGGTATAACAATGGAGAGGAAGAGAGTAGAGGAATTTGTAGAGTCTCTAAGGTTAAGATTGTGGATGAATCAATCTTGTATTTCTCTAGGGTTTCTCTCACAAAATTCTCTCTGGAAGCTCTCTCAATATCGTGGGAATGAGGGGTATTTATACAAGAATGAGAATGGAATGTGAAACATCAAATTTTCCGAAACAGGGCATTTTGGCGACTTGACCTCGCGACTGGGTTTAGTCGCGAGTTCAAGCTACGAGCTAATGGCTTGGCCAGCCTGGGACTTTTGTCTTGTAGTGCAACAGCTGGTGCGACTCTTTAGCTTCTGACATGCTTGGCACGTGTGCAGACTTTTGGCGACTTACAAGCCGCAACTCACCCGCAAGATCCAGTCGTGAGACTCTGTTTCTTTGCACATGCTTGAGCTTTTCTTCACATCTTCTCACACACTACCTTTACAAGTTTCCCACCTAAATACAGGGTAACTAAGTGCTGAATTACAAGCAAATTGGCACGGAATAAAGCCAACAAGATGGCTGATTAATTTCAACCTTACAATCTCCTCCTTTGGCTATTCTGTGACAAAACCTTACAACAGACTCTAGACTTAAAGCGTGAGTTGGGAACAATTGAACAAAACTCACTCACACCTAACTCTAGATTCTGAAACGCTCTTGAACATATGAACAAGTAACTCCTGAAACATAACAACATAGCAATATCATTGTATGCAGAAACACTTGAGATGCATATGGAGTAATAAAAGTGTGATCAAGCAAAATGGAATAAAGCAATAGACCGTGGCAAGATCAAACAAGCAATCACTATACAAAAGTGACTACTATGCTCATTCACACAAGGAATGAACATCCGGACATGCAAGGTGATAAGCTCAATTGAAGAGTATCATTTGCAAGTCCAACACTCAACCAATGCATACAAACATATATGCATTTAGGAACAATCCTACAAGGGCACAAGAGTGATGTACTTAAGATAATGCATAACATTAACAAGTACTAAAGTATAATGCAAAAAGGCTGCATAAGCAAAGTGTTGCAAATACATGGTATAGACTATAAAAGCCTACAAACTCCATAAGTGCATGGAAACAAACCCTTAAAGCTTACAAAAGCAACATGGGCACAAATGATAAAAAAAATAATAGACTGAAATAATACTGAAATAGCATCAGAGTATCAAAGCTTTAAACCAAAAGCAGTAAACATAAATAAGCAGTTATAAAACTAAAACATAGACTTCTTGCTACTTCTCCCCTTATCACTGCACTCCCCCTGTCAATGACATCATCTCCCCTTTTTTGTCATGGAATAGTTAGTTGTCATTCTCTTCTAGCTTCCGATGAATTTCATCCATCTGAGTTTCGAGAGATGTTAACTGTTTATCAAGATGGGAGTGTTGGTAGTACATGATCTGAGTAAGTCCTGAAATCTTGGTACTAAGATCTTGAAGTGCAGCCATGATGATGTCGAACTTTTCATCATAGGAATGAGAGGTAGAACTTGAGCTTCCTTGAGGGGCATGATGTTCTTGCTTGATAGTCTTCTTGGTGTGACTCATACTTGCTTGAAGAGTACGACCATTCATTGGACTTGGCCTAGAGTGAGGGCGCTCATTAGCAGAGGGACGCACACCTTTGAGCTTCAGAATCTGAGATATGAGACGAGAAAACGGAATACAATTCCTTGAGGTAGTTCAGTTAACTGTCTTAGCCAAAATGTGAAAGATGTGGGAGCATACATCAATTTCCACATCAGATACCAAATCATGAAGAAATAGTGCTCGTCCAAGGTTGATGTAGCCTGTGCTTGACAATGGATAGAGATTGCTACACATGATTGTTGACATAAGCCTTAATTCTGGAGAAAGTGATGCCACATTGATTGACGTTCCACTGGAAGAGAATTCCAAATCAGCTCCTAATACTTTCTGAAGTGTGCCCTCATTTGGAACCAAATCATTGTAGACTGGTGGGATAGGAAGTATGGGCCGGTTGATGTTAAGAATATCAGATAGATACACCGGAGTTACCGAGAACTGCTTTCCTCTAACCCAGCATTTGATCTCTTCTCCTTCTACAATAGCATTGGCATAGAACTCTTTCACCATGTTCTCGTAGGCATCTTCAAGATCGGAGAGAAGAAAATTCCAGTCTTTTGTGGCAAACCAGGTAGGAATTTTGGTATCTAAAAGAGATGACTGATCAACGGCTCTTTTAGCCAACAAGGGAGCATCTTGAAAACGGTTCTTAAAAGATTCAAAAGCAGCATAAGACCTAAACAAGTTAGGATCAAACATTCCTGTTGAAAAACGAGCTCTCTTTGGTCTAGGGGAATCTTCATCAACATCAATGATTAGCTTTTTCCCTTTGTTGCTGCCACCTTTCACAGCTCAAGTCTTGAATGGTGACATATCCACTCTGCATTAGGGATTATAAAAAAAACAACACCCAACAGAAAAATACCAACCAATATTAGCATAAGGTTAGAATCAATTTATGAGCATTTAGGAAAAGAACCCTAAAAACTTGGAATTTAGGGTCCAAACATGACAATGGGAGTGTGTGTGTGTGTGTGTGTGTGTGAACAATACCCAAAGGAACTCATATAATAGATTAAAAAAGATCACACCCAAAGAAGCCGAACAGCATCATCACAGAATCAGACACCCATATTCGAAAAAAAATACCAATAGCACAGATCCATTCAAAACTCAAACGAGGACCACACACATAGATCCAAGAAAATAATGTTCAAATCATGAATAATTAGGTGAAAACAGGAAAACCCATACCTTTTTCTTGAAGAGTGAAGTGAGAATGATGCAGAAATGGAGGTTTTCAAAGAGTTTCTCGGTGAGTTTCAAAGAGAGAAATGGGGAAGACAATGAACAGTCAAATGATTTCGAGGGAAAACTGAAAAGTTTTTTTTTTTTTGAAATCAGACTCTAAAACGCAAAACACGAGTTTTTCGCAACTGGATCAAGTCACCATGGTAAGCTGTGAAACACTGTGAAGGTAAGAAATTTGAAAATTTCATCAAGTGTTTTTCGCGACTGAAAGGTCTACCCACGAAGGAGTCGCGAGCTGAGCCACGAAAATCTCTTAGTAATCCTCGTGATTGAGCCTTCCACCCGTGAACAAGTCGCCAAACTGAGCCGCGAAAAATGCAAAAACTCAAATTTTGAAAAATTTTCTAAGTCTTTTTCGCGACTGGGATATTGACTCGCCAGTAAGTCGCGAAAAATCTCTGAGTGGGCTTGCGACTGGGGCTTGCGACTGAGCGAACCCGTGACTTAGTCGCCAAAACAGGGGAAAAAGTTTTTGAAATTTTTGATATTTTTGTAAAAATAAAATACTTTCCAAAAACAACTAAAAACACTCAAAAATTTTTTTGTGTTTGATTAAACAAAGATTGAGTATGTGAAAACACATTTAATCAAGTATAATCACACAAATGAATATGGCATTCATTGAACATAGACTTGTGTGTTGTCTGTGGATATCAAAAAATAAGATAGTCCTTAATCCAATGTGAAGCTTCAATGATCAATTCAATCAAGACATACACAGTTAGTACTAGATAATGTGATCTATCTCAATTATAGAAACATGCATATATGACCTCCCACAAGAACTTGATTACATTCTTTGAAACTTTTCATTTGGCTCCATATTCAACATATCCTTTGCACTTTTTGAGCAAAGAAAATCTCATTGTGAGATAGATGCCTGAAATTTTTGATATTTCAATTTATGAGTTAGCCTTTGGCTTTTTGGGCATCAAACATTTTATTTTGGTCGCTTTCCCTTTTTCCTAGTCAAATACTAGTATGTACGACAGGCTTTTGCAGCTTTATATCTCTTTTCATTTGGAGATTTATATTTAGAGAGCTCTTTTAAGCAAAAACAAAAATAAAGAGTGGGAAGATATATAGGCATGAGTTTATGCATGTCTCAAGATCAACAAAACCATTCACTAATCATTCATGGTAATGTTGAAGATCTATTTACAATAGTCACATAGATTTCAGAATTTCTCCCACAATGATATGAGCGCAAAGGGAACAAGCTAAGCTCGTAGATGCACAAGGCCATTTAGTACAAAGGTATAGGGCAAAATATAATTTGAGACAAAACTCAACAAAGTTGATTAAACTTTTTGGATTTTCTATTTTTTATGTGTTTTTGAATTTTTGACACAAGAAAAGCATAGATTGATCAAAACAAAATCAGCAAAAAAATTTTAATCAAAAACTCACAAACAAAATGAATCATATGAAGAGGTCCTAAACACAAACACAATGTAGAACATTCTACATAAGGCACATATGGAAGATAGAGTTTAGGGAATGATACCGACACCAATGGTCTTACGTAGGGATTCAAACCTAGGGCCATCAAGATGTTTAGTGAATATGTCAGCCTTCTGATTTTCTGTATTGATGAATTCTAGACATACTATCTTGTCCTCTACCAAGTCTCGAATGAAATGATACCGGATCTCAATATGCTTTGATTTGGAGTGCTGAACTGGATTCTTTGACAGATTTATTGCACTGGTGTTATCACAGAACACACACATGGTGTCTTGAGAAATTCTATAGTCGTGTAGTAGTTTTCTCATCCATAACAGTTGGGCACAACAGCTGATATGCATGAAATATATACAATAAAGTACTCACATATCTACATATTTATCCTTACTTTTATGTTATTTTGTGACTGGTTATATAATATCTTTGTGTTGTAGGTAACAAGGGCTTTACATGCAAAGTGGGGCTAAGCCAATTGAATCAAGCCAACTTACATCCAGCCATGCATGAATTCAAGAGAAGGCCAACTGAATTAAATTTAAGTCCAATTGGAGTAAGGAATCAAAGGAAATTTGCACCAAATTCAAGTCCAATTCGGATTAGGATTCCAGCCTGGACATCAGTTAGTATTTTCAGCATAACTTTCGGCTCAGATGTCCAATCGAGATGATTCAAGTTGGGCTGGAAAGTTAACTTAAAGGGCTACAACTTTGTAGTTTACCAAAAGCCCGAATTCTGAGCTTAAATGGGCCGAAATCGTCGGTTAAGTGAAGCCTAAAAATCTGGGATTTTCTCCAAACGGGAATTCAACTTGTAATAGGATTCCTTGACCTATTTAAAGGCTTTTTAGGGCAAAATTTAGGGAGGCGAGTGCTAGGGCTGAGATGAAAAATAGAAAATTGGGGCAAGAGGCAGTGCCGCATGTGGCTTCTCTGTAGCTTTTCTCCATGATAGCACTGTGACTATTTCTTTCTCTATTTTATTTGTCTAGTTTAATGTTTAGTATTTTATTCTTGTGTTTTCTTTCAATTATCATGAGTAGCTAAATTTATAATTAGGGTTGAGGATGAAACCTTGTTAAGGATTATTAGTAATATTTATGTGATTTGATTTTTCTCACAATAGTTGTTCTTTAATGATTTAAATTGTTCTTACTTCATATCAATTGACTAAGATGAGATTCTAGATATGAGTTCAATCATGTTTTCACATGATTTAGGATTTGTCTTAATTAATTGAATGCTTGGTTTATTAATTCTTGATTATAAAATTGGATATCGTTTGTGATTTGTCTGTCAATGGATACAATTTATGATTTGATTTTTAGAATTGGATATATCTTGTGATTTGTTTGGTTATGGATACAATTGATGATTTTGTTTTATACTTAAGAAGCGAAGAAGAACATGCTTTTGGTTTTTAAAATAAGGATTTTAATGAGGATATTTTCCATGATAGCAAGATTGATTTCTAGATTATCATGTAGTGAGTTGGGAAAAATTAATGATCATAAATATATGTTGATATGAATTAACAAGGCGGATTCCAAAACCTTAATTCCTTTCCCTTGATTGTTTACATCTTTTTATTGTTTTATATCTCTTACTTAGTTTAACTATTAGCTTAATTTTATTATTTGCTTAGTTTATTTAATTTCAAAACAACCAATTTTTATTAAACTAGATTAGGATTAATTTAGTTAAGATTTGATTAATTTTCCTACGTTCATTCAAGTCCCTGTGGGTTCGACCTCGTACTTGTCAAACTATACTTCGGTACGGTTCGTACACTTGCGAGTATTTTAAAATTTCACAGCAACAGCTTCCTACTGCAATATATTCAGCTTCAACAGTTGAAAGGGAGACTGAATTTTGCTTTTTGCTCATTCATGAGACCAAGTTATTTCCAAGATAGAAACAACCACCAGAAGTGCTTTTTCTATCATCAATGCATCCAGCCCAGTCTGCATCTGAATATCCCACCAAACACTCATTTGAATCTTTAGAATACCAAATCCCATATTCAGACGTGCCATTCACATAGCGAATGATTCGCTTGACTGCTGTCAAGTGGGACTCTTTAGGAGCAGCTTGAAATCGAGCACAGACCTCGACACTGAATGCAATATCCGGCCTACTAATTGTGAGATAGAGAAGATTGCCAATCATGCTTCGATATAGTGTTGGATCAACGTCAACACCATTTGCATCTATGCTCAGTTTCGATGATGAACTCATGGGAGTAGAAGTGTGTTTCTTCGAATCCAGGCCAAATCTTTTGACAAGATTTTTGGCATATTTCTCTTGAGAGATAAATATTCCATTTCCCCGTTGTTTTACTTGAATCCCTAGGAAGTAGTTCAACTCTCCTACCATGCTCATTTCAAATTCCCGTTTCATTTCTTCCGAGAATTCATGAGCTAGTTGATCAATTGTAGATCCAAAAACAATGTCATCCACGTACACTTGAGCGACAATGAGAGATTTTTCATCTCTTTTGACAAACAAAGTTTGATCAGCTTGGCCTCTTTTGAATCCACGATCCAACAAGTATGTTGTGAGACGATCATACTTTGCTCTTGGTGCTTACTTCAACCCATACAGTGCTTTCTTTAACCTTAGCACATGATCCGGAAAGTGAGGATCTTGAAATCCCTTTGGTTGCTCAACGAATATTTCTTCTGTTAGGACATATGTGTTTACATGTTAGGAACATATGTCATGATTTATGTAAATTGGCTAATCCTTTGACAAAACGCACTCTACTTGTAATTGGGTAGTTCTAGGTGTTTTTAATACTTCAAGAAACTATGTTTCAAGATCAAGTGTTGAAGTCATCAAGTCTGTCCAAGAAAAAGCAAGTTGAAGTGCAGGAATTTTAAAGCTCGACACCTTCTCGACACCTACCTCGACACCTGCTAGCTGTCGAGAATTACGAAAATCAGAATTCTGATCTGATTTTATTGGGATCCGTGAATGTGTTTTTGGGCCTTCTTTTCTTCTAACCCTAAACATATTTAAGGAGTGTTTTAAGAGCCGTCAACTAAGACACAAGTTGCATAAGCATTGAGCAATCCTTGTTCAAGCAAATTGTGCTCTGAGACGAAGTTCTTAACCTAGATCATCTTCTTCAAGAAGTTGCTGTGTATTGTGCACCTTAGGGTTTTGTGACCAAGCATCTTCCTGATCTTCATGCATAGGATGATCTGAAGAACTCTGCAGCCAACCTCTCATTCTAAAGTTGGTGATTGAAGTCGCGTACTGGGATCCGCGCATCTGGTTAGTCACGTACTTGGGAGCCGTGCATCAAAGGAGGGAACTGTCGCTACAGATCAAGTCCAATTGGGTATTGGGGTAAGGGTTCAACTGTAGGTTGGTAAGGTACTTGGGATTCCTTTACTTGTAACCGCTTGATTTGATAATAGTGGAGTTTCGGGAGTGGTGACCTGAAATCACCCGGTGGGGTTTTTGCCGTTAGGGTTTTCCCCATTCGTGAACAAATCACCGTGTCTTTTATTTTCCGCTGCATATTTTGTTATTCGGTGATTTGTTTGTGCTGCCACGTATTTGCATGTTAAATTGATTAATTAATAATTTGGCTAAATTAATTAATTAGTTTAAATCACAAGGGGTCATTCAGTTTGTGGCCTATCAAGTGGTATCAGAGCAGGCACACTCTGATTAGTTATTAATCTTTGCTGTGTTTGATCCATTGACCCCTGTTTGTCATGGATAGAGGACAATCTCTTATTATACCTCCTTTATTTGATGGGACTAACTATGCCTATTGGAAAGTACGCATGAGAGCTTTTTTGCAGTCCCTAGATGAGAAGGTGTGGCAAGCTGTGGAGATTGGCTGGACAAAGCCAAAAGAAGCGCCGGCTGATTGGGATGAAGCCAAGATCAAGGCGGCAAACTTCAACAGCAGAGCGTTGAATGCACTGTTTAGCGCTGTCACTAATGAGGAGTTCAAGAAGATATCCTCAACAGAAACTGCCAAGGAGGCGTGGACCATCCTCCAGACAACCTATGAAGGAACAAAGGCTGTCAAGGATTCAAAGCTACAGAGGCTCACTACTAGCTTTGAAGAAATTAAGATGGAGGAGGATGAGTCGTTCGATGAGTTCTATGCCAAGCTGAAAGACATAGTGAACTCAGCCTTCAATCTTGGGGAAACCATCCCTGAACCCAAGGTTGTAAGGAAGGTGCTCAGATCTCTACCTGAGAGATTTCATGCCAAGATTACGACAATTGAAGAATCAAAGGATATTGATAAAATTCCTTTGACTGAGCTAGTTGGGAACTTGCAGACCTACGAGTTAGGGTTATCAAGGATAAGCAAGTCAAGCAAGGGCAAGAGCATGGCCCTAAAGGCAAAGAACAGTGATACAGATGAGTCTTCCGATGATGAAGACTCAAAGATGAAGTCCTACATCACAAGGCAATTCAAGAAGTTTATGAAGAATGCCAATGGGAGGAGCTTCGACAAAGACCGAAGGCAATCCGGTTCTTCACAGTTCAAGAGCCAAGACAAGGGAAGGAAGGATGCCAAGGATGGCGGTCAATACACTGTTCCTGCAGGACCAAAGTGTTTTGGGTGTCACGGGTTTGGACACATGAAGAATGAGTGTCCCACTTATCTGAAGAGCATTGGAAAAAGCAAGGCTCTAGCTGCAACCCTTAGTGACACTGAGCCTGAAGATGATTCCGATGATGAGGATGACGGAATCCTAAATGCCTTCACTGCTTCAGTCAATTCTACTGATGGGATTGTTGAAGAAGAAGAGGAAGAATTGGTGGACACTGAATGTGAAAAGATGGATGACAAAGATGATATCCATTCAGCCTATGAGAAGCTTTACAAGCTTTCTGAAAAGCATGAGAAGCTGTACAGGCTGGCCACCAAGAAGCTCAGTGATGTGGAACTTGACAGAGAAGAATTGTCCACAAAGTTTGATGAGGCTAATCAAACTATTGGTGCACTGAGATTTGAGAACAACTTCCTGGCTGAGAAGACCAAGAAGCTTGAAGCTGAGCTGTTTCAAGTGAGAGCTCAACTGGAGAGGACGTCAAGTGCAAAGCTTGATGAGATGCTCAGCAACCAGAAATCTGCTTCAGATCGAACAGGTTTAGGGTATGGTCTTTCTATCTCTAACTCTGCTTCTACTAGTTCTACTGTTTTTGTTCCTCCTGCTAATAATGTTAAAATTGAGAACATTGATGCTAAAACTGAATTAGCTAGTGAGAACATAGACAAAGAAAAATCCATCTTAGGAGCACCCCCTAAGTTAGAAAAGAAAGATGCTAAACTCCCTAAGGATAAGAAGGCTAACTCTCAGAAGCCTAAACAAAAGAAGCAGCATCTCTGTTATCATTGTGGAGCTGCCGGTCATACTCGACCTAATTGCTACAAGTGGCTTGCCACCCAACAGAGCAACAATATGACAGCATCTGGAAGCCAAAATCAGCTTCAATCCTCTCTTGCTCCTCTTGGAGATCTTCTGAAAGCCATCATGTTCCTTTCGAACTTGAACGGTTTCAATTCTTCCCCCTCACCGCCGGTTCAAGGTTTCAAACAAAGGAAAGGCTCTTCCAAGGAGTGGAAGAAAAAGGACTCTAAGTGATTTCATCACTTTCTTCTCCCCTCTTGTTTCTCTCTATCTTTGCATTGCATGTGTGTTTTGCATTTTTATTTGAGTCAGTCTAGTTTTATGCATTGTTTTGCTTTGTTAACATGTTTTTGTGTGTTTACTTTCAGTTTTGTTTATTTTGTTTTTGATAAAAATAAAAAAAATAAAAAAATTAAAAAAATTGAAAAATACAAAAACAGTGTGTGTTTTGTGTACTTTGGTACTTGTGTACCTTAGATGGCCAATGAAACAAAGTTTTCTAAACTTTGTATCTCTTGTAGCTTAGATGAGCATCTTTATGCACAACTAAGCAAGTGAGCTTTGTGGCTCGTGTTTGTGATGAGTAAGATTAGGTTATTTCTTTGACTTAACACTCATATCACTCTTTTTGACGGGTAGGACTAGAAAATCCTAAGAGAAAGGCATAAATAACCATCTCACCACTGTTACCCGCCAATCATTAATGACATCTGTATGCTTCGGCATAGCAAAAGTGTGATGTCAATGACATTTGTGTGCTTAGGCATAGCAAAATTGAAATGTCAAATATCAATGGGTATTTCTTTTCTTTCTCATAAGCCCATGTATGATATGCTTAAAAAGAAAATATGCAAAGAAATAAAAAGCAAAAAGATTAAAAATGCTTTTAAAAATGGTTGCAAGCGTGTATTCTAGGAGATGTGGGAGTTATAGGATGTACCTCAAAGGTGATAGTCCCCATCAAACAGTTATGATTGTGTGTGAGTTAAAGTTATTTTCTCATATCTCCGATCGTCATAACATGTATACACTTATGCAATCTTGCGATGTTTTTCACACACAACACGCAATATTCTTTGCTACTTTTGATACATGTGCAGGTACAATGTGATTTGGCCATCACAAAGGTTTACATGTGCTTTTGTATGCTCACTAAACTGTCATGACTTATTTTTGAAATATAAAATTTGTTAGACTTGTTTAGTGTGTGTGTGTGTTCTTGGGAGATCCATGTGCTTAAAATTTTCATTGAGAGATGATTTTTGAGAGATTTATATGTTGATTGGATCATGGTTGAGGTGCATGTCTTGATTGCATATTGTCTGTGTTTTTCAAATCTCGAAAAACTGCATTTCAAAGCTGGCTCGACACCTTCTCGATACCTCCTCGATACCTGGTCAGCTGTCGAGCCTCTAAAGCTTTTTCTTATCGCAATCTCGACACTTCCTCGACACCTGGTGGATCGATCGAGAACTCTCTGTCTGGTCGATACCTTCTCGACACCTCTTCGATCGATCGAGCTTCTGATGATGGTTGAGCTGTTTGGTACCTCGATACCTCCTCGATACCTCAGCTGTTGAAGGCATTTTCTCTCGATACCTTCCTCGACAGCATCTCGATACCTCTCGACACCTCTGCTGTCGAGATTTACTGGAGATCCTATATATACTTCGATCGCGATTTCTCCTTCATTTTCTCGATCTCTCCGAGGCGGTTCGTGTTCCTGAAGCGATTTTTCTTCTCTCCAACCTTCATCCATCTTGATTTTCGAACTTTCTTGCTTCAAATCACTTGGTATGATCTTGTTTTCCTTTGTTTTTCATGCATATCATGTTTCAAACTTAGGTTTTGGGATTTTTTTTGAAAACTTTGGGTTTTTCAAAATCTTTGAGTTTTTGTTGAAATTTTGGGTTGGGATTTCAATAAAAAGTGTTTAAAATATCATACATTGCATTCCATGTGCATTAGAATGATACTTTCATGCATTTAGTTGTGTGATTCTTGAATGTGTGCTGCTAGGATTGGATTGGGCTGAGCCCATGATGTTTTTATTGTTTAGCATGTCACAAGATCATGCATTCCCATGCATACGTTCATTTTGTTCAATATACTGTTATATTTGAACTGCTTGGGACTTTTCTGATTGTCTCCCTCTCTATCTTTTTCTTTTCTTTTACGTTAGTTGCATCTATGGCACCTAAACGTAAATCTACTCCGGCTCGGAACCCTCTGCGTTCTGGAGCTTCTTCATCTTCTGATCATGCTCCTCATAATCTTCGGTTCCGTGATGGAGATGCCTACAAGGCATTTACTGAGAACTTCTCTAAACGAGGTGTTCATTCGGAACGCCATGTTGTTCTGGCGGACTTCGCCGACACTGACCTTCCCTCTGTCATTCACAGTAGGGGATGGGAGTCACTGTGTGACGTCCCGGTCACTTGTCCTCTCGTGCTGATTCAGGAGTTTTACTCCAACATGCACGGGATTGATCGTTCAGTACCTCTCTTTTTCACTCGCGTTCGAGGTACGCGCATTGCTGTCACACCGCAGCTGGTTGCGGATGTGCTTCATGTTCCTAGGATAGAGTTTCCTGACTATCCTACCTGTGAGCGACTGAGGACTGTGTCCAGGGATGAGCTCATTTCTGCTTTCTGTGAGCGCCCTTCTGAGTGGGGTGAGCATATGTACACATCATGTAGACCTTTTGCTAAAGGTCCTAGATTCCTTAACATGGTGATGACATTTGTACTTCATCCCCTCTCCCATTATAACTCTATCACAGAGCCTCGTGCTCGTTTCTTGCTTTCTCTTCTTGAGCATCTCACGATAGATTTTCCCTCTCACTTCATTTTCTCTATCATAGATGTTCATTTAGATGCGGCGTCCCGTGATAAGCTTGTTTTTCCTTCTGCTATCACGAGGATTCTACGCCATTTTTCCATCCCTTTCCCTGTTGCCGACCACTTCACACACATCTCTGCCATAGATGCCGCTACCGTAAAACATAGCCAGGCACAGTTCAGGGCGAGACAGCCGGATTTCACTCCGCCCTCCCGTTCGGCTCCATCCAGATCTGCTCCATCTACATCGACTTCTCTTCCTTCCTCCAGCGATGTATCCCTTGGAGATATTATGGCGCAGCTGCAGCGCATGGATGCTCGCCTTGATACACTCTCTACTGAGTTGTATCAGGTGAACGTTCGTGTTGGTCGTATTGCACGACGGCAGGCGACCATGGGTGGTTTTGCATCTGAGGCTTCTCCACCACCTCCTCCAGTTGCTTCCGAGTCTGATGCTGAGGATGATGATGATGATAGTGATGACGATGATGCTTCAGATGATGATGGAGATGCTAGCTCTACTGATGAGATGTCTACATGACACTCTACCCTTTGTCACTCGTGACAAAAAGGGGGAGTAGTTTTGGGATTATGAGAGTAGTCATCTTAGGGGGAGAGTTAGTATAGGACATTTTGATAGGGGGAGTGTTCATACTTTTTGAGGGATGTAGTGAGGCTTTAGATGTATCTTTTTCTTTTCCTTCTTTATAGATACATTAGTCTTGTATATCAGTTTTACATACATTGTACTTATCTTCTATATATGTGGATGTATGTTTTCCTTATTCACCTATCTCTTCATGTGTTGTTTCTTTTCTTTCTTTATACACATGTTCTTTATACTTGTATGCAATCTAATTATTTCTGTTTCACACAAGATGCCTTGATGAGTTTTGTTTATAAGTGCTTCAGAAATACAGGTTGTCAAAGTCTACTTGCCATAAACTCTCTTTTTGCAAAGTTCTTCAAGAGTTTGTGTTAGGATAGATTTTATTGTATGTAACAAGTGAATATGAGTTGAGTGATTTATGACTTCTCTCATATGTTCATTTGTTTGTTGTGGTTTTGTCACGGATTGCCAAAGGGGGAGATTGTTAGGACATATGTGTTTACATGTTAGGAACATATGTCATGATTTATGTAAATTGGCTAATCCTTTGACAAAACGCACTCTACTTGTAATTGGGTAGTTCTAGGTGTTTTTAATACTTCAAGAAACTATGTTTCAAGATCAAGTGTTGAAGTCATCAAGTCTGTCCAAGAAAAAGCAAGTTGAAGTGCAGGAATTTTAAAGCTCGACACCTGCTCGACACCTACCTCGACACCTGCTAGCTGTCGAGAATTACGAAAATCAGAATTCTGATCTGATTTTATTGGGATCCGTGAATGTGTTTTTGGGCCTTCTTTTCTTCTAACCCTAAACATATTTAAGGAGTGTTTTAAGAGCCGTCAACTAAGACACAAGTTGCATAAGCATTGAGCAATCCTTGTTCAAGCAAATTGTGCTCTGAGACGAAGTTCTTAACCTAGATCATCTTCTTCAAGAAGTTGCTGTGTATTGTGCACCTTAGGGTTTTGTGACCAAGCATCTTCCTGATCTTCATGCATAGGATGATCTGAAGAACTCTGCAGCCAACCTCTCATTCTAAAGTTGGTGATTGAAGTCGCGTACTGGGATCCGCGCATCTGGTTAGTCACGTACTTGGGAGCCGTGCATCAAAGGAGGGAACTGTCGCTACAGATCAAGTCCAATTGGGTATTGGGGTAAGGGTTCAACTGTAGGTTGGTAAGGTACTTGGGATTCCTTTACTTGTAACCGCTTGATTTGATAATAGTGGAGTTTCGGGAGTGGTGACCTGAAATCACCCGGTGGGGTTTTTGCCGTTAGGGTTTTCCCCATTCGTGAACAAATCACCGTGTCTTTTATTTTCCGCTGCATATTTTGTTATTCGGTGATTTGTTTGTGCTGCCACGTATTTGCATGTTAAATTGATTAATTAATAATTTGGCTAAATTAATTAATTAGTTTAAATCACAAGGGGTCATTCAGTTTGTGGCCTATCATCTTCATTTAGAAAACCATTAAGAAAGGCACTTTTCACATCCATTTGGTACAGTTTGAAATCCATAACACATGCTATGGACAATAGAATTCGAATCAACTTTAGTCTTGCTACTGGTGCAAATGAATCATCAGAGTCTATACCTTCCACTTGAGTATATCCTTGTGCTACTAGCCTAGACTTGTTTCGGACAACCTCACCGTCTTCATCAGTTTTGTTCTTGAAGATCCACTTGGTGCCGATCACATGGGTGTCTTTGGGCCTTGGAACCAACTCCCATACATCATTTCTAACAAACTGATGTAGCTCTTGATGCATAGACTCTATCCAATTCTCGTCTCTAAGAGCTTCCTCTACCTTCTTAGGTTCGAATTGAGTAAAAAAACAATTGTATGTCACATAATTCGCACTGTATTTTGGTCATTTTCTTAGCCGAAGTCCCTCATTTACATCACCAATGATATTACTTGATGGATGATTGAGAATTACCCTTGATGACGGTCTCTTGGAGGTAGAAGGTTCTTTATCTCGAGAGATCGGAGGTTGAACTTCCGGAGGGGTAAGAGGGCTAGGAGGCCTTTGTGTTGATCTAGTCTCCCTTGTTGGTATAGGCGGTGTGGACTTTTTTTCCAGTGATTCTTTCTCAATGTCATCATCTTGTGACATGTTGTCGTCAACCTCCCTCTTCTTCGGGTCAGATTCATCATCATCATTAATATCCCTTTCAAAGATGGTGTCATCGATGACCACATTTATTGATTCCATCACTGTCTTAGTGTGTTTGTTGAACACTCTATATGCTCGGCTATTTAATGAGTAGCCTAGAAAAATCCCTTCATCACTCTTAGCATCAAATTTTCCAGGATTCTCTCTATCATTAAAAATATAGTATTTGCTCCCAAATATTCGGAAATATTTCACTTTCGGTTTCTTTTCTCTCCAAATTTCATACGATGTCTTCTTCGGTCCTCCTCGAAAGTAGATCCTATTCCCAATATGACATGAAGTATTCACCGCTTCAGCCCAAAACTTCTGTGGAAGGTTTTTGTTCAGTAACATTAGTCGAGCCATTTCTTGAATCACCCAGTTCTTCCTTTCAACTACTCCATTTTGTTGTGGAGTCTTTGGGGATGAGAATTCCTTCTTGATGCCGTGTTCATTGCAAAATGCTTCAAACTTCACATTTTCAAACTCCTTTTCGTGGTCACTTCTGATCTTGACTATAGGTACTCCTTTTTCATTAATCAGTCTCTTGCACAATTTCTCCATCTTGTCACATGCCTCTGATTTCCCTCTAAGAAAATCCACCCAAGAATACCTTGAGAAGTCGTCAACCACCACCATAATGTAACGCTTTCCACCCATGCTTTCTGTTCTTGTTAGACCCATTAGATCCACATGCAGTAATTCTAAAGAGCGAGAGGTTGCAACCACAGTCACTTTCGGATGGCTTGACTTTGTTTGTTTCCCTAATTGACATGAACCACAAACATTCTTCTCAATTTTCCCAAACTTTGGTAAACCAACCACTGCTTCAAGCTTTGAGACTTTTGCCACTTGTTTGTAATTAGCATGTCCAAGTCGTTGATGCCACAACTCTAAGAGATTTACCTGAGCACTCCGACATGCTATGCTTGGTTTGGGAATGACCCCATAACAATTATCGGTGGTCCTAAGTTCCTTCAGAACTTGAACACCTTCTTCATTCAAGATTAGACATCCTTTCTTTGAGAATTGAACTAAGAAGTCGTCATTACAAATCTGAGTAATACTCAACAAGTTCACTTTTAATCCCTTAATATACAGCATGTCAGTCAACAATGGTAGTCGTGGAATGTCCACCATTCCCTTTCCAAGAACTTGTGAATGACTACCATCTCCAAATGTCACAAAGCCATCTTCCTTCTCTTTAAGAGTTTTGAACAGAGACTTATCTACAGTCATATGCTTTGAACAACCGCTGTCAAGGTACCACAAACATGAATTAAATACTTTCAAAGCGGTATGAACAAAAAGACATACATGAGAGAGACATTCTTGACTCTCGAAGTAGGACTCATTTTCCTTTATTTCATTCAAGGATGAGTGAAGTTTTCTTTTTAGACGATCAAGTTTATCACACAAATGTCTATTTCTCCTCTCATACTTATAGACTAAGGACTTTGACTCACATAAGCTGTTATGAATATCATGGTTTCTATGAACTAGGGATTTCAGCATGTGACAGAAGATTCTAGCATGTTTCTTTGATTTAAATAACTCTAAAAACACATTACTAGAACAGTCTTCAAAAATACTCATAGAGTCTTTTTCACAAACATCTTTACTCTCTTTCATGTTGATTTTAACCAAGACATTTTTCAAACAACACCAAGGGGTCAAGGAACACACTTAGGTATTTAAACCACAGCAAGTGTACCCGCTCTAATACCAATTGAAAGTTCAAAATGGGTATGAAACACCCTTGAACATTTAGACCCCAAATACAAAATTACCAATTCAAGCTTTATATCAAACAGTTAATGTTCGGAACATGATAACAAGCTTATAACAGAATTGATAAACAATCTAAGCCAAATATAAACACATCCACAGCAGTAAATATAAGGCAAAGATAAAGGAAAGAAGATGCAAACACTCGGACAACACACGATGTGTTATCGAAGAGGAAACTGAAGCCCTCGGCGTAAAACCTCTCCGCCGCCCTCCAAGCAGTCAAATAATCCACTAAAGAATGTAGTTGGGATACATGAACAGCAGAAGACCCTCCAAGCCTAATCTACCTAAGTACCTAAGCCCTCTAAGTTTCTTGCTCCAACGAGATTATGCCGAACCTATTTCTTCTTTAGCTTACCGGATTCCGCTACTAGACTATAGCATCAATCAATGTAGATTGGTTCCTTCCTAACTGCTTCCCAACAGCACCAAATAAACCTTCTCACAGATGTGGGTGTGGTGAGATAAGGATTTGGCTAAAGGCCTCTCAAGTGTATAACAATGGAGAGGAAGAGAGTAGAGGAATTTGTAGAGTCTCTAAGGTTAAGATTGTGGATGAATCAATCTTGTATTTCTCTAGGGTTTCTCTCACAAAATTCTTTCTGGAAGCTCTCTCAATATCGTGGGAATGAGGGGTATTTATACAGGAATGAGAATAGAATGTGAAACGTCAAATTTTCCCAAACAGGGCATTTTGGCGACTTGACCTCGCGACTGGGTTTAGTCGCGAGTTCAAGCTGCAAGCTAACGGCCTGGCCAATTTGGGACTTTTGTCCTGTAGTGCAACAGCTGGCACGACTCTTCAGCTTCTGAGATGCTTGGCACGTGTGCAGACTTTTGGCAACTTGCAAGCCACGACTCACTCACGAGATCCAGTCGCGAGACTCTGTTTCTTTGCACATGTTTGAGCTTTTCTTCACATCTTCTCACACACTACCCTTACAAGTTTCTCACCTAAATACATGGTAACTAAGTGCTGAATTACAAGCAAATTGGCACGGAATAAAGCCAACAAGATGGTTGATTAATTTCAATCTTACACCTTCTGTAAAAAATAAAAATAAAAATAAAAAAATTGGCAAAATAGGAACCTTTGAAAGTTATTTTGAGATAGTCGTGGGTTTCAGCTAGCTCAACTGGTAAAGTCTCTGATGGTTGAATAAGAGATATGAGGTTCAATCCCTACTTACTCCAAAAATTGATTGGTGTTTTGGTTTGATGATAAAGAGTTATTATCAAGAGCGGACGCTATAGGTTGAAACTTTCTCTAAAAAAAAAGAAAGTTATTTTGGGATAGTCATTTTTTTAAATCTAGTCTATTGATGATGAAATTTTTTGTAGTAAATTCTTCTCTTGAAGAGGCGTGTTGAGGAGCCGAGTTCCATGCATGTTTTTAGTGAAACTCTCTTGAAGAAACGAGTTCCATGTTGAACATATGACAAAGACTATAACCCGAATACTTTTAAAATAAACATAATTAACAAATTCATTTTAAAAATATTATGATTAAGTACAATGGTAAGCTCACTCAGATGTATGTATTTTTCTTGTTTACTGTAATGACTCTTTCTTTTTGTAAATTTTTACCGAAAACCAACTGTTACAAACCATTACTCTTTGTAGTTTCTTCTTTTCTCGTTGTCCCCAGTAGGTAGCTAGCCACTGTGTTGGCTTTTTCCCTCAGCATACTTTTCCGTGGGAATGTCTTGTACTTTTTTATTCTATTATTATACTTCGAGTAATACTTAGATATTTTCGGAGAATAGAGAATAATACTCTCTTCTCTTATATTTATGGTAGGATTCATTCATTAAATTTATGGTAAGATTTATTATAAATGTGAGAGTAGAGAATACTATTTATCTATGCTCCAAAAATTGACCTCTGCCAATTTCAACAAAGCTGCACATGCTAAAAATCTCACTGACAACGTCATTGAGTTGGCTACATGTGGTACAAGTTTGTGGTGGAGGAGGTAGATGGCAAGAGTAGGTCAACACATGTCCGCCTCTGGGCCAAAAAATAAAAAAAAAATATATTATTTTTATTATTTGACCCTCCTAAAATAATAAAATTTGAACTTAGGAATCGAAATTTTTTTTAAGCCCAATTGAAATAAAGTTAAATATGATCATCTTGACAATATTTTGGTCTTTTTAAACAAAAAAAAAAAAAAAAACCCTTAACAAACCAATTTGATCTAAAATATGTAGAGAGAAAAAGAAAAAAAAAAAAAAGCCTAACAACAAAAGTCTAAATTTGCCCATCTTAAATATATATATATATATATATATAAACCCATTTAGATCTTGCTTGGAGTTCACTTAACAACAATAATTAAAAGGTTTATTGTATTTAAAAATAATAGATGATTTCAAAGATTTAATTTTAATAATAATAATTAGTATGTTTATTGTATTAAGAAACAATATGCAATGAACTTATAGTTTATCTTATATGAGAAACGCTATGTTCACAACACTTTCACAACAAATATAAAGTAGCATATTAATTGTTATTGACCGTTACTGATGGACAAAAAAGTAATTTCAGTAGTGGGTTTAAATTAGAACTAATAACAATTTATCACTTAAGATTTGTTGGAAAAGTGTTGTGAATGTAGCACTTTTTATCTTTTATTCTCTTGCTGGTACCTACTATGAACAAATTTGTAATAAGAACCACAAGATTCATATATATATATATATATATATATATATTTTTTTTTTTTTATAGCCAAAGTGCATCTTCTTACTACCACCTAAGAATATATCCTAGAGCCGCTGCTAAGTCGACATTGCAACTTTGAGAGCTAGAACTAGCAACAGAGCTTTGCAATTGTTCAATCTTGTTCCACATAAATTGGTCTTGATAACAAAGACTTGGGACTCTCACGAGAGAGAGAGAGAGAGAGAGAGAGAGAGAGAGAGAGAGAGAGTGTGTGTGTGTGTGTGTGTGTGTGTGTGTGTGTGTGTGTGTGTGTGTGTGTGTGTGTGTGTGTGTGTGTGTGTGTGTGTGTGTGTGTGTGTGTGTGTGTGTGTGTGTGTGTGTGTGTGTGATCATCATCTGATTTTAACCAACCCATTTGATTGAATCCATCCATGACCTTCGAGTTGGATTGGGTCAAATGGCTACTTGGTTAGAGTATACTGATATATGATCAGTCCTACCAAATTACACTCTCTCCCTTACTCATTTACTTTAACTCTCATTTTTATAATAATTTTATAGGTAAATTATACATTTCATCCATGAAATTTGGTCTAAGTTTGATTTTGGTTTCTCAAATTTAAAAAAGTTTGGATTTTCCTTGAAATTTAAAAGGAGAAAATTTGATCCCTCCATTTACTTTTTATTTATGTGATTAATGGGATGTTGAGACATTTCATTTTTTAGGGACCAAAATTGCACAAACTCTATATTTAAGGGGTCAAGATCAAACTAACCACATATTTAAATGACCAAAACCAAATCAACTCCTGGACAAAGGGACGAAATTGATGCTTCTTTTTTCATAAATTCAAGAGAAAATCTCAACATTTTAAAACAAAGGATCACACACCCCAACTTTCAGGGATCAAAACCTAATTTTATTACTAAACATGACGAGTTTCACTATTGAACCTGAAACTATTTGACTAAATATGTATAACTGTTTCAAGTATATATGTATACTGTATTTACTGGTTTGTGGACCATGCTTTATAACTCAAGGTTATTTCAAGGGTTCTTCTTGGATTCATTTTGAGGGCTCAAATTAAATTAATTTCAGATGTACATGGGTTTTTATTAATGGGCTTTGGGCTGATTTTGTGGGTCTCAACCCATGTTAATTTGTTGTCCCAAAAATTACCTCTAACAATATATATATATATATATATGTGTGTGTGTGTGTGTGTGTGTGTGGCCTTGGCGAGTTTAATAGATCGAGGTGCTAGAGACAACGAATTTTTCACACCCCCTAAATCTAACATGATTTATATATTCAATAACTGGCCCATAGTCTCTGACAGAAAAGAAGCTACACTAACCAAGATTCTGTATGTCTTACAAATATCGTATGAATCAATCTAAAGATAGGTAGGTGGTTGTTTTTTATTTTTTGTTGGTTGTTGTTTTTACAAAGATATGTAGAGCATACACCTGGATTAACTCGTTCTCTTAGAAAAAAAAAATTACAAAATGGGAAATACAATTAAAGTATCCTACTTCCTGTGACGAACATATTAATCTGCAAGAGTAATTGATGATATAGCAGGTATGGTGATTATTCAAATGGATACATGTCATGATCTCATCATCCACTTTGAACCAAAAAAAAAAAAAAAGCCTTTTTTGAAACTGTCCAAGCTCTATTTTGTTGACCTTTTTGTCGACAAAAATATCCTTTTTGAATTAGAAAATAGACTTCAAGTCTTATTATATTATTTAAAAAAGAAAGAGTGATTCATGTAATACAAATGCAAGAGGGAATTATGCATAAACTTAATAAACTAAAAACTAATAATTTCTCAAGTCCTACGTCATGTATCTAAAATTAACATTTTCTTATATAAAGAACCATAAGTTAACTATAAAAATTTTAACTGAAAATCTGCCTTCTGTAGGAGTATGATCAGAAGTAAGGCAATGGATTGTTTGATTGAACGATTCATACAAATTACCAACAAAAAAAAAAAAAAAAAGAGGAAAAAGAGGGTTTAGGGTTTAGGGTTAGAGGGATAAAAACAGCTTTAGGGCCTTAACTCATATCAATATATCATATTAGTAACTTGAAAGAATGGGCAAATTACAATTTACCCACCTATGTGGTTTGACTGAAATTTAAGCTGTCTATCTGTGATTTGAAACTTTACCTACCTGATGTTAACTCAATTAGATTTTTATAACTCACCTCTATTAAAAACAAAGCTAAATATGTAATTTTGTTCCACTTTTATATCTCTCCTCCAAAAACACAAAAAACGTAAAAATATAAAATCAAATAAGATAAAAAACTATCTATCGGAACATTTGCATAATGGAATGTCAAATCACAGATAAGCAACTTAAATTCTGGTCAAACCTTAAGTGGGGTAAAGTATCAAATTTTAAACTATAAGTAGGCAATTTAAATCTTAGTCAAACCTTTCCTCAAAAAAAATAAATAAATAAATAAATCTCAGTCAAACCACAAATAGATAAATTGTAATTTAAACACGAAAGAATTAAACGAAAAGATTGGTTTTAAAAATGTTTGTACGTGTGCATGGATGAGAAAGCCGAATCAACTAACGTCAGCATTACAAATCAAAACGTCGATACTGAGACACTTCAATGTACTAAAAATATCAACCTTTGGTAGCTATATGTTTCCATCTAGTTCTGAAGGAAAAATCAATTCTCACATAATAATGGTAGTTCAGCTAGCATGCTATATTAGGTGTAGTGGTTATCTACACCTTTCTTGACGGCTTTTTGATGGAGAAATAATTGCTTCAAGTCAACTAAATGCATTACGTATGTAGCCGACTTCTCATTTTCATTGTTTAAAGTTCATCAAGTTTGTTGAAATGTAGTGTAGGATCTCTTTACTAGTGTTGAAATGTAGGATCTCTTTAATTCTAGCTTGTCATTTGGTTTGCTCCTTAAAAAAACTAAACGAAAAAAGAAAAAACACTGAAAGTATGTTGCTTTGATTTTATTCTTATTATTTTGTTGATGAAGAGTAATTTTGAGTGTTGAATATGCATTTTTGTGTGTGTATACGTAATCCTAAAACAATACAAAAATATTATGTTTCAATGACAAGTCGAAACGAGCATCAAAACAGAATTAAAAACCTTGACTAAAATTGTTAACTAGTTCAAACGAAACTCTAGTAAAAAATACTAATAAAAATTACAATACTACTCCCATTAAAACTCAATAACAGAAAAAAAAAAAATTAAAAATTAAAAATTAAAAATTAAAAATAAAGGAGTTACATTATTTAATTTAAAAAATATTTTATAATATATTATATATATTTTTATGAAAACCATGGAAAAGTAAGAACATAATTCTTGATATTATCACAGCTGGAGAGCTTGTTTCCTAATCCTCCCTTCAGATGGGTTGCGAGAAGCAAATTAAAAAGCAGCCCACAATTTAACCTAATAGACTTTTGAGAATTGCTGTCATGTAGGCTCTTTTGATTTTGGTTGTTGCCCTCTATTTGAGTGATGTTCTTATTGCCTATAACTTTGTAACTTTTTTTTTTCTTTTATTCGGTAAAATCTTTCAGCACACACAATTTTTTTTTTTAACTGGGTCTTAGATGATGTTCATTCATCATATAATGATATAACTTAAAGTAATATTTATTATTTAATTTTGTTAAATATTTTGTTAGTTTATATATGATTTCTTTTTTAACTAAAAGCAGTAAAAAAATTAGTTCAGATATTATTCTCGATTAATTTATGCATTGCATGAAGTAAGGGCCACTCTTTTTGCCCTAAAACTAGTGGTTCATCATCAAGTTTCTTTTCTTAAGTTTGAAGGGGACTCCAAATATGTTATTTAAACTCTTCATCAACCCCCCACCGACACACTTGTCTTTCTTATGTCTTTTCTACCCAATGTTCTGGCTTCTTTAGGCACCCCTTGAATGTTGGGATTTTTGTATTATAAACAGACATATTAGTTTCTTGGCCCATACTATTGCATGCGGAGCCGCCCATTGTAAGTGAAATGGGCTCCTAAACATTTCTTTTCTCCCCCACTGGGTCCCCTTCCCCGGCACAGGAGATGGATTTGAGCCCTACCCCTCTTCCTTGTGATTTATAATATCCTTAAAAAAAAAAAAAATACAATAGTAATTAATATTTAGAAAAGTACCTTAATTTTTTTTTTATACATCAAAAAGTACCTTAATTTTGAAGACAAAGTAACCGTACATTGTAATAAAGGTTACCTACCAACCATCCTAAACTAGCAATCCCAAACTTCTGGAAAAGTTATCAAAATTGTTAGAGCTTTCACAATAAAAAATGTTATCTTATACTATTTTACTATTTAAAAAAATTATTTTATCAATTATATTATACAATTTTACAATAGATATAATATCTTAAAATTTTATTATTTTACAATTTTATTAAAATATTATTTTTTTAATCTTTCATTGTTATTTTTTTCCAATAGTCATTTTTAATATGAGCCTTTTTTCTTGATTATTCCCTGTAATGAAGCTGAATCCCACCTTTGCAAACATCAACAACAATTCTTTGATCAAAAGCTAAACATAAACACAAGCTGAATCCCCCTTTTTCAAGCAGAGAGAAAAAAGAAACACAAACACAAAAACTCGAATACATTGATCAAAACCCAACTAGTATATAGCTTTGATTTTGATTTGATTTGATTTTTCACGATGTGTTACAAACAGCACCAAGCTTGCTCTCGGGATAGCCTAACCTTCTCCACTAATCCGATGAGAGATCGATTAATCACCGAGAGGGCACAAAACCCCCAATACCAATGGAGCTTCGTTTTGAGATTTTGCAAACAAAATCTTAACCCAAACCCAAAAACCCTTGAGAATCTCAGTTTGAAGAGAGAGTGATAGAGTGAAGAGTTAAATGGGTAGAGCTATCTAGAGTGTTGGGTTTATGAGATGAGTAAATCGGTAAAGGGATTTGGAGATGGGTGAGGGTGAATTAGCATTCGGCAGAGACATTCGAAGAAAAAGAGAGAGGCTTGGTGACAACGATGGCGATTCGATGAGAAAGAGAGAGGCTTGGTGATTCGGAGAGAAAGAGAGAAGCTTGGCAGTGATGGCGAGAGAGAGAGAGGGGATGAGAGAGCTCAAACTGTGTGAAGAGAGACCTCAGACCAAATATCAATGAGAGCTTTAGCGCTGATTAAAATATTATTATTTTGTTTTGGCATAGTGCTACAGTACCATCATATATTTATGATGGTACTGTTGCACTATGCCCAAAAAAATTTACATTTTTTCATGTTTAGCCTTCCGGCTATTGAGACAAATTGGGTCTGAATGCTAAATTTTGGTTACATTTGGCATAACCCTGACCCATTGCGAATGCTCTTATAGGCTTATAGCCATTGTTATCATCCAATGTAGCGATCACTCAAAAGTTTTTAGTTTTACTTTTTTTATTGTAGTGTGGGTTTTTGGTGTTTTGGTTGCTAAAGTGAAATGAAATAGCCATTGTTATCAGAATTGAAATGTTGTAGCCATTGTTATCAGAATTTATTGTATGGGTCCCTGTAAATATAAATTGAAAGTTGAAATTGATTTGCAGTACCAAATTATAGAGCTTGCAATGTCTCCTTTGTTTTTTTCTTCCAAAAAAAAAGAACTTTCTCTCCATTATTTTTTTCCAGAGTACCCCTCACATTGGATGTATACCACTGTAAGTTTCTTTAAAAACCGTTTTCCCTCTCCCCATGTGTGTGTGTTAAAAATATTTAGTATTTTCAAAAAAAAAAAAAAAAAAAAAAAGAGTACCCTCACCCACATGAAGTTGTTGCCTTTTTAATTTTTTTTTTCTTTTTTATGGAAAGACGTATATTTTTTATAATAAGTATTTTGATTATATTATTTTTAAAACAAGTTAGAACCAACAGTGTTAATGATGAGTTCATATAATAATTAATATTAATAATTTGTCATTTCAATCATTATAAAATTTTTAATGTAATAATAATTGATAATATCTTTTCATGATTTCCTTCTCAAAACC